>JACAXG010000211.1:229404-416474 GCA_018881555.1 Amblyornis subalaris
AAGGGAAGGGAAGGGAAGGGAAGGGAAGGGAAGGGAAGGGAAGGGAAGGGAAGGGAAGGGAAGGGAAGGGAAGGGAAGGGAAGGGAAGGGGAATAATTTAATGTTTTTAAAGAGATGGAAAATTTACTTGTAAAGTACAAGTTGTCACTTACCTCTAAATCTTTTGTTAAGACTTCTATAAATATTAAAATAGGAAATAACAGTATTTCTAAAGGCAACTCCTATGAATTTTCACTATTTTAGAGCCTAAAAAATTAAAACATGTTTTTTATAGGTAGTTTCTTTTCTGCTGTAAGAACAAGGAAAAAACAAAATCCCTCAAATTTTTGTCAGACCTACTTATTTAAGGTTAATCTATTTTCACTAATACTACAAAATTTGAAGTTTAATCTATAACTTTTTAGGAGATTAAAAGCTGCACAATTGGCACACTGTCCTATAAATCTAGCTTCGTATAGCTAAAAAGTTTCTATAAAGATTACAGCCTTTTCTCACAAGTCAGCATGCATTAATGTGTGGTAAAATGTGGATAAAAGGTACAAAAGTATGGTCCAGCAGCATGAATTCCTTCATTCTAATAGAATAAGGCCAAAAAAGAACAGAATATATCTCTCCCTCAGTGTGGATATTATACTCATACTAGAAAATTGTTAGTTATATTTCTAATTTTTCTTACCAAAAAATAGAACTTAATTCATATGGGCTTATATATCTGCAACTCTCAGTTTCAACACGTTACTTTTGTTTTTCATGTTTCTTTTTACCATTGAATTTCATATAATCACAGAATATTCTAAGTTGGAAGGGACCCGCAAGGATCACCAAGTCCAAGTCCTGGCTCTGCACAGGACCATCCCCAAGAGTCACACTCTGTGCCTGAGACGATTGTCCAAATGCTTCTAGAACTCTGTCAGGGTTCCAGACACCAAGTGTCCTCAGCCACTCCTCATGTGGCTTCCCCTCAAAGCCCTTCACTGTCTTCGAAGCCTTCCTTTGGACACTTTCTAATAGCTTGATATCTTTTTTTATATTGTGGTGCCCAAAACTGCCCCCAGCACTCGAGGTGAGGCTGCCCCAGTGCAGAGCAGAGTGGGACAATCCCCTCCCTTGTCTGGCTGGCGATGCTGTGCCTGATGCCCCACAGGACACAGTTGGCCCTCCTGGCTGCCAGGGCACTGCTGACTCATATTCAACCAGGACCCCCAGGTCCCTTTCCACAGCACTGCTTTCCAGCACATTGTAATATGGACTGATTCCAAATGTATGAATTTGAGAGGTCTTAGAAAAGTTAGAATGGCAGAAGATTGCCATAGAGGTTAGAAATCTGTAAACATAACCATAGCCTAAGATATTCAGGCATTGGAGGAAGACCCAGACATAGTAGCTGTAAATCACACAGTGTGATGAGATTTGACATTCCACTTAATACTGTAACATAAGGTATAACACAGGTTGTTCTTTATATAAAGAAGGTGTAAAGCTGCGTTTATTTCCTCCACTTTTACATGTCTTTTTAAAAATGACATATTCTACTAAAATTAATCTAAACTCCTATCAAATTCTATTATTAACTCCTTTTGGGGAATCTTTCCTTGGTATGGTGAAATAATCCTCCAAGCTTAGTAAATAAAAAAGTATTCTAACATTGCCATAAAAGGCACTGATATGTTACCAACATAAGAAAATAAAAAGGATTTGGGTGATTGGCTATGCACTGAGAAGTTCCAAAATATTTTCTTCTCATGAGAATTCTTTCATTATATTTCTGAAGCAATATGTATTTTCAGAAGCTGCCTTTTTGCACATTCTATGTTGATGCATAAATGTATAAAAACTCTACAAATAAAAGTTCTCATACTGATGCAATCTCATCTGAAATTCTTTAACATGACATAGCAGCACTAGTTTGAACCCATAGAAATAGCAAACAGCTTCCAGCAAGTGCAAAGCAGTAAGCTGATTATTATAATCATGTCTTAAGGTTTCAGGAGAAGCCATGCAGTCTATGTATTCTGATATGATGTCTTTTGAAACACTAGCTATTTAGACTGGCCCATCAAAATAACATGTGAACAACTATGACTGTCCATCACATCATATTATTAACTATTGTGTTCTATTAGTATTGTTCAATCACATCAAATTATTGTTGCATTACACCATGATGATATCAAGGGTTTTAACATAGTGCTAAGAAAGAAAAGCTTTTAAATAATAAAAAAATACAGCAAAGAAATATTTCTTGAACTTGCCATAAGAACAAGTACTGGAAATATGTCCACTTTTTTTTCTTTTTCATTGACTGTATTGTATGTGTAAGCAGGATTTGAATTCTTTTGGGGTTAGAATATTTTTTTGAAAGAAATAACAAGTAGATAAATATTTCCTGTATCCTCATAGATTGTGGAAGACTTATTGAGGCACACTGCAGAAGAACCAGTTCCCTCCATCTAAAAAGGATGAGATAGTGGCAGCAAAAGATGTTACTCCTGTGTGAATCAATGAGATATGTTTGAGAAAACTCCATTGCAAAGATAGATATGAAACCACTGGGGAAAAGAAAAAAAGAACAAAACCAAAAAACCAACAGAAAAACAACACAGCAGATACAACAGTCAAGGAATGATGTATCCATAGAAATATACAGATATAGAGGGAAAAAAATGCCCCTCAAAAAAAACCTCAAAAAACTAAACAACATTTTTAAGAGCTATTCCAGGAAATCGAAACAGAATTAACATTTATTAAGAACAGAGGTATTTATTAGTTTTCAAAAAAAATTTGAGGAGAAAGTCTAGAACATAAAAAAGAAATTTCTATACATATTTGATCATCTTATGAATATAATAGAGAATTGTATTTTCCTAGCATGAAAAAATCTATAGAAAAACCATAGTGCTCTATTAAATTTGTCAATTTTTCTGGAGTAATTTTTTCAGAACTGTCATCAACTCCAATAAATCCTCTGGCTTCTATGAAAGTCTGTAAAATTTTTCATTAAAGTTTTGTATGTGGATCTGTTAAAGAGTTTTCAGTGTCACTGAAATCCTTTCCATTTTGAAAATGTTGACTCATGGATTAGGCTAGGCAGAAGAACTCACACAATATACACAGAGAACTTAGATATAAGGAAAAGTTACATTTGATCAAGATTCGATTGAAAATTGGCCCAGACCTTATTTTCAATCATTTTGTCATTCTCTCTCCGACAAGTGCCACTTGCAGACAGATCAGAGAAATGAAGTGCACTCATCATACAGGTAATTCCTTCACTATTTTGCTGCTCACAAATGTGAAGAATTTCATTCACAGCACTGCATCCTTCACAGAAACAGAAAAGAAACACTGTTTTTCATACTTCCTCTTACTTATACCTTGCTCACGGAATCCCACATTTTTTGATAAACATTGTGGTGATCCTTTCATTCACATAAAAAGAAAGCAACAAAAAAACTTAATTTGCTTTGGTTAAACTGAAAGTTTCTGTTCAATTCAAATTCACTTAGAATGACACTACAGATGAGATTAATGATCACTTTCAGTCTTTGAAAGGAAACAAGTTTTTTTAAAAGACAGAAAATTGTTTGTACAATATAATGGATGGAGAAAAAATGTAATTATAGGTTTCTTATTCTTTATGAGTACCACTCTTACTCCTGCTCTCAAGAGAGCAGGGAAGACAACACCAGTAAATTTGAACACCTCTTAGCTTTTCTTTGCATCCCAACAAGAGGCCCATCTTTTAGAAAATACCCACTAAGTACATACTGCTGACCAATATTTTTTGAAGGGTTTTGGTTATTTTCTTCTTTCCTTTAATCAGTTTGGTTGCATAAGAGTGGCCATGATTCATATTTCACCTAGCGAACGTGTCAAGGGGTTAACCTGGAGGCAAACTCCAGATCCCCACGCTTAGTTCTTCAAAGGAGAGGAGACAGCAAAAACAGGCTGTAAACTCGGAAAATGATTAAATAATTTACTTACTAACTCTACTAGGAATAGAAAGAATAAAAAATAATGAAAATATTAAGGCATAATATACAACTATCATTCTCCTCCCATACATTCCAATCCTTCTCATTGATCACATAAAGGACATAAACATGAGATTCTGATCTTATGATTATGAGTTCTTATTGCCACCTCATGGGATAAAGAGAGTTCTTTCTGTAGTGTCGTGGGATCCATCCCACGAAAGACAGTTCCCTAAGAAGTGTCTTCAGCGTGGTTCCAAACATTCCAGAAACACTCCAGCCCGCCCAGGTTTTTGCAGTAGTGTATCCTCTCTCCCACAACACACTCTGCAGTTTGTGGGTCACAAGAAAAGTCTGTTGGGGTTAAACATTTTAAAAGTAAGTCATTCCAGCCTAAAGGCATCAAAGGCAACAGGCTCCTGCTTTACTCATAATCTGCAAAGGCTGCAAAGGCTGCAAAGGCTGCAAAGGCTGCAAATTTCACCTGCACACAACATAAAAATGTTCTTATTTCAGGCTGTTGAAATTCTCACTCTTCCATGGCTCATACTGTGATTTAAAAAGATATTTAGTTTGGTATTACTCCAGATCACACAGCACAGCTCACAGAAAAAAAGATGGATCTCGATGCTGGTAAAGATGGCTTCCCTGGCACTTCCTGCCACTCCTTGTCTTCTCTTCCGTTTGAGCTACTGGACTGCATATTTAGTCTTTCATGTGACTACTTTCCTTTCTCTCTAGCTTAGAGAAGAGGTTAATATTTGCAGAAAATGCCTACAAAAGTATTTATAACAGTTTACATGCTCCCACTAGATAATGCAGCTGTAATGAGGCTTGCTTTCCCGGGCCCAAGGCTCCTTCTCCCATGTATGCTCTGCACTGGCAGCCATCCAAAATTTTGAGTAAGTCTCTTGGCTGCTACTAACTCTTATCAAGAACAGCAAGGTCACTCTTCGATCTCACCAACTCGGCTCTCTCTGCGTAGTTCTGCTCGGCTTAGCTTCTCTTGGCTTTTCTCGGCTTTCTTGGGTCRGCTTAGCTTAGCTGCTTCTCTGTTTGGCCTTGGTCCAGATGGTGATAGACCAGCTCCTCTCAGGTCCAAACGGCACAGGACGGGTGGGGGGTGAGGCCGGCTGCCCTCGCCAGCCCCCCGGGCCGTGGGCCCCTGGCTGGGGGGTGGGGGGGGGAAGCCTCTCCCTCTCGTGGGTCAGCAGGCAGCAAGGGAGCAAGAGAGGAAGTGAGAGCAAGTCTGCGTCACTTCCTAGGGGTTTTTTATAACATTTCTTTCACAGAGACATCACATGAACACTAAGTGGCTCATAGAACTGTCCTTTACCTGTTTTTAACCAATCAAATTTGTCTCACAGAGGGTCAAATTGTGACAGAAGGCCAAAAGCACATAGGCTAAAAACACCGTCTAAAGAATATTAGTAAAGAATTGGATTTACCTCACCCAGCTTCAAGTCTCCAAATCCCATGCTGGGCAGACAGTTCCAGCTGGTTCCAATGGACCCATTCCAGGGCACCACTGAGCCCCTTAGTCAACATGGTGGCACCTCTGGGGAAATGTATTTGAGAAAAGGCAAAATGCTGCCCAGGAGGGAGAAGTGAGGGGAACATTTAAAAACAAACAAACAAAAAGAAACCAGAAAACAACCTGAAAGCAATACCTCTGCAGACATCAAGGTGAGAGATTAAGTAAGGGAAGGAGGTGCTAATGTAGGCCATAGAGAGGACCACATCAGCATGGATGTCCACACTGCAGACCATGGAGGTTCCCATACCAAAGCAAGCGGATACTTCCTAAAGGAATTGTGGATCTAAGAAAGGACACATATTTGGGCAGGGGAAAAGTGTTAGGAGGAAAGACAGGTAGAGTTGAAGTGCTGTGAACTGACCACAACCCTCTATTCCCCATCTCTCCTGGCTGTTCAGACTAAGGGTACATAGAGAAGTCAGGAGTGAGGGAGTAAAACTGATGTTGAGGAAAAAAGGATGGGTCAGGGGAAAGTGTTTAAATTTTTTTCTTTGTTTCTTACCATCCAACTCTATTTTATTTGACAGCAAATTGAATTTATTCTCCCCAAGTCAACTGTTTTGCCTATTACAGTAATTGGTAAATGATCTCATTGTCTGTATCTTGACCCTTGGGATTTTCCGTTTATTTTCTCTCTCTGTCCTGTTGTGGAGAGAGGGTGAGAAGGCAACTGGGTGGTGGTATTGCAGCCAGCCAAGGTCAACCCACCACAGTTATTCAAAGAACCCATTGATCATAGCTTTTCATTAGAGAAGCTCTAAATATTGTTATCCTATGGAGAGATGGTTTTCAATAAAAGTTTTACACTTTAGTTGAAGAATAATAAATGAATGTCTTTTAAATACCTTTGAAGAGTTGATAGCACAATAAACCAATTTTATCTTAATTTACCTATTTTATTGATAAACTCATTTCTCAGTTCTATCTCATTTTTATGCCCTTTTTATAGACTATTACTGGGATTTCTGGAGGACGGAGGTGTTTCTTTGATCGTCTATTTTGTTTGGGTCTTGGTGTGTTTCGTTCATTTGTTTGTTCTCTCTTGTCACCTCCTCTTCTTCACATGGAGAATTCTACAACTATATACTCAAAGTTATCTTCCCGAAAATTATATTAATTCCTCATCAAACTAATTTCCTGCAATATGTAATTACTAGCTCTGCTTTAGTTTAGTTGGGTTTTTTTACCATGTGTGCTGTTTTTGGCTGGGGTGGATGGATTTAATTCTTTTTACAGCAGCTAGCATGAGGCTATGTTATGGGTTTGTGCTGAAAACAGTGTTAATAATGCAAAGATGTTTTTTTTATTGCTGAGCAGCACTTATGCAGA
Organism: Amblyornis subalaris; assembly: GCA_018881555.1. Lineage (NCBI taxonomy): Eukaryota > Metazoa > Chordata > Aves > Passeriformes > Ptilonorhynchidae > Amblyornis > Amblyornis subalaris. The sequence goes on from JACAXG010000211.1 coordinate 236,245, forward strand.
GCCAAGGCCTTTTCTGTTTCTCATACTGCCTGACCAGTGAGGAGGCTGGGGTTGCACAAGGAATCGTGAGGGGACACAGCTGGGACAGCTGACCCCAACTGACCAAAGGGATATTCCACACCATATGGCATCGTGCTCAGCATACAAAGACAGGGAAGAAGCAAAAAGGGGGAGACCTTTGGAGCGATGGTGTTTGTCCTGCCAGGCAATCATGACATGGTTGCGGGCCCCCCATGATGGGGCCCTGCTTCTTTTGAGACAGCTAAACACCTGCCTGCCTATGGYGATAAAAGACGAATTAGCTGAAAATTGTAGATCATATTCACTGTGAGAGAAGGATGATCTGTCTTAAGTTGGTATCAGCTTTGAGCTTTGAAGTGCTAGTCATAAGGCAGAGCAAGGCCATGGTCAGAGTTGAAATCAATTTAATGTCTAAAACATACTTTGTACATTCTTGGTAAAACTTCAACTATTTGCCACAGAAACAGGCCTTGAAGAATATATGCATGAAGTTAAAACCACCTGAGAAGTTATGACCTGGAGAGACATTCGTATACAGTAGCGACCTTACTGTTCTGCAGAAAAAAATACAAATTTAGCCACAATTCTTACATTTCCAATACCATCTATATATAATTTATCAGTGAACAACTACACAGTGTTTACTGATGCTGAATAATTTCTATTTTGTTTGTTTGATTGTTGTTTCTTTTTTTTTTATGTTTTCATTGCAATTACATACCTTTTACTTAAAGCACGTAAAAAAGAACAAGCACTTAAAAAAAACCCCAATATATCTATATATGGATTCCTGGTGGTAGAAAGCATATTATTAAAGATGTGAGCAGATGTCAAGCTAAAGTGGAATGGTTAATCATGCTAATTGCTCATTTACCTCATTTCTACAAAAGTATTTCTAACATGAACATCATTCATGACTCTATGCACGTTTCTGACAGAAGAGCAGGTAGTCCTGAATTTCCATATTAAACTTATGAACCTATGCCAGACTCCCCTACGCTTTTTTTTCCCTAATACTGAAAGAGCAAAATGGTGATAAATTGACAACGATATTCTTCACCTTACTGTTATCCTACTTCCTCCCCTGTTTTTTCCAGCAACCCTGCAATTCTCCAAACACAGTCTTGCAAGTGTAAAACATTGCTGAATGAATACGGATTTACTCAAATAAGCCTATACCAATTTTATATAAGTTTCTATTAGAAAAAATTGCAGTCATGAAATTCCAGGAGTAACCGATGTTAATAAATAGAAGGACAGTTTACGTATTTTTATGCTTCTTCCACAATTTCAGTATGTACACCTTTAACTATCCATGGGTTCCCTTAAATACTGATAATACTTTTACAGAGATAGCCTTTATAAATGGTCTTGCTATTTTATAATGAAGATTGATTTCTTAAATGAAATTTACTGTGGGATTTCTATTGGGCTTTGTAGTTACTGTCTCTAGTACAGCATGTTGACCTTGGTAGAAATGAAGGAACAGGGATATGAACAAAAGAATCATAAATGAACCCTGGCATTGTGCAGCACTGATGTGGAAAGTAGAAAAAATTAAATAAAAACTCTCAGCTCTCACCTTGTATTTCTGCTAGAGCTGCCTAATATGCTACAAAGTTTTTTGATTTACATGGAATCTCATTTTGATCCATGTAATTAAGCCTATGGTCAGTAGTCCATGGCAGAATGCCATGAGACAGGATGTATTCAATTTTGCTTTGGTTGAATAAAGGTCCATGGTTTTTTAGAACTTAATTTTCTTCCCATAAGAAAAACCTTGAGAATAAAATCTTGTTATTCGTCCCACTTTATTAAAATAATAATAATAATAATAATAATAATAATAATAATAATAATAATAATAATAATAATAATAAAAGACTAGTATTTCTGGTCTGGTCTCATTCATGGCTATAGAAATTCTGCAATAATACCCTTTCCATCAGTATTTTATCATTTTTGGATCTTGGTTGCAGATATAATCCTTAACAGGAAATTAAAAGCAAAGGCAAAGAATTAAGAATCTCCAGACTGCCCACTGATTCAGAATTAACTTAAACCTTGGTTCAATCTTAATTTACCCTGTCTCTTTCTATTATATCCAGTATTTAAAAGAAACTTTGGTGGATACTTTCAATATTTAAATATACTTATAATACAGTAACTTAGGAAAGGATTAATTTCTTTTATCTTGAGTTGCCTCACAGGCAGTCATCTAGGTTCTGTCTTCAGTCAATGGAAAAAGCTAGAAACCAAGAAGATATTGATCTTATTCTGTGCTCTGAGTCGCTCTCTAATCTAATTCATGATTGATCTAAATTAGATGAGCTGAATCTTGAATCATTGGTTGCTGTTATATACAGTTAACATATTTAGCTATACGTAAGTCTGCAATCTCAGATGTTGAAAACTAATTTCTTAAATCCCTTCTTACACACCTGAATTCAAAAGCATTGCTTGGGTGTTCAAGATTCTGGACTCCATCCTAGGAGCTTCTAGGGGTTTGAATAAAATTGTAAACTAGAACATGAATAGGTAACCAGAAAATCTCTGAAAATCTCTGCTCCAAAATTCTTACTGGAAATTTCCTTCTGTGATGTTGGAATAAATGGAACAGTTAAAAGTTGTGTGCTCACAGAGATGCACATATCCCATAAAATGACAACAGATACCTTTTAAAATAAATAATAAAAAAAAGCTTAAGAAGGACAGTCTTTAAAAATGATGAATGTTTGCATCACTGTCAAACTCAAGGGAAATAATTCTCCAGAGTAACAACATGAGAATAACAGATGGAGCAAGCTGGCCTGCAAAAAACCCCCACTTCTATCACAGCAACTCTTAAAATGACACCAGTCTTGAAAAAGCATTTATGCCAGTCTTTATGCCAGCAGCTGCCAAACAATATACCTGTTCTGAAGTGGGTTAGGTACTCTTGGGACTGTAGTTTTCTCTACTATGTCCCTTTTACCTCACATGGGTGTTTGCAGTTGCATCACAGAAATGTTTCGGAAGATGATGACAAGGATTTGGGTTCTAAAGGCTATACATAGTTGCTGCACATAAAATGGGAAATTTCTGAAAGGAAAGTTGGAAGCATCTCCCATAAATTTTTGCTGTGTAAACAGATAGGTCATTAGTCTAAGGCAGGAATAGTTGTATCTGACAAGGAGAGATAGGTACTTTTACAAGCCTTGGGTAGGCATTTGAAATAAATGGGTAAATATCTCCCTAGTGACCACTAAGTCACTAGATGTACCTGTTCACATTGGAATTTTTTCTTTATGTGCATTTAAAAGTACAATAAGTTTATTAAAGTACTTATTTTCAAATATCATTACAAAGTTACTACATAGAAGTACACAGGAATCTCTTTGGCAGTGGGGGTTTTACATGCTGTAAAAAAAAAGGTAAAATCTTACTAAGGAAGCATATGTACAATGTATATACAGCGTATATGTTCTGTGGGAGTCTTTTTTTTATGAGTATAATCCTGGTCGTTCAGAATGGGGAATCTGTGATTTAGTTTTCTTTCCATAAGAACCATAAGATACGAAGCAGTGTTCTGTACTTGGGTCTTGTCCCAACACAGAATCAAGCTAAAGGCATAATATCTGTCTATCTAGACATGGGATCTGGACCACCATCAGGATTCCCCCCAGCTCTTGTAAGTATACATTAAGATTTTGAGATTTCAGTGGCAAGTACTCAAATTTTACGACTTTGGCTATTTAAATTACCTAAGAGAGATTGCAGTTAAAAGTGTTGGGCATATGCACATCAGCAATAAAAAAGAATCAAGTTAATTAAAAAGGAAAAAATCTTGGAAATATCTTTCTATTGTAACTTGGAATCCAAAGGCACTCTAATTCCTTGGCTAATAGATTCCATAAATAAGACTAAGGCTTTATCATTACAGGGTTAAAATTACCTAGAAAAGGACACTATGCACACAAAATGAAAATGGCGTGATTGAATTCAAATATAATGCAAGAGAGAGCCCTGCTGGCAGAGCTCAATAAATACAATTTCTATTTAAGTAGCCTAAATAATTAATTTACCTTACAATACATAGTTGAAACACACATTCTGGAATATTTGCCCTCAATTTAACTGGTTCGATGTAGCTGCTTTGTTATCCCATTTCCCATGCTAGTAGTGCTACGATGTTACAACCTCCTCAGTGGAATAAATAGACTACAAAATGTTTTACCACAAGAAAACAAGGAAGCCCCCTCACTCCCTGCTCTTAGGTGCTCCAAAAATAGGAGAATAAATATGAACTTTTAAGCTCCTAATCACTCTGTATTGCATCTCCAGGAAGTTTTAGTACAGAGAAGCACAAGTTATGCACCCAGATAAAAAAAAAAAATAGAAGACTGAAAGGGAAATCCTTTGCTGCTTAACACAGGCAGCAAGGAACATAAAAATATGCAGCTTGACTAAAGCATCTAAACTATAGTTTTCTGAAATACACTTCTGTCATGTGTGGGTGGTGTTGGGGGTTGCAGGTGTTTCAGCATATATTATATGTGCTTAAATTTGTTCTTCTGTATAATAGCAAGAAAAATTCCAAGAACTGGATTTGAATAAAGCTGTAGTAAGCAGGCCAGCATCAGCTCTAAAGGAAGGTGAGCATAAGCAGGGTAGAAAGCATACAAGAAAGACAATTACTGGAAGAAAAGAAGAAAGAAAAAATTTCTTGTCTCAATTTACATTATGGTTTAGGAGATATATTAATCTCAGTCATCAGCTTATGAAACAATCACTACGAGTGAAAAATTTGAGACTGGAGTAGAAGAAAAAGGATTTCATCATGCCTATGCATTGCTTATTTTTTCTTAATCCTCCATTCAACACATCAGTGATATCCCAGAGAAAATCAGGTCCAGCACTAAATAGTTTCTTAAATGGAATATTAATTTTCTTAAACTAACTCATTCAGTAGTGCAAACCAGGCATCTAGTGCAATATGAGACACTGCAAGAAATCCACAGTACCTGCACGAGGTTGGCAGGCTTGACACAGAACCTACAGCAGAACCACAGCCATCTGGAGCACCAGGTGGAGGGCATATAAAATACCTTCCAAGGCGCACTAAAAATCTTTGATTAAGGGTGAAGATACTTGTGCACAAAGATGTCTAAGCTCTTGTTACAATTCAGTTGAGAGCTAAAGGAGGAATCAGTTTCCTAAATGTAAACAAACTCACGAATGTTGCCTCAGGGTAACCTGTCTGGCCTCTGACTGCTAGATTGTCAGAGGAAGATCTCCTTGGATCATACCTGTTTGCCCTCTGCAGATATCCTACAGCATGAAACATCTCAAATAACACTAGAAGTCTGCACTTAGGCAAGTGGACCAAGCTCTCTCTCAGTACTGACAGTAAAGACTAGAGAGCAATCCAGCTCTTCAGGCAAGAGGCATTTACATCTGGATTGGAGAACAGCCCTCGGAATCAACAACTGTATTGCCTGAATTATCTCTGATTATAACAGCAGTTTAGATGAATTAGTGGCTGGTTTAGTAACCTTTTGCTATTTGTTCATTAGGAAAAAAAGCATTAAAAGTTCATACTGATTGCAGGTTTTTCGTCAGAAAATAGAAGGCAAGAAAGGTACAAGGTCATTCTTGGAAATGTTCATTTTGGGAAAAGATGAAATAAGCCAGAAAAAATAAAAATATAAATTAAATTAAATTCACTTATGGTTTACAGATGCAGTGCTCAGATTGTTAATGGAATGAGGTGGTCCATGCCAAGATTATACATAAACATTTGGCATATATGACTTTGTGATGGAGAGTACATAAAACAAGGAATCTAGAGTGTGAATAAAGATGAGTACATACTTGAGGGCAAAACAGGAAGGGTGTTCTGTATAGCCAGTCTATACATCTTGTACCAGAAACCTGAATAGCAGGTTTTGTGACGGTACACCAAGAATTTGAAAAAGAGATTAGCTGTGGTCCTAAACAATATATACAGGAACTAAAAAAAAATCATTAGCATTTACAAATACACTTGCCAGAGGTGCATTTAGCCATCTTCTGTATTTTAGCAAGCTATCGATGGATGCAATCCAATTACTTCTTGCACAGATGCTGTGCAGGTACACAGTGCACCCATGACAACTGCTTTCCCACTGTTGTCACTGACAGGCTGTGTATCTGTAACTTTACAGGGGAAATGCTGGCATTTTCGTACCTTTTTTTCATCCTTTCATGCATCTGTATCTTTTGAAATAATGGGATCCAAAAAAGAGAAGAGCAATTGGATTATGTATTTTTTATGTATAAAATGGCATAATGGTGTTCTTACTAGCAATTTCCAGCTTCCAGTTTCGTTTTTGATTTCCATTATGCAAGGAGCTAATATTGTCACAAAACTATCCACTATAAATTCAAGGTCTTTCCTTTCAGTTACAGTAGTCAGCTATGAGCCCATTAGTTACTTTATAAGAGATATAAATAAAGTAGCAGGGAATTTAAAAGCTAGGCCAGATCATGTCACTAATACAAAGCTAATTTCTACATATGAATGAACACCTAAGGAAGACCCAACTCAAAGTTTCTCAGCTGTGTAAGCAAAAGTGAATTTACCATAGGCTTGATGGATGACAAGTGTTACATGAAACTGGAGTTACTGTAGGGTATACACAAGAAGTATCCCTCCCTGCAACCACTTCAGGATGGAGAACCTAATTCTCACTAGAGCTGCGTATGTTTCTGCTGTGCAGGCGGGGGAATACTGAAAGCCATCAAAGTCCAATGCTTTGATTTTCCTCACCCCAAAGTATTGCTATGGCTTAGTAGCAGTAACTTCCATTTGCTTCTGCCTTTTTGCCTGCTTCTCAGAGACTCTTCCAACTGCTTCAAGCACTTCCAGCCACCGCCAGCTGAACATACCTTCTGTGCAGGAGCAGCATGACTGCACATCAAATGAAGAGCATGGCCAGTGACCTACAGGGCTGGCTGGCTGGCTGGCTGAGGGAGTGCTTTGAGCTCACTCACCAGCTGATCCTTAAAGGTGGTGGGAAAAGGAATTTGTGTAGGTAGGACAAGAAGGTATTGCAGCTTGCCATATAACTTCAAAGTTTAAATGAAGTGCACTGTAATAGCCAAGATGGGACTTACAAGCTATAGGGGATGCAGCAGATCAGCCCCACATCTACTAGAAATAAGTAAATCCATGGTTAAGTGAGGTTTATTTAGATGTCATGCAAATGCTGCGGGAAGTCCACGTTTTAGTGTGAGTTCTCAAGCTTTAGTGCTATTCTTCGGTGATGTCAGACTAAGAAATTATTTTCTGTTTTCTTGTTTTGTTGTGTCTTTTCTTTACACTCCTAAATCGTCAATCACTGCTTATAGACTCCTTCATGTTATACAACACTGAATTCTTCTACACATTTTGAACATATCCAGTACAGTCAGCCATCACATTGCACTTCCCACGACATGCTGGGGCTTACAAAAGTCTAGTTGACCATATTAGGCTAGACTCAGTGCAAGTAAAGGTGCTCTTTGCAGATTCTCAGCTTTTCAATCGTTCCTTGCTTATTGTATTTTTTGACCAGGTCATTCCTGATGCCACTTTTGTGATCTGAATGATAACATTTCCCACTGACTATGTTGCAACTGTTATTTACCATGTGCATTTAAAACTTCTTGGAATCTCCAACTGCAGCAGCACTACCTTCAGAGCAGATATATGGAAGAATTTTTTATGATGAGGGTGGTGCAACACTGAATCCACTGTCCTCCCAGTTTCCCAGAGAGTTGGTAGATGCCCCATCCCTGGAAATATTAAAGGTCAGGTTGGACGGGGCTCCGAGCAACCTGTTCTAGTTGAAAATGTCTCTGTTCATTGCGGGGAGAAACCTTTGTGGCCTCCATGTTTTACCCGATCATCATAGCTTTGTACAAGACAAAATACCTTCTTTTCATTTATACATCTTACTGGAAGATTTCAAATGAAAAATTAATTTCTTTCTGTTTATCTAGTGTAGCTCGTTAATAAATATGTCAGGGTCATTTAGTTTAAATGGAACTTTTGAAGAAGACCCAAAGATAAGTTGTGCTAATCAAATTAATTGCTCAAAGTTTACCTACAAGGATCATCACACGTGATTTAGTGGGTAAGATGGGGGAAATGTAAAGGCATGCACATATATTTTGCAATAAGAAGTTTTGTGTGGGAAAGGATGGAAGTTTTGGGGATTTTGCTATCTTCTAGCCCAACAAAGTATAATATCTGTTTCAGGTCACCCCAGTCTTTGAAGAATTTTTTCCTTTACATATTCAACTGAAATCTATAGAAGCAAGAGGCTCAATAGTGTGACAAATTGTTCCTAGTTCATTAATAATTTTGATAAAATATTCTCATTATTTTTCAGTTCCCATCAACTCACAGTTATACAGACACGAATTCTTTAGAAAATCAAGGAAATCACCGAAAAAACATAAAGCTGAGTAAAGGAGGGAAAAATGCATATCTGCTCCAAATGTCCCCATCTCACAGTTTGTCAGGTATCTCGTGAACACTTCTGAGATTACCTCCAATGTAATTTCACTGTTAGTGCACATGAAGGTGTTATTTCTTAACAATGGCATGTCACTTATTCTTGTTTTGTTTCATTCAGCAGTAATTTTTCTGCTTCAAGATTTTGTGTCTGAATTATCTGCAAAATTGTATGAAAACTTGCTTCTTAAATTTGTTATTTGGTTGTCCCCATTCAGGTTTGATGTTTCTTTTCATCATACATGCCTGTGCATTTTAGTGGGGCAGTCAAGTGTGCTGACACCAATGAATAATTTAAAATTCTCAATATACTTCTCCTGCATATTTCTGAAGCCTCCTTTTGGCATCACTATACAGCCCTTTCCTCTGTTTCTGTAGTACCTGTTTGCCTAATGAAATACAAAGTGTAAAGAAGTTTCAGTCCCTTAAATCTGAGTTCTTGCCATAGCTAGTAGAGCCTCAGGCATTATTTGGACTCTGCCCTCTGCACCCTTTGTCCTCGCCCATGGGACCCCCAGAAGGAGACAGACGAGAGTGTGAGGGAAGAAATGCAACCCCAGAACCCCATGCAACGCCCTATCTGAGGAGTCCACCCTCACCATGGGACACCTGATCGTCAAGGACCTGCAAGAACCACAGGTCAGCCACGACTCAGATCTCTGCATGAGTAATGCTGCAAAGCGACTAAATGGTTATTGAAGATACACAGATTTCATGAAAACTTGCTGGAAAGCCTAAGTTTTCTTATCTATAAATATAGATGTCTCTCTACAATGAAAAAATCAGACTATTTTAGCATCAGGAAGGAGATATAGGCAGTAGAGAAGAGGAACTCTACTACTTTTTACTTAAAAAAACCCGACAACTAAACTGAGAGATTTAGGTTATAGCTATAGATCCAATGTCCTCAATTCTTACATTAAAAAAAAAAAAAAGAAAAAAAATGAAGCTACAAACTGTGGTCTCATATCATTGCAAACAAAGTCAGTGAAGACAGTGAAAACTAGGAAAACGTGGACACAGAACTTGGGCACTTCCTGTTAAGTGGCATAGCAGTGAAAACTGGGAATTAAATATTTAAAATGAGGAACTTCTGTGTCATTCCCTAGATGCACCTCACTGAACCTTAAAGGAGCCTTCTGGTTGACCACGAATAGTCACGCAGTACTATGTGGTGCCTACAGTACTCGAGTTCCCTGCACAGAGCTGGAAAGTGTCATGTGGGATCTTGGGACACACTGTAAAAGAAGTCTTAGACTATCTTAAACAGCACTGGGCACCTGTGCCTTCTAATCTAAACCACCAGTTAGAGGTAGATACACACCTTCCAGAAGTAACTAATCTGATATTTCTTGGAAACTTGCTATAGGATACAAAAGTTTACCTTTTGGAGTTATCTGTCTCATTTCTTTGACATAATTGAGTTGGTCTGGATGTTTATGGATGTGTGTGTGTATATATATATATGTAAATATATATATATATATATATATATATATTTATGTATATTTATATTATATATGTAATGGTACACATTAGCTACCATTCACTACAAAAATGGCATTTTCACATTAAAGTATTGAGATGAGGAACTGTCTCATGGAATCATAGAAACAATAATTTTGGTTGGAGGGGATCTTTAAAGGTCTCCTAGCCCAACACCCCTGCAATGAGCAGGGACATCTTCAAGTAGTCCAGGTAGCTCAGAAATCTGTTCAAAGTGACCTTGAATGTTTCCAGGGATGGAACATCTCCCACCTCTTTGGACAACCTGTTCCACTACTTTACTGGCCTTGGTGCAAAAGAACTCTTCCTTATATCTAGTCTGAACCTATCCTTGTTTAGTTTAAAGCCATTACCCCTTGTTCTATCACTACATGCTGTTGTAAAGGGTCCCTCTCTGGCTTTCTTTTAGTAGGTACTGGAATACTGTTTCTGTAGAGCCTTCTCTGGATTCTGTAGAGCCAGACTTCTACAGTCTGAACTACCCCAACTCTCAGCCTCTCTTCATAGCAGAGGCGTTCCAGCCCTCTGATCATCTTCATGGCCCTCCTCTGGATGCACTTGAGTAGGCCTATGTTCTTCTTGTGCTGGAGGCCCCAGAGCTGGATGCAGCACTCCAGGTGGGGTCTCGGAGGAGCAGAGAAGAGGGGGAGAATCGTCTCCCTTGACCTTCTGGCCATGCTGCTTTTGATGCAGCCCAGGATACAGTTGGCTTTCTGGGCTGTAAGTGCACATCATTGGGACATGTAGAGTTTTTCATTCACCAGTTCTCCTAAGTACTCCTCCTCAGGGTTTCTCTTGATCTGTTCATCTCCCATCCTGTATTGAGAATGGGGGTTACCCCACCCCAGGTGCACTTGGCCCTGTTAAATTTCATGAGGTTGCCATGGGCTCACTTCTTGAGATTGTCCAGGTCCCTCTGGAAGACATCACGTCTCTCAGGTTATCAACAGCACCATTCAAGTCGGTGTCATCTGCAAACTTGCTTGTGGTACACCCAGTCCCACTCCTTCCATCCTGCTCTTAATTTGGGCATTCACAAAAAACCCTGCCCTTACAAGACTCTGATTCCACTGGCAATAATACTGGAGTAAAGTTCAGGATTGTGCATACAACCCTTTAAGATGACAATGCTTTTACATACCATAAACTAGCTACCAGATATCTGATAATTGTACATTGGCCAGCATAGTCCGTTTTGCACTGTGTAGTCATCCTTGTCTCATTATAAGTGTACATATGGGAACTTTCCTAAAACAAGGGTAGAATTTTGGGGTTGTATTTAAACAAATACATTCAGAAACGGCTTGATGAGAAACACCTTAATATCACCAAACTGATACCTCATCTCACATTACTTTTGCCTCTTGCCTGACCCACAGCTGCAGAATGGGTTTGTAACATGGCAACAGTGAGGCTGTAACATGGTTACGTCATATTTTATGACTTTAGAGAATGTGTTTAATTGATGAATAAATTGTTCATAAATTTTCAGCTTTACTGTAGCTACTACCAACACCGTTAATTTGTGTAGATCATCAAAATTCTGTCAGCTGCTTACCTTTAATTTCCTTCAGGATCTTGAGCATCCACTGCATTGTAAGTCTGTATCTCAGCTATATTCAGCAATTTTTTCTTTACTGTCAGTGTGTTTAAATCAGCAGAGTGCAATAAACCTTCACAACCATTAAAATTAACTTTTATCCAAATAAGTACAAATAGTAATCAAGCTGTCTCCTGTGAAATGAAGCTTTGTTTGGAATATTGCCCCTTTAAATGGTAGTAGCACTTCAATGTTGGAATTCAGTGTACCGCTTTTGCTGTGGAACAGTTTTTGATCTCTTGACAACCAATGTATCTAGCAGCTTCCATCCAGTTGTCATTCAGAGAAGTGTTCTCTTTTTTTGGTCTTAAACTCAATGAGCCAAATTTTTCATGCTATAAGATAATAACTCCAGAAACATTTGCTACAGACTGACTTTTGCTGAGCACACAGCGATGTAAAAGATGCTTAATGTCATGTTTTATAGCCGGTGCCTTTATGGCCTATGCTTTTTTTATAAGATGTAATGTTTACTGTTGCACTTTTCTACTTCAATATCCAGCAAAGAAATTAACTGAAAATATTACAGACATACCATAGCTGATGAGAACAATAAAGCAGTGAGCTCTGTAAGTAATGTCTGAGCTGTGAAGAGATCATTTCAGTTGTAACTTTTGAAGGTTTTATTTGCTTCTTTGCTTATTTTAAATTGAAGAACCACTAATGTACTCTGACAGAACATCTATATTGATCATTAAAATACATCAAAAATTATAAAAACATATTTTAGTATTAATGTTCTCCATGCAAAAACTTCGCCAGCATGAGATTGTATATACCATGTAATCAGGATTTTCTGACATTTCTGTGCTACTGCCTCCATTCTGTTCTGCCATTCTGCCTCATTCACAGAAGGGAAAAACTATTTTACAGCACATAACAAGACAGAGCTGCATAAAGGAAATTTTCTTTCTAGTATTGAATATAAGACTGAAGTACTTGAAGACCATAAGACAGGGAACTACTCTGGCTCAGCCGTATATTTCATTTAATGAAATTTTCTACAGTGCTCCCTTGCTTCCCATTTTTGGGGCAACCTCCAGAAAAGAATCTGTAAGTGCATCCTTACATGTATCTTTCTTTTAAGAGTCCTCTGATACTAACAAAAAAACTTTGCATCGTCGCATAAATGCGCACAGGTGATTGCATGACTATAATCCCCTTTGACTCTAATCCTCTTTCACATTAATACTTGCTCAAGTATATTCCTGTGTTACATTAACAAACTGTGTGTGCAAACAAATTATCTGCTTGCAGAGAAGTGATTGTTAAATTTTGTTTAATGTGATGATCACTATTTTACTCTCTTTGGACATTATTATAGACTCACTTGTATCTTCTGTGATTATTGAAATTTTAAACAGACACAAAATGTTATTTTGTTTTGTTGATTTCATGTGTGACATTTGTATTGGAACACTTGGTATATTTAAAAAGAAAGTAGTGAGTTATTGAACAAACACAGGTAATCCAGAAATGTTATTAGTAATGGACTAGTAATCTTCGTAGGAGTATGTGTAGATAACTGATCTTCTCTCTACAACTTCCTGACAGTCTTGCATTTTTAATCCAAGAATCTTCTTTGCTGCTTTAGTTACATATGATGATCTATTAACTGACGTAATTAAATAGCTCTACTTGGATAGACTGCTTTCCTTTTATGACATAGTGCAAGTGAATTCACAGTGACGTTTCCAGCTGACTAATATATATTAATAGATGAGTATATGAATACAGTGAAATAATATACTCCAAAATCTATTTTACCACTTTGTGTAAATTATGTGCAGCTAATATATTCCTGTCATTATGTTACTCCTGGTATTTCGAGATACTAATGACCTTAACACTATGGCCCTTAGATGCCATCTGATTCTCAAATTGCTGAAAGTAGAATGAAATTTATGCAAACTCATATGGCTGTCTAAAATGGTAGCAGTGGTGGAAGTAGTGCTCTCTTCCATCAGTGGATAGAGACAAACACATTCAGAATACAGTTGTATCTCACTATAAGGAATCCAAGGCTGGTAGGAAAATTTGGCTCCAGTCTCTCTCTGCACCATGAACAAGTGGAGGTCTGCTCACTAACCCAGAGTGGTTTCATAACTAGTGCTCCTTTAGAAGGAAACTGTTAATCTCTTTGTAGTTTCGAGTCTCTGATTTGAAACTTTTTACAGTTTGCTAATTCTTATTTTTTCCTTTCATACTCTTTCTATCCCAGTAATCAAAAAAGCAGATTTCAGAATTATACTTAAAATTCTTGATTAAGTTGGCCAAAACTTCCCAGCTCTTAATACTCCACATCCATCTGTCTCTAATATTCAGAGTTTTCATAATTCTATTGATTTTGGAGGACTTTTTTTTCTAAAAAAAATAGAAACATCCATGTTTTAAATCATAATTTCTTCACACAGGAGGCATAACTAGAGGATATATACTCATACATAGGCAGTTATGAGGTTTTAATTGATCTGAAATAAAATTAGTTCAGTTGATTGCTTTATTTAAAATTTTAATAATTGTCTATCATTTGTAATGACATTACACAAGGCTCAAAAATGAAACTTCTTGTATTTACTGTCTTCCTTAAAATCCACTAAGATGAATTATTTTTTAACAAGTTCTTTAATTAAATGAAGCTTTGATGACTTATCTATGTGTCCATCTGTTTATCATCTGTTTCACAATATTTTTTTTTAAATGACTGAGCAATTTCTGTAACATTTGAGAAGAGTGGAACTCTCAAAGATTATTTAGATTGTGTTTCATCAGCCAGGGGGCTGGAAAGATAAGCCTGGCCCATATATTTGCAGTCTGAGAAAGGCGTAAGCTCATCAATTTTCTGTTCTGTTTGGCCTGTTAGCAGCCAAAAAAATAACAAATGGATCAACATGTACCCCTTCTTATATAACTGGTAATTAATGAGTAAATGAGTGAGTCTGAGTTATCCTGAGGAGCATCTGCAAGGTCAGAGGGAGAAAATGTAGGGAAGTGTGGGAAATACTGCAAGGAAAATACAGGTACAGGACATCTGTCAGGGGTGCTGAGAGTGTTCTGTCATTGGAGCATAGTTCAGGAAGCTATAGGAAATCAAGCTGCACCTTTTTCACTGCTCAGAAAACAAATTCATCATTCTTGTTAGAAATAAATGTTGGAGAAACTGCTCATCCTACTGCTAGTCTGATTTGCTAGTCTACGCATGAGCTCTGCCAAAGTACCATTATGTGCCTTGTTCCGTACTGTATTTGTATTGATTTCCACTCATAGCAAGCCCTGCTCATTTCTAAGTTCTCTATAAAGTCTGTGCCCCTTTCTAAACTCTCCACTCAGAGATAACTGAAGGCATACATTCCTATGGAATAAAGAATAACTGAATTACATTTTATCCTAGAAAATAAGAAGTATTTTGATTTGCTTCTTTCTGTCTTGATTATAAGCTCTTTTAGTAAGGACACTCAAACTCATCTACTCATTTACCCTTTGTTTATATGACACTAAGTAATTAGAAGCACAATATTTTTACGTGATAGCAATGGTTAGCTCTAGTTTAAAGAGACTGACAATGAAAGCACTGCCATATGTTGCATTCAAAATTCTATATAAAAATATTTAAAACAATTAATTTTGAAACTATCTGTCCATTGGCACTCTTTCATTGCCCATTCATTATATTAGACCCTTTGCAAGTGGTATTGCTTAACCAAAAAGAGAACCACTACACAGGATTTTGAGCTTCACTATATCCCCACTGGGACATGTGCACATTAAAGAAAAGGGCAATTTAAAGAAAAGAGTAGTTTATCTAATAAGATGGCAGAAAGTTATCAAGCTATAGTTAAATCATAAATGCATGTTTCTGTATTGATGTAGAGGCTTCACTACTTCACATGTTATATCATTATTAATTCTTGTATTTCAGTGAATGAATGTTTTTTCTATGTTTTTGAGTCTTCTCACTGTAACGAGTCCATTTCTTTTTCGTTATTTCACCCTACAGACAACACTGCTGCAGGAGTATAAGAGTGAGTAGGAGGCTGCAGTAAATAGGTCAGAGCAATTATCTCACAACTTTCCTCTCAATCTCGTATGACTTCAGGACATTAGGTGTAGACATGGTGATGAAAATATCTTTGTCCAGCTCAGCAACATGCTGTGAGAGGCAGTTTGTGGAATAAGATCCTGAAAAAGACAGCAGCATGAGAAAGTGTAAAAATATAACATGAGGGACAGAAAGAAAATGTCTTTGACATTAAAGCAGTATAAAAGGGTAAGACCTGATTCTCTTTGCAGTCACTACTGTAGAACAGAAAAAATTGAATCAAAGCAGTAGAGTTAGCATTAGTCTACCTGAGAAGATATACAAAGTTTTAACTTTAAAACACATCTACACTTTTGTTGAGGGAAATAAAATATGGCAAAGTCATGTGATGAGACAAAAGGTAGTTCTGGAAGCATAGGCATCAAAATTAATTGTTCTTTAAGTTTTGATGTTATTTGTAATGCTTTTAGTAAGTAATTTGCTTCTGAAACTTTCAGGTGAGTTTACAGTGTGTATACTGAAAGCAGGTTATCTTTTACAATTTTACTTATGAAAACAGAAAACTGTGTATTGTGACATGTAAGAAGACATGACAGATGAATCCAAGCTAAACAAGAATTATATTTCTTTTTTCATAACTGTGATGAGAGGAAACACAGTTGACTAACTTGAGCTGATTTTTTATGCATAGAAATACAATAAGCATTGAACAATTCAATCAACAACTGAAACTGATCAATCAACCCACTTCCAGTGCTATTGATATATGGAACTTATTAAAAGTCTTGAAACCTCAGAGATCACATTTATGACATGTAAACCAGAAGTCCAGCAAAAACGGTTGTAACTGTTTCACTGATCCTGGAAAAACTTCTGCCTTGCTATATGTGCAGTTAAATGTGTTTGGGTTTTTGTGCTGTTTGTTTGCTTGGACGACTTTGTTCATTTATTTTATTTTTTTCTTCTTTTAGCAATATTGGTGGAGGTAAAACAGAAGGATTTTGTTGGGAAACTCTCTGTGATTTGCAGCTAATAATTTCACCTATTTCTAAAAATATTCGTAAAAGAGAACTGGTTAAAATGCAAAACTCAAAAACAAAATCAAAGAGAACGAATGAAGGTAAACAGTCAAGCATATTTTAAATGATCAAGAAACACAAACGACAGACTAGCTTTAGGTTTCATACTTGTATTTGACATGCTTATTGTGGAAAATTGTATTAACTTAGTCAAGGTCCCTCGAATCAATTAAAAAAAAAATACATATATAATTGGTTTTGCAATACATTTTCTGAGAAAAGACACCGGGCCTGATTAGAAAAATGTAGGAATATACATAAACCTGCTTATCTCAGTATGAACTGCCTCATGCCTCACTATGGAACAGTATAAATTCTAAATTTGTGGTCTTCCACACTTTTCTGCCACTTTTTTTTACTATTTTTTACCAGTTTTGAATGCTAGCTCAAGTAGTCATTAACACATGCTCTTGCTGAGCAGATGTAGCTGCAACAAATAAACATGGCATGACTCTCCCATTAACGTTGTTGTAATTTGCAAACTGAGTTTTAACAAGATCAAATTTTTACTTCTTTGGTTCAGTTGGGTTGATTTTGAAAAAAAAGTAAAAAAGGTTGTGAAAAATTGTTGGCTATTCAAAATTATGACAGATTCATAAAAGACTTGTTGCATGGTGTCTTTGTGAAGGCCTGGAGACTTTGGGGCTTGAAGTCTAAGTCTGATATCTGCTACTTGCAGATATATACATATACACAATATATATTTATTAGTACATACAAGAAATATTGTTCATAGCCTCTAAAATAGTGGTATTTCAACAGTTAGTATATAATTTAAGGATTGTCTGACAAAAAACATAGACCATTTCAGAGTGTTTCATAATAGCTAAGACACTCAAATAAGCTTTAGGACTGGTGCTGTAGTGCAAGTTCAGTAATATTCTCTTGAAGGAGACGAGAGAAAATTAGCCATGTAGTAACTTGGTTGTGTGGTTTTGCTGTTGGAGATTGGTGGCTAAGAGATATTATTCTGCTTTTATTTATCAGATATTGTAGGACTGACAACCACTCTTCTCTAGCTTTGACCAGACAGAGCCAGACTGCAAGTCTTTAGACTTTACATTTTAAAACTGTTAGGTCTTGAAAGTTTAATATTACTTTTATGATCAAGTTCAGTTTTGCCTTTGGAACGGTGTGATTTGATTAGTCAGCACTTAGTGTGTGACTTGAATTAATGATTAACACTATATAAAATTTGCTGAATATGTTAACTTTTTCAATTGTAATAGGTATTAATGATAATTAACAATCCTATTAACGATAAATCAAAATTACCATACAGAAAAACAACCACCCTGCTATTTTTTTGAGATGTTAACTATATTTTTATGGATAACTGTTCCACAGTAGAAACATAACTGCATAATGTGATAAGAAATATTGTAAAATTGCATAGTAGTGGCTTATAACAGTTTTCAAAATTACTTGTCCTTACCAAAGTCAAACCCATAATGTAACATACAGGATGCAATAAGAAATAATACAATTTGCCTTAAACCTTTTTTATACCTTTAATTTTAAGTAATGTGTGCTATAGTCTTCATAAAATAGTAAAAAGGTCTCTTAAATGCAATAAAACCTTACCCTGTGTGTGCAAAAAGATTACACTGGTTGAGCATAAGGCTTGCAGAATTAAAAAACAAAAACAAGCAAACAAACAAAAAGCAAAACCCCACCACCACAAATTAGCTAGGATATTTTAATTACAGAGACTATTAATGTCAGTAAACTGAGATACCTGTCGTATTTCAATTTCCAGTTGTTCAAAATTATTGATTGTAAAAGTTCTGCTGGTTTTCCTACTTGTTTCATATTTGTCACAATAAGCAAGCACTGAAAATTTGGCCTCATCCTCATGGTATGTCAAGCAAGGACATTACCTTATAGACGTGCCATAATGATGAATTAATTAAAATTTTAGAAGAGCTCATATTATGCTAATTAACTCTGCTGCCAAAGCTAAAAATAAATAACTTCAAAAATAGCCATGTAAAAAACTTTAGAGTGGCAATTATTTAATTACAGGGCACCTTTAAAGAAATGAACGATAACTCAAGTGACTATTAGTATTTCTTCAGTTATGCAACTTCAAAACATCAGCTAAAAACAGCATTCAAAGTCTAGAACTTCATGTGACATGGATCAAGGCACTTCCATGGAGTTAAGTTCAGTGACAACTGTTTGTGACAATTATGCATTAAGTCTTAATTGTTTAGTTGCTATAACTGTGTTTGACTTTTGAGATGTCACTCAGCTTTCTGTTAAATTCATCATTAAAAATGGTATAAAGGTGTCACGGACTAAGCTCTTAATATGTTGTTACACATAAAAGCCCTGACTGTAGCTTCTGAAATGTCCCAGTAGTGCTGAAAGTGGAAGATGCATTAATTAAAGTATGTATAATGCTCAGATATTATGATAATCTAGTCTTGATGGATTATTGATGATGTTTTACACTCTTAATTTCTATTTACTGCAGAAGGGACCAAAATGGAGCCCCACAGTGTCTTTAACTAAAAATATTTAGGTCAGACTGAAAGAAAAAACTTGGTTATATTTAACCACTTCAGTCCAGCTTTTGTGATTGGGAAGACACCTGGTAACCGTCTACCTAAATTCAGTAGGTTCTTCCATTTCTGATCTGAAATTTTCCTCCAGAGCTTTTATAGTAGTAGATGTAACTTCCCCTTATAGTAGTCAGATTATTTACTCTTGAAACAAGACCCACTGGAATTAGAAAATAGGCTGACAAGATCTTAGTGTCCTGAGGGACACAGTTGACAAGCAATGCTTTAAAACCGCTCTGCACTACAGACTCCACTGAGATGCCAAAAGAAAATTAAGAAAAAAGACAGGAGTCTTAAGTCTCTTTCATGTAAGAAACGAGAGGAAGAGATGCTCTCTTTTTATGTAATATCCTACCAAACAGACAGTTTGAGTAGATTCAGGCACACCTCAGCCTGACATGACTCAAGTTTTCAGCACTCACACAGTTGATCCAGCCTTCTGACCTGGTGAGAAGCTAAAGCAAGTGTTGCAGGTGCTCAGTTCTAGTGAAATTGGGCTGCTGTGTAGCAGTAAATAGAAGACATGGCCAAAAGACAAAGAAGAAACCCTCATGTGTAGTGCCTTCATTTCCACTGTTATCATGCTGTTTCCTGTGTAACATTTGACTATGAGCTTTAAACACAACTAAATTGATGATTTTGTATCATAGCAGTATTTTCCTCTATTACTGGGCTATAAAAAACAGAGACTTCAAAAGGAATAAGGCAGACAATAAATTCTAGGTTAAAGCTCAGACAACTGAGCCTTTTATGCAACTCCAGCCAAATCAACACACCTGTACGCAATGGGAATATAGTAATTGTTCATAATGTAAATACAATCAAAACAAAGTGTATTGAAATTCTTGCAGTTGCTAGAAGAGTAGTTACAAACATCTAAATTATTTGAACTATTAGTAAATTTAAGGATTTGATTCTAGAGACAAAAGACCACTTATGTTTGGCACCTTCTACTTGCTAAGCTCTAGATAGTACTACAGTAGATTCCTGGGCTACCAGTATTAAAAGAAAACAGAGTTAAACTGCCTATGATAGAAACTAATAGTCCCTGAGACTGATTATTGAACATCTGTTAAATAAATGTACTGAACACAGAGCTCTTACTACAGTTTTTCAAATACATGCCAGAGAAGGATAGAGAGACAGGGTATTTTGAGTGGACTTTTATTAATTTTGCCTGTTGGCATCCTGTCTTTTGGGGGTGACTGCAGTTTCTTGGAGTCAGCAAGAAGTGTAGAACTGATAACATACAAATCTCTGAATAAGTGGTATTTTATTTTCAATAATTTCTAAAACGATGTCTAAACATGAAACAGTTATTTAATGTTTCCAGGCTAGCTAGTGGACTCTTCTTCTCTCAACCACACTACCCAGATTGTTCATACAATGTCACAAAAAATGAGATCCCAGGAATGTCAATAGTATTACATGTTTCCACTACTATAGGAATGGGCTCAAGCCAATCTGCTGCTTTTTGGTGGTTTTTATTTTGTTTTGTACTTTTTCCCCATTGTCATCTCTTTTCAGCAGTCCAAAATTTTTAAAGAGTCTGCAATATCTAGATTAATCTGTATTATCCACCATCGCAAATATGAACATATGTGTTCCTAGCTAGAGATTGCTGTAAAATGTGAACATATAACGTGAAATTCTCATAAGCAAGTCTAAAGACAAGTTTATAAGACCTGTGACCATTCTTTGTCAGTTAATTTAGCCCAGAATTTTAACTGTAAGAAACTATAGATTATGAGTCAAATTGCAATACTGACTCCACTATTTTACCTCGATTAGAAAAAGATTTGTTTAAAATGTGCAGTCGTTATTTCTTCATTTTCCTTTTCTGAGTAAACCCACCATCTTCTCTTCAGAAGACACATGATATTCTTTTTTCTCATTCTGATCAGTGGTACTGTATACTGCTGAAAGATATATCTCCTGCTTTCTTAATGCCTTATGTGTCAGCAGTGCCATACTCTACAATAGCTGTCTTCTACCACATCTCAGGCAAACCTCATGCACATCTGTAAAACATACAATTTAATCTTTCCTTCTTATATTGTTTTGACACAAAGACTACAGATTTTTGCTTGACTGTAAAACTTCAGGTTCAAAGACACTTTTGATATAATGATTAGTTTTATGCAAAATACATAGAACTGCATCACAGCTGAATCCAAAGGTTTGTACTTCTCACTAGTAGAATTATAACAAAACTCCAATTGGTGTACCATTTAATTAAAAAATATGAAATTAAATCTACAATCTAAACTAAACTAACAAAAAGTAAAATTTAAAATAGGTCTCAGTGAAAAAAAATCTCGATATGGACAAAGATTTTCAGGTTCAGTATACAGTAGCTTTCTATTCCTCTCAAACTAATTTCAGGAGAGGGATTATTGGCTCCACTATAACAGCAGGTAAAACATGTTAATTTTAACCTAATTTTCTCAGAGTTTTTTATGTCTATAAATGTTGAACTAAAAACGACACTTTTTCTGTGAACCTAGAATCTTGAGCATTAACTTAAGAAATAAAAATTAATTTTGATAAAGCCTGTGATAAAATGAAGAACCAGTTTCATACAAGTCTGATAATACTTTCTTTATAAACAGATCAGTAGTTTTGTCTGCAAGGAAAGAAAGAAAGAAAGAAAGAGAGAGAGAGAATACCAGGAAAATGAAAGTCAGTAAAAAAAAGAGTAAATCTCAAAGACCTTTATTTGACTTACCTGCTAGATAAATTCTGAGATTGACCCTGTCAGCACTCATAACTATCTCGGATTTCCCAAATGTGTAACTTTTCTGTTGAAAGCTGACTCAGCTTTAAATGGAAACTGAACTGAGTTTTGAGAATCACAATAATGATATTGAAGTCTGAGGGTGTCACCCTAATGCCCAATATTTCATTCTGTAGAGCAAGGAAATAAAGAGGAATATGTTATCTTCTCTACAGTAACTATGTCTATATTCTTTTATCTGTATGTAATGAGAGTAGTATGTAATTATTTTGTATGTTATTTTGTTATCATAATAATAAAAATGTCATTAAAAAGAGAGTAAAATTAATATGTCATTGTAATCATTAAATACATGATAATATCATAATCAGCTTCTTTATATGTCATAAGGAAAGGTATGGTTTTACTTAGAATATATTAAACCCTATTTGTTCTTCTTACTCTGAAATGAGCAAAATCTTCAAATAAACTTCAGATCTCAAAATGACCCTCACTTCAAATGGCAATTACAACTGACTCTTCTGTTTCTTATGTATCAACCAAGACTAATGCTCTTGCCATAAATGCATATTTTTATTCCGAATCTCAGATTAAGTGGATTCTTTGATCCTGGAAATTGAAGAAACAATTCTGTTTTGGTCTTAGTGATTATGATGAAAATTGAAGGCAAATGTTTTTCACTTTTGCTAGAAAAGAATCCTATGAAAATGGTGTAACTGTTCTTTTATAAATTTAGAAAAAATCCAAATTTTTCATGATAACTAATTCAATACACAAACAAAAATTCAATGCTTTGCCTTTTTTCAGTCTTACTGGGACAACAATCACAATAATTCTGCTTTCTAGAAATAATTAATATATTCTCCCTCATACTCAAATGTGAATAGTATTGAAATGAAACAACTTAAGATTAAAAGAATTGGAAAGAAAAAATATGTTGAACAACATAGACAGCATCCTGAGGGGAGACGGAAAGCTATAGGACAGAGCAGACTCTTTGAGGAAAGAAAATCTCTTGTAAGCTGAAGAATCATCTCACCAGCTATATTCCCCAAAACCCTTTCAGCATCTCAGTCTTTCTCCTCCTACTCCTACAGTCAAAAAGTATTTTGATGATAAATTTGTTTGCTGTTCCAAACACAATAACATAATGAAACAGCAAAATTCTACTTTATGTCCCTTAGAAGTCCTGAGTTCATTCTGCTTTCTATATTCACAAACAAACTACTTTCATATTTGACAGTGATTCATATGTGTTTCCTAAAACCTCTCTTTAGAACATCAAATTTCAGTGAGGATGTGAATTGACTTATGGGAATAAAAAAATTAATTTAGACAGGAAGCACTCAATATTTTCACTAAGTATTTTCAGCTGGTATTCATTTTACTTTTTCCTCAGAAGTCTTAAAGATCCATAACTCAAACATTTGTGGGGAATTTTTGTGAACTTCCTGGTTTTATACTAACTGAAATCCCTTGTGTTTTTTAAATGATCAATTTTGGGTCA
Source organism: Amblyornis subalaris (assembly GCA_018881555.1). Classification (NCBI taxonomy): domain Eukaryota; kingdom Metazoa; phylum Chordata; class Aves; order Passeriformes; family Ptilonorhynchidae; genus Amblyornis; species Amblyornis subalaris. The sequence continues at coordinate 259,822 of JACAXG010000211.1, forward strand.
AAACTGCAGAAACCTACAGTGAATTCTGGCTCTCACTGTACTGTGTGTATGTTTTACAGGCAAACATACAGTTTCATACCTACTTTTACTTCCATTCAGAACATTCTTCAGTGTGTCAGTCTATGTGGATTTTTATTTTCCCTGAAGAAATTGGACACTATGACTAGCCATGAAAGTACAGAATGATATCATCTACTTTAGAATTGAATCATCAAAACAAATAAACACAAAACCCCAATATGACAAGAAATCTTTCCTGCCTTGAAAGAATTAAATGATCCTTTAAAAAAATTTCTCATTTGCCTTTTTGTCCTACAAATCAAGTGTCTGATATCTGTACAAATATAGCAGAATGAATAGTAAAAGGAATAGATACTAATAGCGGAAAGTGGTAATGAGAAAGAAGTTCTGCAATTTTAGTTTCAAATTGGAATAGAGTGTTAGTAAGATCTTTAGGACAATGCCCTGACGGAACCTTTCCTGTCTAGTTGGTTGTATTCTGTACTAAAATCTGTGATGGATTTGTGTAACCTCAACAGAGAAATTGCATAATTCAGGAATAAGGATATCTGCTTAAATAAAGTTGAGCAAAGGAAGTTCTTACTCCCTTGAGCACCTGACAGTGCTGTGGGATTGTTGCTTAATTTGTAGTTTAGCCTTGACAGTGAAGATACATATGAAATTATATTGAAATTCAAAAGCTGCCATTTATTCTGACTATATGTTTGTCATTGCAGTTATCGTTGTAAGTCTATTTAGCCTGGTGTCTTTTGTAGCAGCTTTGTTGAAATAAACACTGCTGAAAAAAAATAATAATTGAAGCATGAAATAGCTGAAAGAACATTGGTAACTAATGTTTCAAGGTCTCTCAAATCAAGAGAAGCTAAGCAATATGCAGCTCTGGAGATGGGCTTCTGAAGTGGGAGCAAGCTCATATTCCTGAATGTTAGCCCTTGGGTATCACCTGCTGGAAAATCATCCTCCTTGCAGGAACGTTTGCAAAAAAATTCACTCTGTCTTTAAAAAGGTACTCTTTACCAGACCATGAACGCTGAGCAAATTATTTGGTAGCTGTATTAAAAATTGTCTCATAACATAGCTGAAGACTCCACAAAGGTGTTCTTAAAGTGAAAGGGAAGCACTTTACAAAAACATAAACCCTGCAATGACAGAAGTCTTCTAACAATCTAGCGTTTTAAATTCTTCCAACAGTCATGTCATTTGTCTCAAATAAATCAGAAAACTGGAGGTGTTGAAGCGGTTTCAAGATTTAAATTGAGATTTTTTCAGCTAATACCTATATGACACAAACATATAGTGTTTCTGATTATGCTTTCATACCTCTTCAGTTTGGAAGAAAGGAAGAAGGTTTACATCAACCTATCTTTCTGATAATTTTCATTGAAATTTTTTTAAGCTTTTCTTAGCATGAACATCTTTTGGTTTTTACCTCATAAGAATTTGTTCACACATAACAAAATTGTTTGTAAATTCAAGTACAGTTACTGCAACTTATGTTGTTTTCAGATTTATAGATGTTAAACATTGCTAACTCATAGCATGAGATGTAATGGAAAATATTTGAATCAAGGTAAATTAGCTGTTAAAGATGGTCAAACTTTAACCTAAAAGCACTTGTGACTTTAAAGTTCCATATTACAATCTCATATTTCAAGTTGAAAGAAACTGGTAACAGATTGAACAATTAGGAGTCTATTTAATTTAGTAACTTAAGTCTATTTAATTGTTAGTCCACTATATTACGTCAAAAAGCTTGGTACAAGAGTTCCTCTGGTAAAAGAGAAATATTTAATGCAGTTAGGGTATATTTTCAGCTTGATTAACACATCTCATAATCCTTAAAACAAATTAGTCTAGAGTACCTAAAGTTCTGCCTCTGGATATTCCCCATAAAACTTCGATTGCTTTACAGCTGGGGCAAGGTTGTTAACAAGCTTTTATGTTTGAAGTGTAAATTAAGCAGAATTTCATTCACAGTCAATGTCCAAAGTAGTGTCAATGTTCTGTCTCCTGCATATGTTGAAGTACTCAACAAACGGGAAGTTTTTCTCTGAAATATTAAGTCATGGACCTGAAGATTGATTTTGCACAGGGCTACATATACTGGCACGTTGGGTGACCTTTGGAAGTGGTCTGCTACCTTATTTTTGATGCTATTTGGGTATTAAAAAAACCTACTGCCATCTGAACTTAAGCCTCTTGCTCCTGAGGTTCTTTATATATTTAATCATAGGATCATAAAACCAGGGCAGGATAGGATTACAGAAGGTCAGTCATTTTATGCCAGGATCAACTCCAATAAAACCGTTCTTGACAGGTATTTACTGAAGATCTATTTAAAAACCTTGAGTTATGTAAATTCATCAGTTATGTAGGCAATGTGTAATTTGGAAATAGTCCCAGTTTGTGCCAGTGTACTGGAAATAGTGCCGGTGTGCTGGAGCTTATGGTCCTTGGTTGATCTGCTCTGCAATCTCTGAGCGTTTCGGAGGTCCCTTCTGGAATGCAGTTCTTTTAGGAGGAGAGAAAACTATGCCTCTCCCTAGGAGGCCTGTATGACTATGGTTCACAAGTCATTTCCCTACAGAAGCCTCTCCAACAGCCAGTGTTCACTGGTCATGCCAAGTCATCCTCTTCCAGGCCATGATTGTGTGCTGGCACTTTGTTATCTTGTTTTAGAACCATAAACGTTGTGCATGTGAGACAACCAAAATAAAAGAAAAATTATATGGGCCACATTATGAAGAATGTAGCTGTAAAAGAACACTTTTAGTATTGCAAAATGTTTCAGCTCAAAGAAGGCTCCAGAGGGCTAAGAGAGCAGAACATCTGTTGTAAAGTGTTTTGAGCTACTCCAGACTGAGCCTAGGGAAAAGGGATGAAGTAAGAACTATTTGATTCTTCCTATCCATATAAAAGGACATGGAAGGACAGCTTCCCGCTGGGGGATTTCTTTGCCTCTTTAATCCTTACACAAAATTAAACTTTCCCTCCCGTCTTGGTGAAATCTTTCATAGTCATGCAATGAGCAGGAACAAACAAGGATGATACACACAATGCACCTGATGGATCTGTGGACAAATAAGTACAAACTACTTAGTGGTATGGAGATTATTCCCTAAGCAGTGTGTCATGCGGACAATACCTAATGCTAGATATGAACACTTGGCTCTCAGTCTACTAGAAGGGAAACGGGGACCTCTCCCTGAAGCATGTAATTAGAACAGTAACATGTAACCATTATAATTTAATGCTTATTATTTTATCAAGTTTGGGGTTGGGTTTTTTTAATATAAACCCAGTTTTCATTGACAGCTAGTTTATTATTTCTTCTTTGGTTGAAAAATTAGAATGTATATCAAAACTGTTAACAATTTTTTTTTACTTTGGTTACATTTTCCCTAAATTCTATTACTCCAGCTCTATCCAGCTGTAAGTCCTGATAAGAGTTGTGGTACAAACCTTTAAGCTTAAAGAGAGACAGTACTGCAGTATAGACTGCAGAAGAAAATTAGGTCCCCTGAGTCTTTGTCTCTTGATTATCCACACTGCTTAATTTTTAATTTACTCACAAGCTCTTTTCTCAGAGAAACTTCTAGTTCCCTTTAAGACAAACTTGGATGCAATTCTGCTGTATAATACACACCAGAGGCTTCTTCCAAAATGAAATTTCAAAGACCACGATACTGACTTCTGCCTGCTGTAGAGAATCCCATACTTGGTAAATTGTGCACCCTGTAATATATTCATAACACTCTCATGTCATACCATGGGACACACTATATACACCTTGAATTTAATGCTGTAAAGACACTATTTCATTTAATTAAATTACAGTCATCACATTGTTTGAGAAACTTTTTACTTGGTCAGGGTTGAAGTCCCACTATGCACATATAAGAAAAACAGTAATTAGGCCCTGGGGCTAAAAAGACACTACATGGAGGCAAAAGTGGACCTAGCCAGGTTCTAGGCAGTGCAGATGCCATCACTCTACTGTTGAGTGTCACTCCGGAAAAATACAGGCATGAGCCATCCTATGGAATTCGGAAGCAAGAGGCTGCTCACTGGAGATCTCTTCAGTAGCGTAGATGAAGTTAGTAGGTCTGGGATGTCTGCATTTATATTGCTTGTATTTCAGCGATTCTACAGAATTCATAGATGACAATAATAGTTTGCATGTAATAATGATAATAATAACTTACACAAAATAAATATATATAGCAATAGTGGTGGGGTTTTTTGACTGTGGGGTTATTTTTTTCGTAATAGATAGGGTCTAAGTTCATCATAAAACAACAAAAGACTATCATAATTTTTGTTCCTAACCTTGATGTAAGCATCTTCAAAATTAGTGAAGTATTCATTGAGCTTGGCACAGGCCTGTCTTACCCTCTGTTTCATGATAAAGTGAAGAAAAAACTGTTACCCAGTGAATGAACGCTCAACTTGACACTACTGTAACTTCACAATGAGAAAAGTGAAAAAATTACGAATTTCAGTAAGTGTCAGGACAAAACTAAGCTAAGAGCAGTCACCTATCAAATCAGCATGTCTTCTCACTTTAATAAAACTCCACAGATTTCAAAGAGGAGGAGCAAAATTGCTGTTCAACTAGGAGTATCATGTGTAATGAAATTCGTAAAATTTAATATGTTTGTTCTGCAAAGCAATTTCAAAGATCTTCTAGAAAGGTAAAAAGGAAAAAAGAAATAATGCACAAACACTAAACGAATAGTTCACATCAGACAAAACTGTTCATATGACAAAGATTTGCTTTCAGGTTTAAATAATGGTTAAATATTAATGTATGAAGAATAAAATTAAGCATTTAGTTTTGTTAGTAGCCTAGTACACAGAAGACTGGAGGAAGGTAATAGTATCACTTTGGAGACATCATTAAGATGTTACTGATGGTAGTTTCCTCTATATAAAAAGATGTGCCAGAAAAGAGTTGTTTACAGTAGTTGCAAAGGCTGTTTGTACTTGTTCCTTATGTTTAGCATCATAAAACTGAAGACCGTCTAGTTCAACCAGGTATTTCTCTACCTTTTTCATAAATATTACACTTAATGGTACATAAGCATTGTAAGCATTACAATGAAAAGAGGGGGTTTTTTTATCCTAAACTTGTGTGTTCTTGTCCTGTTTTTATCACAGTTTCCAGTATTGTGATCTCTTTAGGTTTATATGGGAAAATGTTAGAACATATTAAAGATCAGACTCTATTGTATTCCAGGAAGTAAGATCAATGGCCCATCTGAAGGCAAACTAAGATACTGGAAGGGAAGTATTTAGGATAATGAGAAATTTCTGCCAGAGCTCATATTTATTCACATTTGCATTTCAAGCCTGATGCTGAAAGTCTTATGGATGCCAATAGTCTTCATTCTGTGTGTTATCCAACAGCTTCAATATCAGTGGATACTGAAGCTTTAGTAGTATTCATCTCTGTAAAGATTAAGAAATCAGCTTTACGAACATAAAAGTAAATCACATAAAATATCACTGCTTCTGGGCCAGAGATGCTGAGCCAGCTGCACATTGCGATTTTTGGGAGTATGATTCAGAAATGGGAGGCAGCTCCAAACACACACTTAGAGGTCTGTGATCTAGGTGTTTTTCTGAGCCAGTTGTTTTAATCTCCATTGGAGATAACAGAGAGTTGGCGGATGTAGTCATTGGAGGTTTGAGAACTACCCAGTTGACCAAACCCAAGTGTTATTTCAGAATTAACTGAACAGCTCTCCAGCCTCCATTTGATTATAGTCACAAACCAAATGAAATATGAAGCACAATATTGTTTTTAAGAGAAGATGAGAGGTACCTAGTATATTCTCCTCAATGACCATGGAATGAAATAACGTCCTATTTCTACATTAATTTGACATTCTTCTTTTACTGTCAATATTCAGATCAAACGTCTTCAGCCTAACTAAAAAGTTTTTGAAAAACAAATACCTCTCTTGTTGTGTTTACTTTATAAGAAAGAAACCAGAGAGAAGTAAAACTTGTTCATCCTCTGATCTATGCTATACATCCAATATTAATCTTATTTAACTTTGAAAAAATTAATAAAGCAAAATGTCTATGGGTCTCTCTTCCAAAGGTAGTTAGGCTGCCATGACCATTTGTCTTTTCTTAATTATCCAGACTGTGGTTGCTTTGTATAGTATTTTAACATTTAATGTGGTTTTGCATAATTCTCAAATAGTGCCAGGAAGGTCAATGCAAATTATCTTTAGTACTGCAGGTCACAGACCAGACACTGTCTCAGGAGTTTCCTGCTCTTGCTGCATCAAGTCCTTCATTGCTATTGCTGCACAAGTGTTTCAGGTAGCCCTCAGAGAGCATGTGAGTGAAGAACGGGAAACTATCCAAACATGGTTTGGAACTGCTAAAACAAAATTCCACTTGTTTATATAAGAGAGGAACTTTCAATTAGAATAAAACTTTAAAGGGTTGAATGTTATGAGAGGTGAAGGACTTCCTGGTCACTGGGTATTTCTGACCTTAATCTTTATTTTAATGGGTACACTACAAGATAAGAAGAGCAAAGGTAGTGAAATCCCAATGTGGCACTAAAGAATGGGAAATTAAAAAAAACATCTAAGTCAGTTTTGGCAACGGGGAATGGTATTAAAAAAATACATGCAAGATGTAATTTTTCAAGATGCTTTTCCTGAAAAAGATACATTATTACTTAGAGGTTATTGCAATTTCTGGAAATGACAAATATTTGCATGGCTTGCTACTGGCTATTTGCTTAGATTTGTTTTTATTCTTTTTCCCCCACAGACAGCAATGATTCATACTTACTCAGATAATTTCAAGGAAATAATTGTTGCGTGTGCTGTTGGTTTTGTTTGGATTTTTTTGTGGAGTGGTTTTGTGGTTTGTTTTTTTTTTTCCCCAGGCATTTTGGTAATCATAGAGGAATGTAATTGTGCATGACATAGTACTGAACAAACTCCTTTATAAAGGGAGGTGCATCATTTCTCGTCCTTAGCACGGAGATACAGCTGTGGTGCTGATATAGGTAATTAGCTGCTTCTTACAGCTGATATAAGCCACATTTGCTCCCTGGCTGCTCTGTGCTACTGAACAGGCAGCTCCTATTTGCACAAGGCCGAAATATTAATAAAAGTACTTTTGTATATGTCTAGAATCCTACCCACATTCAACAGTGCAAATAGCTTTGTGTTTAAATGGTTATTATAAGACCTGAGAGGTTGGAAGCCTTTTTCAGAGAGACTTGTGTTAAATTTGTCATCTAAGCAGGCACAACTGATGTCCTTTACATTATTGAATAAAAATGGTTCAACAATTTTTTAATCTGTAGAAGGTAAATAAAAGCAGTACTGGAAGTTTAATGTAATGTTTGCAACACACTTTTTACGTGTTGTAGTATCCATGGTAGAGCTGTGTGGTAACTGTTAGAAATCTGATTTGGCAGGGACATTCATCGTCCTGTGAAAATCTGTTTGCATTTGGCCAAGAGAGTTTAAAGCAATCCTCTGTATATGACAGCTGTATTTGCATGGGCAACTGAAAGATGACAAATGTAATGACCCATCAACATTTCACCTCCCTCATGACTCTCTGTATGAATATCCTTAGTGGAAATTTTCAGTTTGTGAGTGTCCTGCCACTATCAAAATCGAGAAGGAAATGAAGACCATGTTAAGATAGAGGAATATAGAGGTTGTTTTCCAGATGAGAGAGAGACATGATGAGACGTTTCAAATGAGCACTGTTATCCCAGAGTTATCAGGGTATTTATTATGTAGCAAGTGCATCAGTACGGCAATCATTTGATATGGCAATCAGAAGGTAATTTCTCATGCTGCGAAAGTGGTATGGAAAATGTAAGGCCTTTCTCTGGTGAGAGAAGCAGACTTGTGTCAGGCAGGACTGGAAACCCATCTGTACATATTCCTGAGCAAATCAGAAGCATACAGGGGTATGTACAGAAGGAAAATCATTTGTGCAGTCATAGTGGTGCCTACTGCAAAAGTATAATGCATAAATACATTGTACCATTGCAGAAAAGCAATAGTACATCMCTGATTTCTTCAGATAGCCCAGTACGTTTCATGAAAAAACTTTAATGTGGTTTGATTTGTTGGTTTTGTTGGTTCCTTTTTCCTAATTTAATTACATTCTATGAAATTAGCAAACAAGTACTATCGATCTATAAACTAAAGTACTGCATGGAAAGGAGAACAACATCGTGGGTGTTGTTCTACAATCATATTAAGTTGCTTAGTAGAGACACTATTCTGGGTGCATGTGCAAATGAACATGCATGTGTGCTGTTTCATTCCACATGCTTCATAAAATATCACTTGCAGTTTCTTCAAGTGACAGTACAGTAGAAACATAGTAAAGAATAACAGAGAATTAGCAGTGCTGTTGATAAAATACTGTCTAATGTCAAATTCTTCCCATTAAAAAATAAAATTAAAAAATGAATAGTTCATTTGGTTTTCTTAACACAGGACTGGAGTATATAATTTTGTGGTCTACGTACTGTTTGTTCTGACTCCATTTTTTTGCCTATCAAATTACATCATGGATTGTGGATGAAATTTCAGTCGCCTACACAAAGTTCCTATTAAAATCCATGTCAATGAGAACTGCCTTGTGTTTCATTCTACTTCATACTTCATATTTAAATAATTATGAGAACACTTGAACAGAGTCTGCACGGGGGATTTTTATTCTCTAACCATCATTATGTACTTCCCAGGCTAATTCACTAAACAGCCAATCAAATTTTTGTTCAGTGGAAAGGAGATTTTAATAATCTAAAACATTTCAGACTTATAACCTCTGCATTATTATACAGTCGGGTACATAAGAAAAAGGACAGAACATCCTGCTAACAAATAATATCCCTTGCTCTGAGTAGTGGTATACTTGTATTTAAAAAGTAAGTTTTCGCAGTTCCTGCAATCACAATAAATTTCTTACAGAATCATCAGCTTTTATTATGTCTTAATCCTTATGTGGATGTTGTTGAAGTACAGCTATTCTATGTACAGTCTTCAGTTCTTATTTTTCCATAAGAAAATGAGTGTTTTCTGAAAAATGTTAGGATCATTTTAGAAGTTAACCCCAGTTCCAAATATCTTCAAAACACAGGTATTTGTTTGTTGCATCTGAATGTCCAGATACATTAAAGAAAGATACATGCATAAAAAGAGGTATGAGATGTTCTCAACATCAACATGAAGCTAACAGCCTGGGATGCTGGAATAATACTGGGATGCAATGGAAGCTCCAAGAAAGAATGCTTTTGAAGGCATGTTTCTCTTCTCTCCCCTTCCATTTCTGTCTATACATTTTTGAGTACTGAGAGTTGCCTATGAGTGCTCAGTAAATACGGAGGAAACTGAAGGAGGGGCGAGTTACTTAAAAATCCTAGTTGCTGAGTTGATGTTTTCTACATAAACAACTTTGTATAGAAGAGTACTTGAACTGTAATTGCTTCCTCAAAATTATACTTGCTTGCATGTTATTTACAAGACTATTCAGAAATAGTCCCCTAAAAATAAAAATTTGAAGGATGATGCTCTTTGTTTCAGTAGTACTATTACTGAGCTAAGAAAGGAAAACATTTTATCTTACTGTATGACACTAGAGCACATTCTTCTTGTTTTATCATTTGCCCAAAGTTAGACAGGACTGCAAATTCAGCATCTTGTTTATAGGGAAAACCAGAGAACATGCAGAAGACATGGGACCATCCTTTTATAAAGTTTCCATTCACTCAGGGCTCTGAGATCACTCACTGTATGGAAATTTGCTGCAAGGGTTTTGCCTGAAACTGGAGATGGAAATGTGTACTGAACTTTAACAGATAACATGCAAGTTCTCTGATGTGGGCAATTGTCCAGTAGGCACCAAACCACAAGCCCATTTGCAGAAGAAACTGCATGCTCATTTTCAGTTGCTAATTAAGATGGAGCTTACAGTGAAAGAGGCCCCTGCAAGTTGGATTTTCTGTCATATGTCCAAATTTCACTTTGATTCAGTCAAAAGTTTTTAAAATCTTGTAACATAATATCATTGCTGTATCATTGGATTACTGTACAGGCTGTCACATGTGGGTGGCTGTCAACAAGCTGTACTTCATTACTTTACGCCTCAGATTTTCAGTGAGCCATTATGAGTCATTAAGTGATCAGAGTCATTTGTGCAGAACTGCAGCTTCTACACTTTTCATCTCACTGTCTATTTGTGCACATGGGATATGTTTCCATATTTGTGTTACATATATATATGTATGTACATAATATAAACACTTCACAGTAATCCATTGTGAATATATTAATATAGATTAATACAGAGTTTGTAATTACAAGGAACTTCAATCCATGAAAAACAGGTGACAGTAAAAATTCTCTCTTGCTTTGCATGTGCAACAGATTGACAGAGAGCTAAGGTTTTTTGACATTACCTAAATTCTGTGCTTTACAGCTGATGCTAATGAATATAACATAACACAGCCATCCATTTGGATTTTACATAGTCCTCTAAATGTCCTTGAGCATGGGAGTGAATCCTAGCTCTGAGTGAAAGCCAGGGAAGGCAGTCAATGTTGTAGATGCTCAGCACTTCATGCAGATCTCTGCAGAACTGAGCCAAAAAGTGAATACGCCCCAGAGTATTGATACTAAAATTGCTCTGGTTCAAATGCAGTTAGTCATGGCACCCCAATGAGAAGTAACAGATTCTTTTCCTCGAAACAGTCAAACATATGAATATATGTATATGCATATGTATGTATGTTTGTAATCTTTCATGAAGCTGATGCTTATAACAGTGCTAAAACACTTCTTTTGTAAATTCAGTACATGAAAAATACAAGAGTTCATCTATTTTCACCAAATGCTACAGCTGAAAAAAACAATCTTGAATTTGGCCCTTGAAATGTATGAATAACTTATACAATATTTTTTTCTAAGTAAAATGAGCTAAAATCATCATGTTGTTATTTTAATTATGAAATAACAAGCTTTTCAAAAAATTGGGTGCTGACCAGAAATTTATCCATGAAGTAAATGTAAGGGCTAGTTTGTTTTCAAATCAGAATTAAGTGTACATTCTCTTTTCTAGACATGATCTGTTCTATTTCATGCTGGAAAAAGAAATGTTTTTATTAAGCTCCAGAGCACCTTCTGAATAAATATTTAAATCTTACATTTCAACAGAGACTGGAAAACAGTGTCCTGGATTCACCAACACGTTTTCCTGTCCTGTCTTTATGACAAGGTTAGAATCAAAACTGGAGCAGGACAAAGACAATGTAAAGAAGAAGATGATCTCTTGTTCTTTATCTGAATAGTAGTAGAGGTTTTATTTGAAAGACATAAGCACTTAAGCACAGGATACAGTGCTGAAATGTTGCTTCAAGGCGCATTCCTACTGACTGTCTTTGCAGTCTAAAAAAATTTCCTTTTTAAATGAAATAAAGGAAATTTTACAAGTCAAATTGAAGGTGACTGTTTACCAAGACGTCTTTCTGGTTGCATTGTAAATGCAAGCAGAAACAGGATCTACGCTCGGGATCCTGGACCCATCCTCCTCAGAATATAAAGGCTTATCAATTAAGTGTGAGGATGGGACACGAACCAATGAGATTTATTCTGTCAGACTGGCCTCTCCGTATGTCTTGCACAAGGCTGTTTTTATGTCCCTCCATTAGCTCTTACTGTTAGTAAAGCACTAGCAAAAAACCTTTATCAGAGTTGGGGGAAGGTATTTTATGCATAAAGAAGTTAATCTCAAAACAGTTCTTCTAATACGTTCTTCTGCCATCCTTATTGACTGTTGGAAATAGAGAAGCAATATACCATCAATAATAATTATTTTGCTTAAGCTTTATTGGAAGAGTTCCAGAATTTCCAGATGATCTTTACTTTCCAAACAGCCCTACTGATTTCCCAGCGCACTGGAATAATATTTGTGCATGATTTATGTGCCAGACCTTCAGCTGGTCTAAAGCAGTGCAATTTTACTAAATCCAGTGGATGTATGTTGTTGTACAACAAAAGGGGACCTGAACTGTATTCTGTTCTTCAAAAAAACCCCTACTGATTATTGGGTTTATTTGAAATAGATGGAACTACCTGCAGAACAAACTACTTTTCAAGGTGAACTGCAGGGTGGTATGAGATGGTTCATGGAACTGAAAAGCTCCTTAATAATAAATAAAAATATACTTGTCTTAAAAACACTCTACACTCAATACAAATATCCATATGACTGCTTTTCTGTAGTATCTGGATTAATGCTATTTTAAACGAGAGGAAGCTTTGTAATGTCACTTGAGGATGCAATTTAAAAAAATATACCTGAGAGGAAAAATAAAAATGGTTCTCGTACTGGTGTTTATTTCCATAGAAATTCACAGCACCAATCAGTCACTGAACCTAACATTTATTTTAAATAAGGCAGAAATGCAAAAAAGATTAATAGTATTTCCCACAAAACAGAATTTAAAACTCCTCACTAAACAGCACTCTGCCAGAAGTGAATATACTGCTAGAGCATAATATTAACCCCTTGAACAGAATCTTTAAACATAGAATCATAGAATGGTTTGGGTTGGAAGTGGCCTTAATGATCATCTGCCTCCAAACTCCTCTCCTCTACCATCGGCAAGGACAACTTCCATTAAATCGGTTGCTCAAATGCTCGTCTCACCTGGCCTTGAACACTTCCAGGGATGAAGCATCCACAGCTTCTTTGGGCAACCTGTTCCAGTGYCTCACCACCTCACAGTAAAGACCTTCTTCTTAAACTGTAATCAAAACCTATTGCTTTCAGTTCAAAGCCATTCCCCCTTGTCCTATTGCTACATGTCCTTGTAAAAAGTCCCTCTCCAGCTTTCTGGTAGGCCCCCTTTAGGTACTGGAAGGCTTAGAAAAGGTCTACCTGGAGCCTTCTCTTCTCCATGCTGAACAACCTCACCCCTCTCAATCTCAATAGGAGAGGTGGCTCAGTCCTATAATCATCTCCATGTCCCTTCTCTGGATACATTCCAGCAAGTCCAAGTCTTTCGTATATCGTGGTCCCCAGAGCTGGATGCAGCACTCCAGGAGAGGTCTCACAAGAGCAGAGTAGAGGGGGAGAATCACCTCTTTCCACCAGCTGACCATGTTTCACACACTTTATAGACACAGATTGGAGAAAATCACCATATATGAAATAAATTTTGGGTTATGACACATTTTAAAAATTCCTAGGATTTTACTTAATTTAATGTTTTGCTGCAGGTCATGAGACTCAATATGTGGTGACCTTGGTAAGAACATGAAAGTCTCCAAAATAAAGCTATGTAAATCGTTGTTTTGTCTTGGATCTAGAAAGAAGAAAAACTTTTGAAGCCACTGTATATTACTCAAGACTGTCAATTATCTGTAGGATTTCACAGTTCAGAATTAAGACTATATCAACATCTCCAGACTCTTTCAATACAAACTAGTTAAGAGATGAAATTAATTCACCTTCAACAACAACTTTTTTAACTGTTACATCTGAATTTATGAGAAAATATTTGTCCAACTCTTAAAGGTAAAAGACTGTGAATCAAGCCCATGTCATTGAGCAGAGGAGAAAAGTCACCACCCTAAAGCCCCCAGAGTTTTTAAAATCTGTAGTATAATATATTAACTTCTAGTTTCAATTAGTGTGATTTATTATTACTCAAGGTCAATACTTTCATTTAAACTTCATTAATTATAATTTCACCTCATCAAAAGTCATTACCTAATTATTATTTAATTGTGTATTACTGTTATTTAACTTAATAAGGCAGTTGAGGGTAGAAGCCTTTAAGTAAAGTTGAGTTTCATTGTTTCTTTTAATGCATATTGTTTTAAGAAATTATGACAACAACAGCTAGCAAATGGTGAGTAAAAAACTGAGGTATCATAGGTTTATGGGGAACCGAGTAACACTCCATGGTAGATCTCTTTGGCACAACAGTGCCTCAAAAAGTTTTTATTTTGTATCCCAGGACAGCTGTTCTTAGTCAGGCATTTAAAAATGTAGTTTAGGCTTAAGTCTTGGATGGATATGTAATAGATGAGAGCCTCTGCAGAAGGCTGAATGGTGAATGGATACAGATGTTATTTCATCCGTACTTTATTTTGGATGATTAGAGTGATAAAAAATGCAGATATATTACCAGCCTAAAATCCATGATCTAATACATTAAACTTGTTTGGTGGGTTTTTTTCACCATACCTGACTCTATCTGTCAAGACTGAATTGGAGTTAAAAAGCCAAGGGGATACAAACTCTTTCTTTTCAGAGGGCTGGGCTGTCAGAGTTCTAATTTGTAATTCTCCTTTTGAGACTGTCAGAGGCCCTTTTTGCAACTCAAAAGTTTAATTACTGCAGTTGCAAGGGTCATCACTCAGCCACTGTAGGGAAGATGAATATTGTAGAGCTATTAAATAAAGGATACTTTCTAGAGCTATTTTTAAAATCAGTTATGACAGAAGTACCACTGTTCTTTAGGATGATAACTTGATGTCTCATCTAAATTTCTACTGTCACTTAGAATAAAATGCCCTTCTGTCTATCCCATGTACTTAGCTTTTAAAATGTTCCATAGTTCACAGGTATTGCTAACTGCAGCTTTGCTGGTATCTCTAGTTTTATAATTAATAAATTAAATTGTGAATTCCTTACTATTTTGATTATATGCAGCTAATTAAAGGATAGAAATACAATCATCAAAGATTCATTCATACATAGACATGAATCAAACATGATCTGCTGAGCAGGTTCAAACCCTTTTTCTGATTTCCCTCTATGAATATTTGGATGTTCAAGTAGAACAAACACAATTACACATACAAAGGACTGTATTCCCCCTTAAATATTTATCAGAAGTGCTCCTCTGGTATTTTACTTAACTTGTCTAGTCAAAGAACAGCAACAGAAAAGAGTTACGTACTCTTGTATCTAACCCAAACTCTGTCAATTCTAACAATAGCTAAGAACTCAAAGTCCTTATTTTTAAATTAATTACAAAAGTCAATAAATATTTATTTCTATATTTTCACTTTAGATCTTTATATAAAAATTAAACTCTTATCTTTATTTATCATACAATTTAATCAAAGCAGCCACCTGGGAGATCAACCCATATGAAACAACATTCTCTTTATCTCAGGTGTTCCCAGAAAATTCAGTGCTTACATTAGACACTGATGATGTGTTTATTGCACAACCCCAATTCATAAAACTTTGCCCCAACACCTATACAAATCAGATATTCTACCCACATGCTATATACATAAACACATATCCTTCAATGAACCAAAATATCATTATTTTGTTAAAAGGAGTATTTTCTTCATAATGATCATTTCAAGAAATTTCCTTGTTCTTCACTTTTCAATTTCAAATGTTTCCACACAGTAAATTAATGTTTTTTAATTGATGATGGACTAGCTAACGACTAAGATGTGCATTACAAATTATGTAATATGATGGAAATTGTACTGTCACTTACCATAATTTCTATCAATATAAGAAAAAAAATCTCTTTTTTCTGGCAATCTAGCTTCAAAGAAACTGATTGAAAATGTGTTAAATTTAAGTAATCTGAAGATAGACATTTAAAAATATATGCAAAATAATACTTGATGTTGACCGTTTGATCAAATGATCTACTTTTCTAGAAAATTTCTCCTCCTCTGCTGTCTCCCATCCTCCCCTTGTTGAATCACCATAATCACTCTTCTCCAGGTACTCTGGGAGAGACACAATTTTCAATTTTCACCTCTCTCTCTCTCTCTTGCTTCTCAACACCATTATAGTTCTCAATCTTTTTAAAGCCTGAATAATGACATGATCTGCATTTAATGAACATCACTGTGAACTCTTCTTTTAGTGTAAGACTACTTTTCTGAAATTAATTTATGTATCATGTCAGAGGAAGGATTTTCAGAAAAAAAAACCCCAAACCAAAAGAAAACCCCACTTAATCATATCAGAAATCCCACTAGTTATTTCAATGACGGAAAGAAAGTTAAATTCTACCTAGATGTATTCACATAGTTGTAGTATCTTGCTGTCTCTAAATTGTAATTTCATGATTAATGTTTTTGAGTATACTCTAACACAGCCAATACATAGAGTGACTGCTAACAGGTTTTCCTGTTTGATTATGTTTTCCCTGTGAATATCAGTGAAATTTTATGGTTAGGTTTAGCTTGATGCATAAGTTATTGTAATCAAATACTTAACTTCATTACTAATATAATATCTCAAAGTATAAACCCTCATTTAAAGCTGAACACAGCATAAATATTTGAAAATTTGACTAGCTACTTCACTGCTTACACTCCAGTATTTTGACAAAAACAGAGTTGTATTTAACCAAAATTTGTTTAGGCTTGCTGCACAGGGAGACTTAGCTAGAAATACAATGAACAAAGTATAAAGAGTTTCTGTTCCAGTTAAAATAAAAAAACAAACAAACAAAAACAGCAAAAATCCCCCCAGAACAAAACAACCCAAAACTTAAACCCATAGGATCCATAATCCCTTTGTAATGATGAAAGGCATAGACTAGGAGTGAAAGACCAAGGTTTTATTAGGTATTTGATTAAATTCACTGTTTCACAATCACTGGAGAGTGTATGTCAAGTAAGGATAAAAATATCTGTCATTAATGTAGCTAGTTTGGCACTTTTGTAGAAGCCTAATGAGATGGAGTTGTCTTAAACAGAGAGAGTTGGAAAGGATGATCTTTTTAGAGAATCTGTTTGCTTATTTTAGACTCAAATGAAAGATAGTCATATTATGCTTACTGTATCTCACATTCTCCTATTCCAAAACTTTATTCTTCTGCAGGTGGGAGCATGGGAAGAATTTAATGATCTGTCATGGGTGGCAAGCACAAAAGGAGCCACAAGAGGCTAAGCTGACATCCAAAATTATGAGGATTTTATTTTCAAAGAATGAAAATAAAATCAAGTAACTGAAATAAAATTGCTGCACCTGCTTTTATTTACCTTTGAGAGATACCTGGAGAAGCTGTAGGGACCACTTAAGATTCTTTCTGTAAGTTACCACATTACCTTAGCAATGTATTTGAAGAAGAATTGAAATTATAAACATTTAAAGACCCCTGCTACAAGTTTATAGAGACAGAATTGGATACAGGTAAGAGAATTCTCTAGAATATTTTGTGTCTTCAGATACTCCTGTGGAGATCTACATTGTCCTTCAGGCTGTCATCCTCTGCAAGACATTTTCTCTCCAAATAATACATAATTTAGTAAAGTACTAAGTCAGAGCTGCTTTGATATCAGAACGGCAAGGGAGCCTTTGCATTCAGTTTGTATAACATCCTACGATATTCGTAGTGAGAGATGTGGGAGAGAGTGAATTATAGGTCATACGCATCACCAAGAGCTAACATCTTCATATGTTCCTTCAGTTAAAATAGGTGAGTTAAAAGAATAGCTGCCATAGGCTCTCAGGAATCAGTGGAGAAGAACAGACACTGAAGACTCGCTGAATAACTCTCTGTATGTCTTAAAATATGCAGAGTCAGCAGCAATAATATTGGTCATTTAGATACTTAAGATAAATGTCAAAAATAGGTGTGAAGAATAGTGATCATTGTGCATTGCTCCAAAAAGCCATAAGTAGCATGCAAACACTAAAGAGGGAAACAAAGTTTGAAGCTAATAGACTTTATTTTCAGGGATCCAGAGGACTAAATAAAAAAAACCAACAGGGAAGTTCCACTGGCTTCTGATCACCTATGCTACATTGTTGCAAGTTCTCTGACTCTATTTCCATCTGTTCTAAATTGCTCTTAAAAGCCATTATCGTAAGCATAGTTTAGGAAACAGTAGAGTCAAAATCCTTCTCCAGAAGACTGCATCAGATACTCTGTCAATGTCTCCCTATGCAGGCCTTCAAATACATTTTTAAATGTACCCTGAAGCACTCCATGTGTCCCCACACCATTCTTAATGACACACAACCTACATCTGCAATTTCATATTAAAAAAATTCCGCTCTTTTGGATGATGACAAAATACTTTCTCTTATTTCAGACTGTGAACACAGAAAAGCAGGGTTCGCACAAGAGCACAGGGCTCAGAGGACATTCAAGTGCTATGCAACATAGATATTTTAGTTTGCTTTAACTTTAGTTCTACTTGTTCTGGAATCAATAATAATATACTATCTTTGTTTAAGTTATCAAAATACAAATACAATATAAATACAAATATGCAACACAATACAAAATACAAATACAATCCCTCAGTAATACCTTAGGTTCGACATTTAATGATCTTTTACTAGAAGTATGGTTTCATCTTTCTCCCTTCCTTTGTATAACTTTCCAGGAAATAAAGAGGGCTCCTGACAATGGAGGCCATTTTAAAGGGTAAGTTGGTAGGAGGACACCCTTACAGAATGGTTACTTTTCACTCAGAGAGTTAGAATAGGTAGGATTTGCATTCCTTAGTGTCTGCCATGCTCACTTAGGCAGGTCCAATTTTAGAYGTCTGTAATGTGGATGCCTACTTCTCAGTTAACCATCCTCGGTTACAGAAACAGACACTTCCAAGCAACAATGTACCTGCCCTGTTTTGAGCATATTCTTTAGAATAAGATGAAATGCTCATTACTGTCTGTCCATTAAAAGGGAAACCCAACTCAGACATTGTAAAGCCAAAGGTCAAACATCTGAATCATAGTATGGATGTTTTTTGGCTAAATGGCAAAAATCTACCAGATCAATTTTATAATTTTAGGCATTCAGGAGTTGGCACTCACCATTTTTCCCGGTAAAATTCTCCATTTAATAACCCCCTAAGAGTTTTTTTGCCCTTTCCAGACAAATTATGGTATGAGCCCCAAAGGTAAACATTTCCAGTTCAAATTAATTCAGCACCAACAAAGCTAGGAAACACACATAGCAAAAATAAGGATTTTTGTTTCTGAAAGAAATTCTAAAGTACTCGATAATTTTTCTTCAACATGAAGGTTTCTCCACAGCATGACCATGCCAGACAAGTTACATGGTGTCCCATCCTCTCTAGGAATTGGTTAGACAAAGTAGAGACCTGAAACACTTGGAAACCAAGAGTGTATTAATTAGAATATAATTCATATTGTTTTGCCTTAAACTCCAATGTAAGTATTCTAAAATGGTGTAACCAGCAACATCATGTAAATATTTTGTTAACCCTGTGATGGAATAGCCAGGTGCAAGGATTAAGAATTCTACATATAAGAGCAATATGACCACAAAAGAGACACAGATTAAAGTGTATAGTTGCACACAGGAAGCATCTAAGTAACAAAGCTTGCAAGACAAAGAAAAACAAAAGCAAAATGGTCTGCAAGTATACAGTCCTCTTGCTGAATGCAGAAGGAAAAGGAAAATAAGATACACAGTATTAATAGCACTTAAGGATATTGTGATAGACAGTATCAAAAATTCTTAATAAAATCTAGAAAAACTACATTCATAGCCTTCCTGTCATCCACTGGTGGGTGACCTTGACATAGAAGTATGATTAAAAACAGACAGAAAAACAAAAAAACAACATTGAATGCATCTGTTTCTTCTTTATCTCTATTAGTAGGGGGACCATTTTCAAAAGTATCAGTTAAATGTTTCCCCTGGACTGCCTCTCACTATTAAAATACTTAAAAAGACTTGTTGTCTGACACAACTCTGCTCAGTTTCAACTTTAGTTGAGGGTTTGCCTTTCACATCTACTACCTGCATATGCAAACCACAGGTCCGTAATCTTCCTGTGAAGACTGACCTTGTTTTCACAGATCGTACAATTTCTTTTTCTGCCTGGGTTCCAAGACTTTCCTTTTCAGCCAAGCTGGTCTTCTGCCCCATTTGCTTGTTTTAAATAGCAATATCCACACTGCAATGGACTATATACTGTAGTAATCCCATTCCACTACATCAGAAGGATAATTTTTTACTAAGACAAAAAAAAGAAAAAAAAAAAAGTCAGGAAATACTGGAAATACTGAAGCTATGGTATAAAATCCCCACAGTCTACTATTCAGTTAACGAAACTTTCCAGTTCAACTTGAGAACACTATGGACATTATTCGTCTAATCTATCTGCCATTCCCACATCACTTTTGGTAGAAATACAAAAATAAATTAAGACTTTAGAGTTTGTTTCGATAAGTATTTTGAAGGCTTTCCTACTTATTTTCATTTTGTTATTGAGAGTAATGAAAGTCCAAAATATCTCAGAGAAATACTGTACCTTGTATGAAACAAATACAACTTATCAGGAAAGTACAGCCTGAAAACTCTTTTTTTTTCTTTGATCTGCCTTTATATCACACAAGGAAAAATGTAGATAAGAATAACTCTCACATATTTCATGTACTGAAAACTTGAGTGAAAATATCCAATATATAATTAATGGATACATACAAAGGTTATTACACAGGTAGCACAGGTTATACTTTACATATGAATTTCCCGGGTTTTATTTGAAGATTTTACGTACAGGATGGTTTTTAAACCTTTCTTAACTTTAGTGTTCATTAAACCATTCAGGAAATTGTCTTTTTTGACAAAAGATGTCCTTTCAAGCCAAGTTTCAAAAAAAATCTTTTCATTGTTTGTTTGAATACTAAGCTACAGTCTCACTGAATTTAATGAGAGCACTTGTGTGGGCAGGTACTATCCAATACATGTGCAGCCTGCAATGCTGGTTATACAATCCATAGTTGTTCAACCTATGTATATTTGGATAATATAGTGTTTACAAAAGGTGAATAACTGGAACTTTCCAGCAGATTAGTGATGAGCATTTTCCATTAAGCGATTCATTTCAGGTATCTTGCCCACCTCGCAGTACATCAAGTGCATCAAGTATCATTCAGTGTCTCTACGGATTACGTAAAACGGATTGCCTTGCTTTTTACATCTATAAGCTATGGTAAGTATTTGAGTAACCAACACTGTCTTCAGTTCTATCATATTTGTTTCAAGGCAGAGCAGAATGTGGAGCCAAATTCTGATGAAGAAAAAGGGCTTATGTGATTTATAAAGTTACCTCTCCTCAGACTAATGCACTGTTGAAACCAAATAATCTCTGAAGCGTAACAGCAGCATGAACTTTAGCTGTAACTATCATCCAAAACATTCTAGAGAAAACAAAAGCCGTGTTTTTGCTGGAGATTTCACATATATAACAAAAGTGATGTAAACAATAATTTCAAAAATCTTCCAATCTCAAGCAGTTTCAAAACTTTAAAAAGAGGAAAAAGTTAAGTCATTGTGAAACGTTGCAAATTCTTTAGAATAGACAACTTGTTTCACTGTAAGAAGCTTCTGAAGAATATACTAATTTAAAAAGTTAAGGAAAGCCACTCTTTTATTCATTAAGCAACAATCAAATATCTCTGACTGTTAGCTATAAAGGCTTGTAACACATTGCTTGCCATATTGCTGTCCTCCTACTTCAAGGGCAGTTGCACTAAATGATTCTGCCTCAGATTGTATTGCGTGGTTTGCCTCAAGCTGGGTAGCATCAGAATTCAGGTATTGTCATACTGCATCAGAGCATCTGTGTCCACTGTCCTTAGCCTTGAGAGAAGCAAGTTCATAGACTTCGTACTCAAAAGTTTCTGAAGCAAACTTCTGAGCTGCTATACAGAGAGAAATATTGCCTTATTTTTTCCCTGATTAGTGGTTGGCCTAGCATTTGAAACTTGGAGGTTTTGTTTCCCCCCGTGCATGTGCTCATACATGGTTGTATGTGTAGTGTGTGAATGTATGTATATATGTAGGTGGTGTGTGATGGGGTAGTTGGTACCTTATTACCCTTCTACATAGGCAGCTAATAATTTTTTTAATAAATAGCAGAGCAGTAGCTGGATAGCCAAAAGAAGGAGGGAAGGCGAGAACTAATTTTTCTCACACTGTAGTCCTTCCACAAAGAGAACATGAGAAAGTTAAGTTGTTTTTTCAGCTGTCTAGATAAGGCTACCTTAAGGCCATCTATGGAGACCATTGATTCATACATGTGACAGCAGTCAGAGCATGCTTGTCTGATACACATAAAAGATTTCTAGGTGTAACCTAAAAAATTTGACTTCGTGCTAACAGTCTGAGCCTGTAGAAAAAGATGTTATCTACTTTGCAAGTATGTATTCTTTGTTGTTTTGGAATACAATATATACAAGACATCAGTCAGAAGGCAGAGTGTACACTTTGCTCTGTCAAAGCCCAAGGGACACTGAAACATAACAAGTAGAGTTCAACGGCTCTCTTGACACCCTAGTTTGTTGCAAATGATTACGTAGTCATGTATGAATCAATGAATTAAATGCCTTTAAAACACTGTCTCTTTATGTGGAATCTCCACCAAATCCTTGTAATTTAGAAGTCTTCTGAGAAAGGTTTTCATGACCTTCTCTTATTTCTCCTATCTCCACAAGATTATCGTTATGAAGAACATATGTAATTTCTCCAGAAAATTCTGGAAAGCATGTTGCAGTCAGACCAGGTAGAGAAAAAGGTTATACAAGAGGTTCCTGTACTTTGCTACCAGATTCCTCAGTGGAAGATTACCCCTTTAGTTAGTTGTCTCTGTAGCAAAAGAGAACGTGAACTATGAAAGAAATGATTGAGACTAAAAATGTGAGCTAGGTATTTATATAAGACTTCATCCCATCAGCCCTTAAAGCAAAGAATATAGTCTGGATAAAACGCTTCCCAAAAAGAGTGTAAAATCTTAATTTTCATTTGTCTCTGAAGTCTACAAAAATAAAAAAAATCCACTTCTTCTTCTAAAAATACCCCATAAATAATACAACTTAATATTTTTACATTATGTGAAGTCAATAATCAATTTTAAAAATCTTTTTTCTTCAGCCTTTTACAGATGTGTACTGCATTACAGTCATTGTCAAAAAAAAATACCTAGAAATAAAGGAAAGTACGTCTACAAAAGCTAAACTGTATAAAGTTAGAAATGCTGTCCAGAATCTTTGAAAATACTTGCTTCTAGCAGATAGTTACTTAGTAAATGTTTTGTGTCATGGTGGTTTTACAAATTTTCACTTTCTTTTTTATAATTGTATATCTTTCTTATCTGTTAATTGCTGTTATCCATATCCTCCTCCAGCTTTAGGATAAAGAAAATTAAATTTCCTTAGTTTTCTTTATATGAATCTTCATTCTTTTCATTGTCCATCTTTGTAACTGCTTAATTTCAGATAACACTCACTGCACCTACTGCATCCCAGTAGTTTATGGAAACAAAGTCTCACTACGGTTGAGAAAACACAATTTTACTTTGTCTATTGGATGTATCTCAGCTGAATCTTTTGACAGTCACATTTCTTTTCAAATCTGATTTCTATTGCTATTAATAATGTGGCTTACATATTCTCTTCTTTATTTGCCACCAGAGATATGTTGCAATCTTATAGCTGAAATTCTTTGGGTATTTGTTCTTTTCATTGTATTCCTGCATGTTGCCCTGCTTTGGTATCATCAATATCAGTTGCTGCTTCCTATGCGACATTCCTGTCCTTCTCCAGGTTAACAATTTCTCCCAACTTTGACAGTGTTTCTTCATAAGGATTTGTTTATTGACAACAGTATGAGCCTCCCCTGGTGCTGAATTCCACTGCACATTTAAAAAAATCAAAATTTTCTGCACTGCAGGTATAAAACCTTATCTCATTATAAGCTAGAATGTTTATTTCTGAAATGCAAAGCATCTGACACATGTAATTAAAAATACTAAACATTTCAAAGCAATCCTGATATATGACTAGTCAAAGAGCTTAGAAATCTTGTAAATTAATTTTTCACTATAATCATCTACATTTATTTGAAGATTCTTCATTTTTAATCCCAGCAAGAAGTCTTAAATGTAATATACTTGAGATTCTCTTTGCTACTGTCTTTTCAAATGCAATAGCATCTGGACATGTCTTAACAAACATTTTTTAAGTCCTTGATTAAGCTTTCACTTGATAAGTTCAAAGACTTGTAGCATACAAAAAGAAAACTTCATGTAAATATTATTCAGTCAGCCATATTTTCTCTTACTCCCTGGTGACAGCTATGAAATGAAATTCCTATTACATTTTTCAGCTGAGATCTGGGTTGCGTATTGAGGAATCCCAAAAGACTGAAGCAAACACATATTTTACAGTGTATGCATGATAAGCATTTTGCCTCCAGGATACCTGTCATTTGACTAGAAAATGTATTAGATTTGCATTCTGCATGTCTAATAGTTATTATAATGTTTCATATCAATAAATTAAAAGATAACAGTTATGATAGCAAAGGAGTAAAATACCATTTCAAAGTCAGTTTATTTTCATATTTCTCTTGCCAACAAGTATTCAGTCATAAATCTGGAGAAAATACTCTAAAGTCAAATAAATTTATAGACAGGATTGTGTGTTTTGTTTGGTTTTTGGTGTTTCTTTTAATAAAATATGTACTTGGTGATGTGCTTCCCCACCCTGTGATAGTTTCCCCTACTCATGACAGAAAAAAATTAAAATTGATGCTTGAAATATTCTATGCTATACTGCTACTGTCAGAGTTTCCACAAGAAAATGCACATCTTTGCTAAATTCCTGCCTGGACAATTAAATTTCTGGATGGTTAAGGCAGTTTTATTTCAAGTGCTCACTTCCTTTACTATTGACTGGAGTTTAACTTCCTTTTTTAAACATTAAATAATCTTAGGTACCAAAGAGTTCAGTTTAATTCAGATGTTGCTGAGATTCAGTGGTATGATAGAGATATGCTGACATGTCACCCCATTGGAGAGAACCAAAATGAAAACATAACTCCTAGTTGCAGGTTGTTACCCAGTGACAAAGGCCCCTCCATTCTGTGCTCAATGATGCATTCTGGAGAATTATCCTATTAAAATTTCAGTTATAAAAAGGAGTTCAGTATTACTCAGCCAGTTTTAAAGAGAAACATTTTAAAAGAAAGACTTAATTGATCCTTTTTGAAAAAGTAAGTTCATTAAAATTCTTTTGTTGATTTAGAACCAAGCTGGAACCAAATATTTTAAAAACATTTGGTTTGGTAATATTTTTCAATATAAACATGCCAGTCTTATGAACATATCACATCTGTTTTCTCTGCAGCACTGTATACTTAGAAATAAAAGACTTCATAAAATATAGCAAATATTATTATTTATGGAAGGTGGAACATTTGGTGAGATACATTCTGACTGTACACCTCTAGAAAGGAAATTCCGTGTTTTTTATATATATGACAGTGTAAGGGAAATTAAATAGATAAAGTACAATAATGCTGAAAGTTGGAGACAAAAGGTATGACACGAATGTTTTTAGTCCTTTGTGTCACTGTAGACTCCACTCACAGTATTCTGTTGCCTAACTTCTTATAGTCTGCATTTGAGCTGCTACAATCTGCCAGTTCAAGCAGCACATTCTCTCTTCAAAGAATGTGGCCTTGACTCAGACCATCCTCCAGGATAGATACCATCACCCAGGTCTTAAACTGTGGGCTTCCCTGTGGCTGGGGCAGTGTTGTCAACGTCTGTGCGAGCTGGCCCATGGTCCAGGGTCTGAGTCACCAGGTGAAGGAGCTATGGGAGGGGTTGAGCAGGCTGTGCAGCAACACAAGGTTGACAGTGTTTCCACAGAGACTCAACAAAAACAACAACTTGAACAGCACAGTGCAAGAAAGCATGGATAGCGAGAGACTATACTTGAACAAGTGGAGGAATGACACTCCAAAGATGGAAGTGCTTGAAATCTTGTGACTTCTGGCATCAGGAGACAGGCTTCCCAGCACCAAGTAATGGGGATCAGCCTCCCTTAAAGAAAGTTTGGACCYAGCTGAGCTGAAAACAGATGGTCTTCTCCTCTTTGCCACAGGTGGAGGGGAAAAGTTTGGGTGGGACTGTATCCATCCAGTAAATTAACAGCTAGTAGTGCAGCTGGTGGTGCAGGTATTACTTCAGCATTTATGACCATGGATCCCTCTTTGAAGAATAAGAAGTGCTAGTGAAAGACAAGACATATTTGTCAAATTGAGGTAAAGGCAACTTTGCTGACAAGGTGAGGAAAACTTTAAACTAAACATATAAGGGATCAGAATGAATAATGAGGATAACAATCAGCGGAGCTTGATATGGAAAACCAGTCAGAGCAAGGAATTATAGGCAAGTTAATCTTAAAATAACTTGATAAAGTCTCTGTATGGCAGACCTTGGTTCTTATGGGGACTTGAATCTCCCTGCTAGGAAATCAACAAAAACAGAGAACCCTGAATTGTTTTAAGACCAGCAAAGGACCACAATTAGGCCATTGTCCACACAGCAAAACCTACTAAACTGACTCAGTAGAAAAAGCTAAATTTTCAGAATTCTCTGTAAACTAAGACAGTTTACTATCTAAATGGCTACAGATTTTATTGAGGGAGCCAGGGAGAAAAGAGGAAAGCAGAGCAAAAGGTATGGTGCAGAGAGAATTTTGGGGCTATGTAAAGCTTACTATGGGATGTTTTAAGGAG
Organism: Amblyornis subalaris; assembly: GCA_018881555.1. Taxonomy (NCBI): domain Eukaryota; kingdom Metazoa; phylum Chordata; class Aves; order Passeriformes; family Ptilonorhynchidae; genus Amblyornis; species Amblyornis subalaris. The sequence continues at coordinate 286,421 of JACAXG010000211.1, forward strand.
CTATTTCAAATGTGTTGTGAGATGTATAAGGCAAAGAACAAAGGAGGGAACAGGAAAAAATGCAGATCCATCGAGTATGGAAAAATGCAAGGAAAGAGTGAATACCATAAATAACAAGAGACTTGTTGTACTCATGTATTCTTATCTTTTCATTTTCATGCTTCACATCTCTTTTGGGCTCTCCAGTGTTTCATAGTCACTCTAGCCATATTAGATAGACAGTCAAAAACATCCCTACTAGTAGATCCGTCCCTGTGTAGACACTGGATTTTATTTTCAGTGTCTCTCTGGGATCCAACCACTCTATTGTTAAGAATAGACACGTTTGATTCTCCTTAATTCATTATTTATTTATTGCTAAGATTTATTTAATTTTTCATAGATTTGGGGAACACATCATCTCCACACAGCAGATTTCCCCTATTTTTAAAACTTTATTCCCTGTTCAGTCAAACTATCCTCTAATTTGTTGATCTTTTTTTTTTTAAGTTGATATTGAATTAGAATGAGAATTTTATTATGGACGTCATTAACGTCAAGATTTAGAGAATATAAATTTTAGTAGAAAAAAAAATTGAATGTAATTACTGAAACCACAGAGGAGAAATTAGTCTTGACTTAGTCCTTCAGTGAGTGGGGTTCTATGCTTAATACACACTATGAGGTTAATGCACTGAAATTGGATATGTCTTTAAGCAAACAAAACAACAACAACAACAACAACCACCCAAGCCTACAAAAAGTCTTAGTAACTTTCATTTTAAAACCACTGTGTACATTAAATTGAGAAAAATAATTAAAAGGAATATCTGAAAGATTAATGCTAGCTTGCAGACAAAATTAAGGTACTGGGAAGATTAAATATTAGAAATCCAGAGTAGATGTATGCTACCTATCAAAAGCCATTCAAAAGCTATAATGTTTCAACAGAAAAAACAGCTATTCTATGTAGAAGTTTTAGCCAAATGAAAAAATTAGACATGGACATAAACTTTAGAGTGGGAAAATAAGGGCAGTTTGTTGAGAAGGATTGTAAAGACATTCAAGTGATCCACAGTTGAGGTACTGAAAAACACATATATTATATTATATTATTTGTTGTTTAGCCTTGTGTGATTGATAAGTAGAACATAGAATCATGGAATAATTTGGTTTCAAAGAGACCTCTAAAGATCTCTAATCCAACTCCCTGCAATGAGCAGCAACATCTAGATCAGGTTGCTCAGAGCCCAGTTCACCCTGACCTTGAATGTTTCCAGGGGTGGAGCACCCACCACCTCTCTGGGCAACCAGTCTTTTAACAACCTCATGGAAAAAACTTCCTCCTTATAGCTAAAGTAAATTAACCCTCTTTTATATCTGTGTTTAGTTAACATAGGTTTGTGATAGACTTAGAGACACCGTATTGAATATGCTTGAGACTCCTGCCCTGCTGTGGGAAAGATCAAAGCGCAGTGGTAAATTACACTCGCACAAATCCCTGAAACATGGGTGAAAACAGCAGATGTGGTGATCCTCTAGCACAGACTGAGCTCTGCTGTGCCTGTGACCTTGCTTGTGTGTCTCTGTCTGGATGCTGCATTGGGGATCCCTCAGCTGGTGAGGTAATGAAAATAAATTTTCTTATTGCATTTCATCTGTGGTTTCAAGGTTTTTCCTGCAACCTGCCTGTGCCAGCTCACACATCTAGGAATTTAAATACAGAAGCATAGTCAGACATTCCAAGATGTATTTGAGAAAAAAATCTGCCAAAAGCATAAGAAAAAACACCAAAAACATCTTAAGTGCTTCAGAATCAGGAAATCTTCTAATGGGTGGGTGCAGCCACTAGATGAGATGTAATAGGAACATCTTAGGAAGATAAGTCCAGACTACAATGATTACATTATTATTTCACAATATTGTCAGCTGTGGGATATTCTCATACTGAAGGCATTCTTTATGAGAATGAACCAGATAGATATTTTCAAATCAAATGTACGTAGCAGAAGTTTTATTATAAATTAATAGAATTAACAACTTGGCCAAATGACATTTATCCAAGTAAGTGGGTCTCAGAATTCACCGAAGGAACTCAAATGTGAATGTCAACATCCTATCTGTTTAAACCAATCCTGGTAGAAAGTGAAAATTATTGGACTTAATAGCACGTTTTTGAAAAAGGACTTTATCAGTGAAGAGGAAACTACAGCACATCAGCCTGCAGTTGATTAAAGATCAGATTCATAGACATATTACTATGTATAACATTTGAGGGGGAAAGGACTACAAATCTTTTGTGTCCAAAATTCTGACCTCAAAAACCTACAGGAATTTTTAAAGACATCCAGTAGCATATCAGTCCATAATGCATTCAAATTTCAAAAATCTGACAGTGGTCTTCATCTCCAAAGTCTTCTAAAGAAAATAAATAAGGTAAACAGGAAGTAATGTAAAAAGATGATAACTTAGCACATGATACTAAATAGAAGCTTTGAACAACAGGGAAGTTTTCTCTCTAGAGGAAATTTACAATTGTAGCTGTGGATTAGGAACTGTGTGGTTTAATATATTTGTAAATATTCCACAAAAAATATGAACAATAAGACAACTAAGTTTGCTGGTAATGCTTAATTATTCAAGATATATGATTAGAGAGATCTTTAAACAAAAATCCCCCTATATTGACCCAGTGCGCAATGAAGATGAAATTCCATGTCAGTGAATGAAAAAAGCAATGGAGGAGAATGTCCTAACCACACAGACAAAATATTGGCTGCCAAATGAATTAATATCACTTAAGGAAAGAGGCAAATTAATTTAACATGTGTCTAAATTAAAATAAAAAATGAAGGATGTGAAGATCTTTCTTCACATTTGACACAATTAAATTGTGAAATTTGTCAGTGTGTATACAGAGCAAAACTGTAATGGAATTAAAACAGGACCAGAAGCCACAGAGGACAGATTTATTCGTGGACTTCAATAATAATACGTCTAAATGAAATCTGCATCTGAAAAAATCCTTAGGACAGTAATTTCCAAATGTAATGACAGTAGAAATACCATTCTTCACTTACTTTTATACTGTTCATCCTAAGTATATGCTGATAACCTTTGGATTTTATCCATTTTGCATTACAAGAGGAATAATCCATTTTAAGTTTTCATTGTCTGTATAAGCTAGCTTTAAGAAAACAATCTTGACTGATATTTTTGTATTTTTTATTAATATTCAGAAAAGCATTTTGTCCTTTCTGAGCTTGTCTAAGATTTATTCAATCTCTAAATTGACTTCATGAGGATTATCATTTACAGCTATCTTAGAAACAAAATCCAGAACTGTAATTCAGTATGTTCTAGGTAATTTTTTTAAGTATAAAACTATTTTGTTGTTATTTATCATTATATTTTCATTAAACAATAACAGAAACCGAATTTTTCATCTTGGTCTCAGACTATCCACTTTCCCAGTGTATCCCAGTGTGTATCTTTGCATAAATTATCATCACCTATGTATGATGGGAAATAATTTGTTTTAAAAAATATTTATATTTTCATGTTTTAAATTGAAGATATATTGCCAAAACAAGCACACTTAAAGGCTCTACACACCGAAACACCAAAAGTTATTTCTGCTCATGCTGCTCAGAATCCTCAATTCATTATTTACCTCTTTAAGTCAAGGAGGAGGAAAACTTATGATTTGTACCTAGAAGCAAGGAAAAACTGATTTGCATAATGCACAATTTTAATGCAAACTGAATTTTGAGGTGAAGATTTTTTACATAGCTATTCAGAACCACTCAATCACCTGGGAACATCCAAAGGTATTATTGAACTCAACTCATCATTCCATGTGAAATTCTGACTAAACTGTGTCTTATATATTTCGCTCTTTTTAGATTAAAACCAAATTATACCTCTTTCAATGTTCATCATTCTCTGCCCGTACTGGAACTTCATAATTTATTTCTGTAGCCTTTTAATTTATTTTGCCAGTAGGAACAAAAGCATTCAGAAAGATCCAAACAAATGCATTTATAAATCTCATAGTTATTCCATTTTATGGCATTTCATCCCATACTTCACATAACCAAACTCCTACTGCCTCCTGGTTTATATTAAGGGTTGGTTTGGGGGTTTTTTGTGGTTGAGCTCAGTGGGGAGTTCACTGTTCATCCATGCTGATTGTCTGCTGAATTTGCTCAACTTTCTCTCCAATGCAGTTTCCTGAAGGAAATTCCAAGAGCAAGCTGAAATTTACTTTCCTGAAGTCCAGGACTGTGGTTATGCTATTGATTTTTCTGAGTTCTTCTAGGATTTTAATCTCCCTAATCTCACGGTTACTGCTGCCAAGGCTCTCCTCAGCCTCCATATCTGTAATGGGATATTCTTTGTAACAGATCCAACAGAGTACAGCAACTATCTGACCCATCAATTGACAGCGTAAAGATATCGAGATTTTAGAGTAACATAAACTTGTCTGTTGACATTAACTTAGCAGAATGCTGACTGTAGATCTGATGAGGTTCTAATCCAATATATTTTCATAGAACTTATTTTCTTAATGTGATTTGATCACACAGTTATATCATCACAATACTGCTTTTAAATCTTCTGCAGAAACATCTATTAAAAAAATAGCTTTTCAACATTATTACCTTTCAAATCAAGTGCAAGTGCATTTTTGGAGACAAAGTATGAGCTGCCTGACAGTGAATCTAAGAAAGCTAAGTGATCCAGTTCACTTTAATGACATATTCAAAAAACTTCTTTTAAGGTAAAATGGCAAGTATTTTTAGGCTACAGGAAAAAATGTTAAAGTAAACTAGTCCAGATCAAATAAATCTTCTTAACAGTACTAAATTCAAGATTTTCTTCCTGTTTTATTCATTTTAATTATTAAAAATGCTACTGTATTTACTAGCCTCTCCTAGGAAATTTAAAATGCCTCATTAAATTCTTCCCTAATATTACCATTCTTATCACTTTGAACTAGCCTCCCAGTAGTCTGCCATGCAATTCCATAATGGTTATCTAATTTAATMATCTTTCAGAATTTTAGAGTTATTTATGCCAACTACACTAAAGAAACAGTTGCTAAAATTATTCTCAATAATAAATATATGTTCATTTTTTGTATAATTTAGTGGCTAGAGAGTAGAATTGCAAAAGATCTGTTTTTCAGGACCTGGCCCAGATATGTATCCAATTAAGCTACTATTGTGTCTGCAATTTATTTATTTATTTATTTGCTTTGACACTTCATTTAGGTTTCAGCACTTATTTTACTCCATTGTAATTTACCTTATTCATCAGTGGAAGATTTGGTCTTCTTATTATTGATAAGTCCCAGAAGAAATTATGCACACTCATCTAGATTGCTTATCACTGCTTAAATGGAAAGGGAGACCTCTGGGAAAAACTAGGTTTCCCTACTTGAAAACTTTAAAATATTAAAGCTAATACAAAGTCAATTATTACTGCTGACAATACCCATTTTCTTTCAACAATTACGTTGTTTGATACAAATTTTTCAAGGGAAGGAAAAGAATTAGAGATACTACTTCTGTAACTTTGTTTCATGCTTAATCTAGACTGAAATTATTCTGTTTGTACAAAAATTCCAATGATATTGCAATTCTTTAAATGTGTTAATAAATGCAGATTTTTCCAAACCAAAAGAATAAAAATGCTAATGACCTTCAAATATTTCTAACAGAGCATCAATGATACATAAAATTAATAGATTTTCAATCTGACTGCTGCTTATATTCATATGTGTAGTGAGAATGTATAAGATTTTGCAGCAAAATTTTGCCTCTGACAAAAAAATTCCTATGTTCCTGGAATATTCATGTGAGATATTGCATATAAACACATATCCTTCAAGTAAAAAACTAAACTTTGATATACTTGCATCCTCTGTTTGGAAAGAGGAACCCATAATGTAATTACTATATCATTTTTAATGAAATAATGATTGTCAGGAATAATGCAAGCTACTGAAGATTATCAATCCCTTGACAGAGACGATGTGGTGTATTGAAGTGATTGTATGACATTTAATGATGTAATTCTGAATCTTTTCATTAATATCCTGATGTTGAAGTAATTTTTTTTTTAATGGGGGAAAAATGCAGATACATATACAAAAAAAACCACAGGAAAAATAAAACACCAACTGTTACGTCTGCTGTAATGTATGGATTATTTTCACCTCTTCTCACAATCTCTTACTCCCTTTTCTTTTTCACCTTCTCATAGGCTTTAGGAAATGGCAACAGCAGTTTTTCCAGCGATATTTTTTCTTTTAAAATTTCCTTACAATATTTTTAAACTGTATCTTTCTCAATTTTTATTACATTAAAGTCAATCTTAGCATTTCTTAATTTTTGGTAAATAATTCTTTTCTGTTTTTAGGAAGATGAAGAAGAAACTTTTCAGTGGAGTAGATCTGTTAGAAGCGGGTGTCTTTATTGTATTTAAATGTCTCATTTTAGATCACGTCCAGCTGTAATCTCAAATACCCACTTAGCTGCACCGTGTCTTTACCAGAACTCTCTTTTAAGGGGAAAACCTGAAAACCTTGAAATGTGACACCTTGAAAAAAAAATTATAAAAACTTAATTGCAGGAAATGATCTGGGGAAGCTTTAATAGCAAGATGACAATGAACACACTTGCATAAAGCACAGATGGTGAAAACTTACCTTGATCTCTTCATTTTCCACTCATTGACTTTGTTTTCTTAATTGCAAATCAGAAGGCAAAGCCATGAGTAACATTTTGAAAAGAAGAATAGTGATTGTAAAAATAGTGGGACAGTTTTTACCTCTGTGCTAACCATCTGCATGTTCTGTACTGTTATTCCACCATAGTTTTTAACAGACAAAAAATATCAAAATATTCATCAAATTCCTGGCTGAAAGATTTTACATAGAGATTTTACATAAAATACACATGCATATAGAATGTCTATGCATTTCTCTATATATTCATATTATATATGTCTGTATATACACATATCCAGTCACACACATATGTAGGTGGGCCTTAAAGGAAGTTCTCATTTAGATTTTCACAACTTTTTACCCATTTAACCTTCAGCTTAAGGAACAGGACAAGGAATATTGTCCTGTGGTTTTGGCTGAGGTAGAGTTAATTTTCTTCACAGTGGCTCACATGAGGCTGGGTTTTGAATTCGATCTGGGAACAGTGTTGATAACACAGAGGTGGTTCTGTTATTGCTGAGCATGGCTTACATAGAGCCACGGCCTTTTCTGCTTTTTGTACTGCCACACTGGCAAGGATGTTGGGGGTGCATGGGAAATTGGAAGGAGACACAGACAGAATAGCTGACCCCAACTGACCAAAGAGATCATATGACTCCAGATCATATGACATCATGCTCAGTACATAAAGGAGAGAAGAAGGAGGAAGCGGGAACACTGTAACCCATGATGGGGCTCTGCTCTCCTGGAGATGGCGAAACACCTGCCTACCCACAGGAAGAGATGAATTAATTCCTTGGTTTTGCTTTGCTGACATGCATAGCTTTTGCTTTCCCTATTAAACTGGTTTTATCTCAACCCACGAGTTCTCCTGCTTTCACCCTTCCAATTCATTCCCTGATTCCAGTAAAGGAGGAGGGAGTGAGCTACTGCTTGGTAATTGGTTGCTGGCTGTGGTTAAACCATAACATGTCCTTAAAAAATTAATCTTATAGTTTCTACTATTTCTGGAATCTGCCAGTGCAAAGGGGAGATAGGTGMATTACTGCCAATAACTCAAAATCATTGAAAATTCAGAGAAGCTATGCAAGCTTTTCTAAAAACTTTCATTCACAGAAGATTCTGACATTTGTATTATACTGAAAATTTAATAAACATACACACAAAAAAAATCACATTATTTTCAGGTGTGCTCTTGGAAAGGATTTAACAAAGGGCAACAAACATTTTTTATGCTGGGTTACCATGCTGGGTTAGAAACATTCTTACCCCAGGACCATCTCAGATCACTGTCCTTTTTGATATTAAGAAGAGAGTTGAAACATTTTTTGGCCCCAAACTGCTGCTAGTCACAGATCATCTGGTTGTTCAATACTAGAGAAATGGAATTACTCTGTATTTATCAGACATAGTGATCAAGTTACTTCCCTTCTCTTCTTCTAATATTTGCTTTAATTCCCAATTTATAGGTGGATGCGTAACAAACATTACAAAATGTTTTGTAAAGTGTGTTGCATGTTTCCTGAAAGGTCTCCTCTATGTTATTCATTCTTTATCTCAAGTCCTGAAACTCATACACAGAACACACATCAACTCATAGATGTATATGTACCTATGTGGGTGTTTATTTGTCCTTAATCAATATAAATCTACATATAATAGATTTTTGAAGAAAATCTTACAAAATGGTGTGGTAGTTTAGCAAGTTAGGAAAAAAACACGGTTTGTAAGAACAGAAAAAACAGCTTTGCTCGGACTTTCTTTTGATTGGACCAGAACCCGGAATTGATGGTCAGGTTGTTAGACCAATGAGATAGTCAGTAACATCTCTGTGATTGCAAATTTTGAGAAAGGAGAAACCAGAAGAATTGCCATCTCCTGCTCCCCCGGCCGAGGGGTGGCGAAGGGACAGGGCCCCCTCCGGCGCTCCGGCCCGAAACCACTGTCGGCCCCAGCGGGCAGGAGGCCGAAGCCAAGTGGGCTGCCCATTCCAGCAGTCGCCAGCAGCCATAAAATCGCTGTGAACAGCCAGCAGCCTGGACCACGCGGCGGAAGCCTCTGGGACCATGCTGCCTGCGCGGGTCCTGGCACAGGGCTTTCCACACAGCTCGGCGCAGTTTGCGCTGATTCGGCTAGAATAACACCACGCCACCGGCAACTAGAGACATGGTGAGGAATCCAAATAAGATCAAATTCTCCAGGTACAACCTGCAGATACTAATTTTTCTTCCAAGTTACAGAGAACGGAAAGACGTGACCGTGTAAAGAAAGCTAACATGGTGGTGCCATGAGGAAGAAGCTAACATGGCGGTGCCAAGGTCAGTGAGACAGAAAGCAGAGACATCGAACATTGGAGCTGAGATTTCTCCTGCAAGCCGTGGTGAGAGCTAATACAACAAACTATTTCTCTGTAATTCATATTCATTGAAGTGCATTGGGGGGATGAAAAAATCTACTTGCAGCCCGTAAAAAGAGTACTCACGCTAGAGTGCTTTTAGAGATTTGAAGAAGAGAACTTTTAAGAATGAGCAATCCCAGCCTGGAAGTAAAAGACTAACCCCATGGACTATATGACCCACGCTAGCAGTTGTGAGAAGACTGCGAGACGTGGGAGAGATATTTTCCACTGTGGCAGCTTTTCGGGCAGGAGCTGCTGTTGTGAGGTTTGTGAGGCTATAGCAGAAGAAAAAACCCTCTCCGATAAGCATCAAGAAAGACTCTTAATATACTGACCAAAACCCCATGCTTATTTTCCCTTGCGCGGTCAGTGGGAAGAGGGAGGTATTGGGAGGAGAAAAGTATCTGGAAGTTTGCCTTAATTTTTCATTATTCCTTTTACTTTTAATTCTATTAGTAATAAATCTTTTTACTGTTTAAGTTTGAGCCTGTTTTGCCTTGTAGTTTTTTCTGTTTTCCTCAATAATCCATATTTCTCCTCATGAAAATAAGTTCCAATTTCCCTGTGAGTAATCTTTCATGGATGCCTGGAATTTGGCCAGAGTAAAACCATATCAAATCACTAGTATAGACAGACTTCTTCCAGATTCTGGGATAGAATGGATCTGAACATCAAAGGATTTTCTAAATTTATAGTTGATATTCATCTTCATTTGGCTATTTTCACTGCAAACCTCTAGCTAAGATACAGTTTTAATGTGAACAAGATTCATTTTCTGAAAGTATCTTACAAAAGATCTAGAGGTGATGGGATGACTAGCTTGGATGAAGATCCCTGCTCTGTAGATAAATTTATTGTGCCACATGAGTTTCATCTCACTTCTCCTGAGTACATGAATAGTATTTACAAAGGCAACTTGACTAATTAGATTTGCTACCTTATAATAATTATGTGCAGAAATTCTCTGGGAGTGGTGTATCTTAATGTAAGATTACATTGTCAAAAGTCACTGAAGTATTGCAAGGGAATTGCAAATAACAAATTATTTTCCACATGGCCTAATATGTTCAAGAGAAATACACTGACAATGAGTTGTTATTCATTCAGTTGATACACATCAAGAAAACAAATGGCATGGTTAACTACACCTTTACAGTGTAAAGGTTTTCTCTTTTTCTCTGGTTGCCTTATTTTTTTTTTATTTGTTTGTTTTTCTGGTTACTTAGCCATTTAAGTAATATTCTCTTCAGCAGATCAGAGAATAGAAGATGGCAGGCTGAAAGTTTCTCAAGTTTGATACGTCATGTGACAGCAATATTAAAGGAAAAGTTATTTCTTGAGTTACTCAATTATAATCCCATAATAAAGTAAAATTGCTCATAGTGAAAAAACCTTTTTTGGGAAATAGAGTCAGTATGATCTTAAGAAGACAGTTACATCCATTGCCCAGCTAAATGAATTACAGTATTATGTGTACACATATTCTTAATTTTTGAGAGTAACCTGGATTCATTCCATCCTCATTTTAAAAATTTCATTGAGAGTGGAAAGCAAATTTCTGTTATTCTGTTTCAATTTGACAGCCTTTGAATGCCAAAACTAGATGATACAGGAAAATGCAATTCAGGATAGCACCTAGTGTATCGCAGCACCTATGCAGGATTTAGCCAGGTGAGCACTTTATAATTATCATGCATCACAATGCCTAAAAATAGTATGACATGAGCTGTTGGTCCTCACACCAGCAATTTCACTCTTTAGGTCCACTCTAGTTGTGCTGCACTATTTGCTAATGTAGACACAGCCTTGCATCAAAGTTTCGAGATAGTCTTCTTATACTCCTATGGAGTCAGGTGGGAAGGGTGGCTACCTTCACAGTTTCTCCCTGTCTTCAAAAGTTCTGTTACCCTTCAAGTTACTCCACTTGTTATGGGCCACTAGGCTGGGGATATGTGTCAGTAATCAGTGCTTCGAGTGAAATGTCTCGAAGATGTGTCTGTGTCCCCACTTAGACTTACTCCTTTCTGCAAGACCCTTTCTTAAAATGAAATCATGTACTCGCATCCTTTGAGCACAAAGTTTCACAAGCACATTCTCCAAGGTTTCTGTAAACTATCAAGTATTGAGAAAATTGGAATTAGATGCAAAGAAATGTGCTATTCTACCAAGTGGGAAACTTATACAGGCTGACCATCACAATTATATTCTACAAGCTAATACAATTTTTATATTTCCTGAAAAATAAATAGTTCCACATAGCAAGAGTAGCAGTATTTTTCTTTAACAAATTTATTGAAAGCTGAAGAAAAATCCTTGTCAAGAAATTGAAGTAATCTGCAATTAAGATGCTGCATGAATATCAAATAAAAAAATATGTAAAAATATTAGTGATGTTAAAAGGAAAAAACAGAATGAAAATTAAGACAATCTCTCTGTGAGATTAAACTTTAGCATAAATTAATAGAAATTATCAGAACTGAGCAATAAATGAGCCTGCTTTGTTTATTCAGGTGTTCATTTTCTATGTTAATACTTTCTGAAATGCTTAAGGTACAAGTAAGAAATTAATGGATACAAATTTTTGTTGGGTTGAGTTGGGATTTTTTGGTTTGGGTTTTTTGTGGGGCTGTGTGTTCTGTTGTTTGGGGTTTTTTTTCATCTGAAAGGAGCCATTTTGTATTTTACAGGCTCCAGGTGAAGCAGTTAGAACAAAAAACTGGGATAGGAAGTCATCCAGATTTTATACAGATTGTATAGAGTTCATACATTAAAATAATAAATTCATTGCCAAAATATAATTTCTGTTATGATGTACAATTCTATGCACCAATATCACCTGAACATTAATTTTTCTCACTATAATAGTTACTTATTGCAAGTGAACTTTCAAATATTGTATATTCAACTGGGAATGCCTCTGAAAAGACAACTCTCATAGTCTCTCCAGCCAATACAATCTTTACTACCTTCCTCTGATTTCGTTTTTATCTATAATTCATTAATTCGTGAAGGTCAAAAGTCCTTCAGCTAGTATGAAAAATCTCAATAGTTTAAAATCCCACAGCAGAAAGAAGTAAAAAAAAAGCCTTAAATATCTTTAACTTTCCACTTCCTCTGCATTTTAGAAGGTTGATCTGTCCCTATGTGACAGTAATAATAATGTTGATTTCTTGAAGAGTAGATGTCCTCAATTATGCAGTATAAATTGAAGGTAAAAACAAAACTCTATTAGTATGCATCCTTACATTTCTTTGCTCTTTCACAGTTTCCTCATAACAATGTACTTTCTCTTCTACTTATTACAAAGAACTATTCCCTTAACTACTCCAGTGTCTTTCTAATAGTAATACATTAAGCTCAAAACCACCTGGATTGTGGTATTTGAATAGCTGAAGGGAATTTTTATTTCCCTTTAGTTTTTTGTCTTAAAAAAAAGAGAGATATTAAATTAAAAATGTGAATGTCACAAGTATTGAAAAATTATTCATAAGCATCACCTGGAGAAAAACAAAAATTGCCATCTGCATGCAATTTGAAAAACTTGTTCCTTTGTCATAATGTATTTGGTTTTATTTTAATTTAGGTAATTGTAATTAAAAAATAGTAATCATTGTAATTAATTAGTACTGCTAAGTTTCTGGACACATCCGTACAATGAACTCATTCTGATGCCTAAAATCACAAGCCAAACAATATTAAGATGATAAAAAGCAGTTACCTTTAATGAAGATCCTCCAGATGCAAGTATGGCAAAATACACACATGATACAGGACTTCAACAACTTCATAAGCTTAACAAATTCGCATACTTAACAAGAATCCTCCAATTAAAGGAACAGTTAATTGAGAGGAACAATCATCTAATTAGAGGAACAGTTAATTAAGTAATCCCTTCTTTTGGTTCTGCCCCCTACTGAAACCTCCCCTAGCCTCTAACCCCACATTTGTTATGTCTATGATATATGGAGAAAAATAAGATGTCCTCGGTTTACTGAAGAGGCAAGATTAAATAGGATTTCAGAAATGCATTTGAAGGTTTGCTTATTGTTCTAAAATCTAAGAGAAAGGATAGGAAAACCACTAGAGTTAGTTAAGGAACTACATAATAGTAGTATATGGAGCTACGAATATATGAAAAATATTTAAAAGGAAAAATATTTTTGGCATCAATTCCTATCTTTTGTTCAAGGATGGCCCAATGTAAAATGGGAAACCAATCTCAAATAAGAGAATTTGGGTGCTGCAGCCATAAGAAGAGAACCACACCACTTGATGTGACATAAGCAGTATATAAGTTTACAAGCAGTATGAGTATAGCAGCTGGTTAATGATTTCTACGTTTTGATGTGCACATAATTCACACTTGTGAAAAATTATGGCTTCATCCCCCCGGTCCATTTTAGACCTCTACAATGGATCCAGCGTAACCCCGTATTTAGAGACAATTGTGTTTCTAACATAGTTCATAAGTACAGCTCCAAAATAACACAAATTTGCCTGAATAGGCTGTACCCCTTTGAAATAGTAAAGTTATGACTGATCTAGGTGAAAATTCAGTATGTAAGGCTTGCATGGGGAGTGAGTCCAGTGAAGGCCACAAAGAGAACCAAGGGACTGGAGCACCTTTCATTTGAGAAGAGATGGGAAGGGCTGTGACTGTTCAGCCTGAAGAAGAGAGGCTCAGGGAAATGTAAAAGAAAGACAGACTCTTCTCAATTGTGCCCTGAGACAATCTGCATAAATTGAAACACATGCTATTCTGTCTCAACATAAGAAAACAGTTGCTTACTGTAAGGGTGGTTGAACAGTGGAACAGGTTTCTCAGTGAAGTTGTTGTGTCTTCACCTGTGGAGATATCCAAAACCTGACTGAACACGGTCCTGGGAAACTTTCTGTAGGTGAACATACTCTTATTTGGGTAGAGGGTGGCTGAAACAATCTCCAGAGGTGTTTTCTGACTCCAGCCATTCTGTGATTCAGTGATTTGGCTTTTCAGCTTTCCTCTCCACCCACCCCTCTACTTGTATTGATGTTCTTTGCCCTCTCTCAAGTAGGTATCCTAAGCCTAGTGGACACACGTGTGCCACCTCAAATGAGCTCACACTCATCAGTGAGACACTAAAAATAATGCACTGGTCTCACTGTTTATATGGCCCACATTATCCCCCTGGGTTCTTACATTTGCAGCTGTGGAGTGGCTCAACTTCATGAAGGGGGGTGGCCAATGTCCCTTTTGGAGTCCTAGAATGACTCCTATGCTAAGTAGTTTTTTCTAATCACTTGTAATGTAAAGTCAAGTATCTTGAAAACTTCCTGCTTGGCCACGCAACACATCAAGGAAAAGATTCATCTCTCCTTAAACACAGACTTCTTGAAGTTAGATAATCAAGTTTTTGCTGTTTCTCATAGGTTGACTTTAAAGTGAATGAATGCAGTTAGTTCTGTAAGGTGGAAATTCAGAAATCCAGGATCATATATCAAAATAATAGTTTTGAGCTAAAATTGCAAACAAGCTCTATATTAATATCTTGCACTGCATTTTTAACTGTGTTAGGAAATTATTCTTGTTCTCAGCCAAGTGAGGCTGCATAATCACAGGAAAAGGATTTCACACTAAATAATATTTAAAGAAAATTTGCATTTCTTACCAGAGTTACAAATCTGAATTCGCCTGTTAGTATAAGCCATTATTTGGTTTCAAATTCACAAATAATTTTCTTATCTGTGTCACCTTGAGAGAATTCATAATTCTGTTTGGGGTTTTTGTTTTTTTGGTTGGATTTTGCTTTTTGTTGTTGTTGTTTTTTGGGGGATTTTGTTTGTTTGTTTGGTTGGTTGATTGGGTTTTTTCAGGCATATTGAAATACCACTATAGCTGGCTGAAAAATCCAGAGCTTGATTTAGAAGTCTTACTTATTCAGAGAACTTTGCTGGTTTGAAATGATACTGGTTACGAAAGAATAATTACATGGGTTCAAGATACATCATGGAACAGGAATGATGTGAAATGAGTGCTGAAAATAATCAACAGTGTTCATTGTTATGTATGTGTCCTGGAGTGATCTATTATGATAATCTATTCCATGACTCTCTGCTTACGCCCAAAAATTGTTATTGTTTTCTATTTCTACACACCCCCCCCCACACCCCCCAAGCCAGTAGGTATGCGAGCCCAGCCAAGATTCTGGTGGGGGGCATGGCTGGGAGTTGCTCTCTCTCTCTTCCGGTTCAGGGCAGGGCCGGGACGTTCCTCTCTCTCTGCCAGTTCCAGGATCGGTGCATGACAGCTGCATGCACAGAGAGATGAGACTGGAGCGTTTTTTTCTGCCGGACTCTTGCCTCACCGTGCAGTGCTGCAGTGGCTGCTGCCTGAGCATCGAGACCGGGGCCTGACCCCGCTGGAACCCTGCCCTGCAGCATGGTTTTTTCCATGGCACTGGCCTGCATGGTTTCTCTGCTTGGCTCACTCGGTTTTCGGCCCAAGCAAAGCACTTTTCGTTTTCCTGCGATTGGAGAAGCTGGAGCAGCATTTCTTTTTTGGCTGCCTGGAGCTGGACTGAACGGACTGCTGCTCCGAAATCAGCAGGAGAAGGATTGCCAAGAGTGGAGCTGCTCCGCATCACGCCCCAAGCCCTGGAGAGCCAAGCCGGGGAGAGAAAGCACACCAGAAGGCTTCAGCCCAGCTATTTTCACCTGCCGTGACTGCCATCGGAGGGAAAAAGTCAACACCAGGTAGCCACTGGAATGTTTCTCTGCTACAGCACTGCTCTGTGGGGGCAGGGAGGATCTGCTGCCCTCCATGTGGAAAGCTGGTGCCATTTTTGGACCACGTGTTGGGAAAGGTGTATTCCTCCTGCACTGCCCCCTGTCCCTGGCCACTTTTTTTTGGGAGTTTTGTTTCTGTGCGTGTGTGGGGAAGTGGGTTCTGATGCTTTAGTGCTTAACAATTATTTACCTTTTGTTTTCCCTTGCCTGGTGGGCCGGCATTCTGTTTGTTAAACCGTTCAATTTTTTTTCACTTTCATCTGTTAGTATTCATTCCCTATTGGTGGAAAGGGGATTTTTGGAACCCTTTTGGAGAGAAGGACTCAGTCTAAACAGTTTCTCTCTTAAATTTGTCTCAAAACCAGGACAGGATGATATGGAGTAGTAGTAAGGCAATTGAAACCTAGAATCAAATTGCCTTACTTAGGCCTTACCATCACCTTAATAGATATTTAATCATATTTAATCTATGATTAAATATGCAGCACTGCTTTTTGAAGGTTAAGCAAAACAAAATCTGTCTAATTGGTTCAAGTGTAATACCTTTGTTATCAGGAAATCTTAGGAAAAAAACAAATATCTAAAGAATAGTGTATTACTGTTAAAAAGTGTAAAAAGGAAAGAAAAAAGGAACACTATTAGGGTGACTGAATCTATAAATAATGTAAATCTATTATGTCATTTCACAATTGTTGCTAAATATGAAGCTAAAGAAAGTTCCAAGTAAAACACTACATTGAAATACATTGACAAGATTTGGTTCTACAACCAGAGCCCCTACTCCTCAATCCCAAGTACTTAATATTTCCAAATTAACCAGATATAATTCTTCCATAGCATGAAGTCCAATATTCAGACTTGAGCAGTGCTTATCTGATTCAAAATATAAAACATAATGTTCCTTTTATTAGACAAAGAACTACCTACAATTAGCCAATTGTAAATGTAATTTTTATATTCTCATAGAGATGGGCAGATATACATACAAATTATTGTCAAAAGTTGACATGCTCATTCAGGTAGTGGAATATTCAGCTTTTTTTGCCTTCTTCAGATTGAAGAATCAGGAATGTTACTAGTGTCCAAAACAGGTGTGTGAACTTCTACCACTTGCAACAATTTGGATAAATTTTACTTTAATTTTTAAAAATTGAATTTTAAATTTTACATCCAGTGGTTTTTTTTTTACTACACTATGTATAAATAAGCCAGGCAAAAGAGCAATAAGAACTACGTTTCTCACATGACCTTTCTCACTGAAAAGCTGTTTCTCTTTTTTTTCTTTTCCTTTTCTTTTTTTTCTATTTATGAACCTTTCATCCATTTCCACATGCAGTCTCACTTCAGTAGGATGACACAATGACTTCTAGTTTTTATATACCCATCTCGATCTACCAAAATGAACCAAACTTTTATAGGAGACTGCAAATACAAAGTAAAACAAGAACAACAAGATAACTGGGAAAAAAAGTCGAAGCCATTGCTAGATTAAGTACTGTCTAGAGGTAGATAATAATCAGACTCAACCATATATACAATAGCAAATGTGAGAGGTATACAGGCCAATCCTTCTCAGCTTCCCCACTTCCTCACACATCCAATTCTTTTCCTAAATTAGTTTCATTAGCAGAGATGCACTACCAGGGAAATCAAAGATGTAAAAGGACTGCAACATCACCTCATCGGAAGAGACTGTATGCATCTTAAACACTGCACAAGCAGGACCTGATTCATTCTGGCCCCTGGTATTTTCTCTTTCATTTATTGTATTTTACAAAAATTCACAAGCAGTACATATGTTCCCTATTAGAGAGGAAAAAAAGTTATTCTGGTATTTATTCTGTCTTCTGTTTATTTATCTTCTACCACAATAGAAAACTTACTTTTTTTCCTTAAATTTCAGCTCTTCTGAGAGCAACTGTGAAAATGTCTCCTTTTCCTTTTTAAGTGTCCTGCGGTTTGTCTAAGACTTTTGCATGGTTCATCCCCCATCTCTATTTTTATCACTTTCATGAAGAATTAGAATAACCAGTTTAATTTTGAAAGTGCTAAATGTTCCCATTTGAAATCTAATTGCAGTCCATCTGGCTTTAGTTAAAGCAACTGCTAAATAGAAGATATTAAGTAGAACATAATTACATATTACGTTTCAAAATTTGAAAATTAGAAAGTAACTTGATTGAACAAACTGTGTTGCCACACTATATATCACATAGAATATGCATTCATTCCAAAACTAACTGCTAAGTAGGATAATTTATATAATCATTATCATGTGCTTCCTCTTTTTGAATTTTTCTCTTTGACATTTTTACATTAAGAAATCATTAAGTTTTGTATTTTAATGTAATTTTTTCATTTAAATTACCCGCAGATACTCATTATGGTTATGACTATGCATGGCTTTTGGCACTAATATATCTCTGAAAACACATTGTTTATAATTCCAAATCCTCAGCTTTATCATTTAAAATTTAAACTCCTCTCTGAAGCTGGAGTACTACTGTTCCTTTCTCTTCAGCAGAACTATTATTCTGTTTTAGAGAAGATGGGGGATTTGCTCCCTTTTATTGCACCTTCCTTTCTCATAGGCTTCAATTCAGTAAAATAGTTAAATATCTATTTCCTGTACCTGCTCTTGGACTTACCATTTTCCTTTCCAGCCATGAATGAGTATGGACTGTTCTAAAAACAACATGTATGACATGATGTTGATATTGCATTCTCTTCCTTTTCACTACTACTTACACCAGGTTTTCTCTTCTGCACACCTTCAGTTGCCTCTTCAGTTGTCTTTCCATCCTTTATTGTCTCTTGTCAGTGCAGGCTGTTACTTGGTTTAACCTCCCTCTTTCTCATCATTAACTGCTGTGATCTTTCATTTCTTCAGTCCCTTTTGCATGCAAGACTGCATACTTGGCCCTTGCCTATCCGTCTGCTGGCCATCTGGTTTCCCATTTTTAAACAGTAGAAACTGGGGTCAGGAGACAACGGAACTAGTCTGGTCTTCTCCCATGTGAAAGGCTACAACCACTCTGGACACTAATCACAGCAGATTAGTAATATAACACTATGACCACTCCTGACATACTGTGCTATTTTCATAAAAAAATGCCAGATAAGTGCATGTCCAAAGTCCCACCATTTATAATAATATTAAGGTTTAATCCTAGCACACAYCTCTACAGTTTGGAATTTAATGCTCACCTGTGTCTGCAGTGGTCTGTGTATAAGTCAAAAAACAAAAGAAAAGAAAAGAGAATGTAGGGACATGCAAATGTATTGTTGACTTATCACTTTAAAGACATGAAGCAAAGACATATGAGAAACTGCACCATTCCCTGAAGCATGCTGCCTTTAATATGTCCCATAAAAATGAAAAAAAACCCCAACCTCTTCACACTGCATCAAGTTTATTAAATTGTGTGTTTACCAAAGAAGGATCTGAAGGCATGGCAATTCACAAAGACATATTTCACATATGAAGGAATATTTCACATATTTCACATAAACTAGTAAGTAAGTGAATTGCTCAGTAGTAGGTGCTCTTTATTTTCCTTTCTCTAGCAGAGGAGATGACTAGAGTCAGTGTATGTAATGTTTTAATGTTCAAAGAGTGCTAGGAATGTCTATTTTGGTTTGTGTAAAATTACTTTATTCCTTTTAAAAATAAAACAGTATGTTCACCATTTGATTTGGCATAAGGCATTAACTGCTAATCTGATAATATACGTAAAAATCAAGGATTGTTAACATATCTCTTAAACCAAGCATATGAATTTCAGCATAATGAAAGAAGTATATGTAATATAATATTTTTGCTCAGAATTTTTAGGAAAAGCACTATATATGACATGACCAATGACAAGAAATAAGGGCATTTAAGGCATCAGGCACCACTTGGCCTTGGTTGACTGTTGATGAATTTAATGTTATGCTTCTGCTGTCAAAAGAGAGGAAAGCCCTAAAGCCTGTTCGGCTATGCATAATGATCTGCTTTTGACTGTAACTTTTTGCTGTTACTGAGGAAATCTGTGGTGGCAGGATCACATTTCAATACAGGGTTTATCTTTTTGCTATAAAAAGGGAATGTTCTTCAAAGGAATATGACCATTTAATTCAGGCTGCACATACAGAGATTTGCTGGGTTTGGCTGGGATAGAGTTGATTTTCGTCAGAGTGGCTAGTGTGGGGCTGTGTTTTGGATTTGTGCTGGGAACAGTGTTGATAATATACAGATGTTTTTGTTATCGCTTAGCAGAGCTTACACTGAGCCAAGGCCTTTTCTGCTTTTTTTATTGATGCTCTGCTGAGGAGACTGGGGGTGAGTGGGAAGCTGGGAGGAGACACAGCCAGAACAGGTCACCCCAACTGACCAAGGGGATATTGCACATCAAATTACATCGTGCTCAGTGTATAAAGCTGGGAGAAGAAGGAAGAAGGGTTGACATTTGGGGTTTGTCTCCCCAAGTAACCACTGTGCATGATGGACCCCTGCTTTCCTGGGAATGGCTGAATACCTGCCTGCCAGTGGGAAATGGTAAATGAATTCCTTGTTTTGCTTTTCTTGCACGTACAGCTTTTGTCTTTATCTCAGCCTGTGAGTTTTCTTACTTTTAGCCTTCAGATTCTCCACCCAATCCCATAGGTGGAGAAGCAGCTGGTAGAGCTACTGAAGTGGCTGATGGAGCTTAGTTGGCAGTGGGCTTAAACCACTACAAGAAGGGTTGAACCAGGTTTTCTGCTTTTTTTTTTCAAGATAACAGTTGCTCAATTTTCACAGTATTTCCTCACTGACACTATTCCATTTGTTCCCACAGAATGAGACTCTGTCTGATTACATCCAGCAAATATTCAATAAAAGTTTGAGACACCTATAAAAGTATGCCTCTTTACGTAGAGTCATAGGTTAGAAATAATATTAAGATCAGGTATGTGTCTGTAGCCAGGTAGATGTCTAAGTTTGGTGCTGAAAATCCAATTACACATGGAAATAAGCAGCTCAATTACTTGCCTAAAGATGTGCTTGTGCTATTTGAGATCACAGAACCATAGAATGGTTTGAGTTGTAATAGACCTTAAAGATAATATAGTTCCAGCCCACCCTCCCATGGCCAGGAACACCTTCCAATAGTTTTCAGAGTGTGCCGAGGACAGATACTTAACTTTGGCAGATATGCTTGAGGACTGATCATGCCCTCCTGCAATGGCAAACAGGAGCTGAGCAGATTCATAACCTGCACAGAGGAAACCCACATTTTAAACAATACACATCATAATTTATGCACAATTTATTTAAATACAGACTGCCAAACTGGGCAAAAAAGGTGTTTTCCTTTGAGCCTTTAAAAAGTTTAGAAAATACAGCTAAGAGCTCCAAACCAGTCAGCTTCTTAATTCAACTCAGAACGAAAACACAGAGGTTTAATCCTGTCTCTTTATTTTCTTATATCAGAAAGCAAAAGAAAAAATAAACCCCAAACCAAAAAAAAAAATGCAGTTTCAGAGATATTAAATATAAAGGTGTACCATACGACAAAACAAGGAGTCTCAGCAAGTGACTTACTTTTAAACTTCTCTGTTTTGTCATCCTTTTTTTCTTTTTTATTTTTTTTCAAGAATAAAAGAGAAATCACACAGAAGTTATGCAGTAGAACTCCACCCTATTTCATTTAAATGTGACTGTAGACAGGAGACAAAAGGGTATGCCTGAGTAGATCACTGAATACCACAGTAAACCCTAAATGGCAACTAGGCCATATGAAATAGGAACCTATGAAAAAAATATTTTTTGGAATGGATTAAATGTCTTCCAAACCTCTGTAATTACAAGAATTAGCATGTGTCAGGGATGGAAGAACCATCCTTGTTTCATGGTTATGGTATGAATGGGGTGAATTGCCACTCTATTAATGGATAACCTTTTTACCCTAGCTTCCTGAAAATTGAGTGTGTTTAGTCACTAGAGTGTATAGAGTTTAAGTATTAAAATACTGCTATGATATTTTAAGAGTGGAGTTAAAATACAGAACTTGTTAATACCTTTCTTGATCTATTTCTTGACAACCTTACTGAAGAAAGAAGTCATACTGAAAATTAAACTTGTGAAGAGAAAGACATTTAGCCTGCATTACCACCTCATCAGTTCTGTTAGAAGGAAAACAAACATGATAATGTGGGTTGTTAGTATTTCTCTCCTTTGCAGTTAATACAAATGTGCCTTTTTAAAATCTCAATTGCCTAAAGCATTCCAATCAGCATTAATGTTAGGCAAAATTACTTAATGCAACTTGAAAATGGAAGACAGAAAGCATAGTTAGAAAGAAGTAACAGAGCTTGTTCATGAAGAGTATTGGAAAGAGATTGCAGAAGTCAGGGCATGTGAAACAGAAGGACATTTTGACACGATAAATGTCTTCTCCAAATTTTCTGAAGTCAGCTTTTAGTTCTTATACTTATTCCACTAGTGATTCAGATTTACTGGCCAAAATCTTCAACTGGACTGTAATTGAGAACAGCAGGGCAAAGTCCCCTAGTGCCAACAAAATCAACCATGGAAAAAGCACTCAAGAGAGTCTCCTCATAAGTAGCACCGAGCATTCAAGGGAAAAGATGTGATGTCTAGTGCATTTTCCTGCACTCACCAATTCAAAGTGCTGCATTTATATCACTTCCTAAGTTGGTAGATGTCGTGGTGCGCGGCTCGGCTAGATGGTACGACGCCCACAACCTCCCTGAAGGTGGTCCGGCGTCTGGCGGTACCTCGGTGCAGTGTGCGGTAGCCAGTGGGAAAGGAACAGTGCGGCGCTTTCCCTGAGAGTCCCTCGCAGGTTCTGAGACTCCTTGAGTCCCACTATCCACTTCCACCCGCAGCCGGCAACTCTAGGGGAGGCTGTGAAGCCACCACGCCTACACCCGCTATTTCACCAGCGCTGATGGTTGCGCAGGCACACTCACCCTTACGCCTTAAGGCGGGGGCAAAGAGCCAGAGGCGGACTCTCCTTATGATGTTCCACAAAACGTGTTTATCTGTGGAGGGTCAGGAAAGGAGAGCCACAAGACACAGGAGTGCACAAGGTTATATACCAAACCAAACAGGGGCGGAGAAAACATCAGCAACCAATAAGGTGAGGGTAAGAGGGAGGAGAAAGGGCGGGATTACAATGTGTAAACCAATAAGGGTAGACGAGGGGAGGAGCAGGGAAACAGGGCCAATGGGGCGTTGAGAGAGGGAGAACAATCTAGAACATAACCATAAATGTGGACGAAGATTGACAGGCTAACTAAGTAGGGGAACGTACCATAACAGGGTCTGGAAGGGAGAGGCCCTCTTCATCATCACAACCTAGGGGGGAGACTTGGACCTCGGAGCCTTTATTCCATACAACCCCTGGGCTCCCTGGCCCACAACACCAGGGCTCTTTGGCCCCATTGGCTCCTTGGTCCTCTATGTGGCTGGTCCTACCTCCACAGCCTCTTTTGCTGTGGGCCAAGCCACCACCACAGGTAGAAATTATGTCAGAGCATTTGGTTATCTAAGATGACGCCAAAAATAAGTCTTAAGTTAACTCAAAAGTCAGTAAAGTATCTGTGTGAGTAAATTATAGTCAGAGTTGATGTGCTTAATCTATGCCTTCTCTCTTCTCAAGACACTGCTCCTGATGAGAGGCATCAGCTTCACACTTGTGTGAATGACTATGGAGTTCCCCTGGAAAGGCATATTATCATCTGGTTATGTTAGCCAACAAAGAGAAAATCCAGCAACTACGAAAGGAGTTTTATTTATGGTTTTGCAGAGAAGTATATTTCCTTGAATATCCATATCCTATGTAGCTTGACTATGAATGTTTGAGATCAACAAGAGCGCTCCCAGATGTACTGTCCTGATGTAGATATTCACAAGAGAAAATTGTGAACTAAGAACCAAAAGAAAGGCAGAGGCATACTAGTGATCTAGTCTCTGTTTAAGAATAAAAAGAAGTAGTAGAAAAACAAGAATAAAATGAGAACTTACTTACTTGGGAAAAGAAAGTTAAAAGAAAGTTTTCACCAGAAGTCAATATTCTGATAGGAATGGAAGAAATGAATTCTCATGTTGGCATAAAATAGTGCAATAGACAATAATTTTAATGGATGAAATTTTAAAAAAAGGATTTTTTTTTAATCAAAATCTATAGATTTTTGGAAAGCTTATAAGAAAAGAGGGATAATTTAAATGCAGTTGCAAATATACCATTAATCATTTCTTCAAGACTGATTTCTACATAAGACAAAAGCTGAATCTGAGATCCCATGGTAAATGTTCCAGGATAAGAAAATGTCATATGAGGAGTTAGGTAATATATAAAAGCCAGAGAACATTCATAAAACTAAGAAAGTACAACTATGGAGAAAATATTAATCAAATGCTTCAGAAAAGGTGCAGTGTGCTTTTGCTACCTAAATGTTTTTAGTCAAACTTAGTTCCAAATTTCAGTGCTATAGATGAAGACAATATCAAATAAGCTTTCTAAATTGTCACTTAGTGAGATGGTGTTGAAGCACAGAATGCTCATTTTGAATGACTAGGCAACAGAAAAAGAGTTATTTCTTTTTTATTGGAGGCTAGCTAACATGAGAAAGAATTACAATTTGAAATAAAAGCAGGTTTCAATCAAACACTTTTCATCCACATTAAGAAAATCATTTGGGGAAAAATATATCATTTTTATTATAAAAATTATGAGTTTAGCTCTTCAAATGTGCCTAAAAGAAGGTGGGCAAGGGACAAGCAGTGCTAATAATTAATATTTTGAGTTATTTCTGAACTAGGTAATTATTGATTTAACCAAGGTATTTGTCAACAGCATTCTGGTGGCCAATGCTACTTGATGTGCCCTGCAGACTTTACATAGTGTCCAGCTGCCAGTCCAGAAAGCACAGGTTTTCCTCAAGTCTTATGTTTTAACTCCCAGTCCCATACAAATGTCTTTTATATCCTTGTTCCAACAGCACTACATACTGTTCAAGAAAGTGAATAAATCCCCAAGTGTTTTCTGTACCAATTAAAGACAGAAAAGCATGGGAAACCAAGAATATTACGGCTGACATGTACAATCATTATCAAAATAAAAGCACTTTAAGTGCTTCAGAAAGTAGAAAACTGACCTTTTCACAAATGTTAAGTCTCATGGCAAAAGAGCCTCTATCGTAGTGTAGAGTGCTTCTGTAAGTCAGCATTTTAATTACCTGACTGGTTTACATTTCCAGTTTATTTACCTCTTCTCAACAGCCAGCCCATCTTTCATCTTATGTGTGCAATCACAAACAGTGTGAAATGTTATTAAAATGCTTAGGCATAATTGATAGAGTCAAGATCCCAGCATGCTTAAATGACTTTCGTCAGGACATTTTTTCTAAATTTATTTTTAAGATCCTGCCCTAAAGGTTTTCTAAATTTGTTTTTAAGATCCTACCCTAAAGGTTTTCTAAAGCCTGGCCTCCAAACTCAAGATAGCTGTGGTTTCTTATGAGAGACACTGCCTAATTCTGTGAACCAATGTAAGAAACTAGTGCAGGAAAAAATCTCGGTACAGAGGCAGGGAAGGCAGTGGGAAAGAAATGTCTGGGTAGGAGGAAAAAAATGACACTCTTGCAAGAAAGGAAATGCAGAATTAATCGGTTTTGATTATCTCTATTCACTTACAATTGGGAAAACTGGGATAACTGTTTCCTTAATATCGATTCCAGAAAGGTAGCCCTTTGCAATAGATGTCCATTTTCAGTCAAATGTAGTCCATAGGCTTTCCTGATTACCTAACGATGAAGAAAACAAATATTCTTATCTTTCTTCAGCTGCTTAAAACCCATTTTCCCCCAATATTAATGAAATTAGAGTTGATTTTTCTTCCAGGGTGATTCTCATTTTATGGGTCCATAAAGTGGTCACAGAACTAAAGGCTTTAATCTACATGTCTTGTTTCGAGAAGAACATTTCTTTTAGGCAAAACTAAGGTCCTGTTCCAAACAGCCTAGTTTCTAATTACTCCATCCTGAGTAGGAGGCTGTTTTATTCTTATCAGCAGAATTTTATTAAAAGGGTCTTTTAATAAAGACTTCAGCGGACAAGATACATTATCTGAACTGTGCGTTCATCACCTAATCAAAGCAGATTTATAGTAAATTGTGCATGTCTAAGGGACAGAGTATTTTATTGAAAAGACCATATTGCAAAGGAAGGACACCTACATCATCAAGGACAGAATGCTACTAGATTTATAAGCTGCCAGGCAGAATAAAAGACATTGCTGGCTGAAGCTATACTGTTTACCATGTGATGTCACATTGGATATAATGCAACAGGATCTGGTATATCTGTGATATTAGTCCTGTCCCTTTTCAACTAAGAAATAATTCAGTTCCTAGGTAGATAAATGAGGCTGAATAGCCAGTAGCTTATGTCCTGAGATTACTGCAAGAAAAAGTAGTTCATGACTGTCTTCAACTCTTATGTTATGAATAGGCATAAAAAATTGGTTTGATAATTGATGTTTGCAACTATTTCTGGGGTTAAATTATGTATTTATACATATGGGGTTTATATATGTATATATTATATGGGGTTATATACGTATTTATAATTACCTACCCTTACTTAAAATAATCATGTTGTTAAACCTTGAAACACTCATTTTAGAATGTCTCTTGAGGAAATGACACTTCAGTCTCTATTCACTAAACAATTCCAGTTATAAAGGGATCAGATTATCCATCTGTGCTTCAGCTCTTCAAGCTGATACCGTCTCACCTTTTTTTTTTTTAACGGCATAATTTTCTTGAAATGAATTATGGTAGCAGTGTCATGCTTCTCATAGGTAATTGCTTACTTCATATATCACAACATAAAACCTTAAACCATAAAGCTGATTCTCTCTCCCCAGTCTCTATATAAATTTTAGCTTGTGTTCTGTGCTTACTGCTGCAGAGACAGTATATGATGGGCTAATAATACAGAT
The DNA here is from genome assembly GCA_018881555.1 of Amblyornis subalaris. Lineage (NCBI taxonomy): Eukaryota > Metazoa > Chordata > Aves > Passeriformes > Ptilonorhynchidae > Amblyornis > Amblyornis subalaris. Next base: position 313,293 of record JACAXG010000211.1, read on the forward strand.
AACAGGCACCGAGGGCTTTGTTGGAAACAGCTTCTACATTTTACTGAGAAAATACACTCCTTGGCTTCTACTGTCAGTATCTGTCATTCTGGAAATGACTCAATCACAGGAAAACAAACTGAAGTATCAATGCACTTAGTGGCAACACTGTAACTTCAGAGAGTCTAGGAATTTATCTTCTTTTTTTTTGTCAAATGATATTTTTAACAATCAGAAAATTCAGGGCATAGTTCAAGCTTCAGCATATGCAAGATACTATTGTTAATGGACAATCTTAAAGGGAATTACACACATTGGGGTGTCTAGGATATGGGAAAGAGCCTAGAAGGGGATTTGTGTTTGCTGTTTGGCTCTAAAAGCAGGAAAAAAGTTCCTGGCCCGTTTATTTACCAGTAGAGACATAGCCTGAAATTAGCTTTAGTTCTCTCTTCCCCAGCTTTAAGATACTACTATCAAAGTTTTTGCAATGCGTTTTGTTATCTGCTTAGAAAAACATATCACTTAAATCAAGAATTTTCATTATTATACTCTTTAGAGCAGCTAACATATTCTACATTTTTCACTATATTAAGGTCACTCATTTTCAAGAATTTTCTCAACTCAATTTACTTACAGATTTTCACCTTATATTTTTTGTTGTTTAATCCCAGCTGGCAACTGAACACCACACAGGTACTCTCCCCCTCCCTTCTGGTAGGATGGGGGAGAGAATTGAAAGGGTAAAAATGGGAGAACTTGTGGGCTGAGATAAAAGAGAGTTTAATATTAAAAGCAAAATCCGTGCACTCAAGCAAAGCAAAACAGGTAATTTAGTCACCACTTCCCATGGGCAGGAAGGTGTTCAGCCATCTCCAGGAAAGCTGGGCTTCATCATGCATAACAGCTAGTTGGGAAGACAAATGCCATAACTCTGAACAACCCCCTTCCATGAAACTCCCCCAGGATGTATACTGGGCATGATGACCTATGGTATGGAGTACCTCTTTCACCGGTTCTCGTCACCTGTCCTGGTTATGGTCTTCCCAACTTTTTGTGCTGCTCCTCTCTAGCAGAGTATGAGACACTGAAATTTCCTTGACTAAAGGTAAGCACTTCTTAGAAACAGCCAAAACATAAGGGTGTTATCAACACTGTGCTCATACTAAATCAAAAAACCTCAGCACTGTACCAGCTACTAAGCATATGAACTCTGCCCCAGAGAAAACCAGAACAATCCCATTACCATCAATGCACTGCCTCTGTTCTGCTGATGATGTCAGCCTTAGTTGGTTGCTTGCCTTTCTCCTGCCAGAAATATCTCTGTGCTTCCTACTGAGGCAGTGTTCTAGAGCTGGCTGATAAATTACATATATTCCTACCTTCAGTCATCTTTGAGGGCCCACTTTTATGCAGCTTTTACAGTAAATCATCAATAAATAACCTAGAAGTGGACAACTCAAGAAAATGAAAGGTTTTTTATGTAATGACTAAACTAAAATATTAATAAGCAAACATGATATGTATGGTGTTTTCCCCCTATTAAGTCCTTTTTGGCTTTTTAGTTTTTTTTTTTTTAATTAGGCAAGTACCATACCTATCTCTTTATATTTATAAGCTTATAAACTTACAGGCTCCAAGAAAAGTGGTACAAGATAAACAAACATAAATTAGAAGATAATTACTTAGTGCATCTAAATTATTAGCATACTACCACACCTATATGATCCAATTCTAAACATAACATACATTCCGGTTGTGCTGTGGCTTGTGAGAACAGGTACAGGTACAAGACAGAAACCGCAAATATTGTGGGGTTAAGTTTATTGCAGACTTTTTTAACTAGTGTGTGAATAAGTTTATAACAAAGTCATAATCAATAATCCCTTTTACCATCTTAGAATTGAAACAGGTGTAATTTTGTTGTAATTTTCAAACAACTTGCCACTACTTTGTTTATAAGTTACATAAAATGTTATTACAATTTATGCCTGCAGACTGGTTCTTAGTAATTCTTAATAGTTAATGTCGTTGTTATGTTTCCCTAATAGGTCTTCTTCCATATAAAGGTTTGGGTTTTTTTTCCCTTCTTAAATGTACTGGATCTCTTAGTCCAACACCTGTATTTCTGGTTTTACTGACATTTTCTTTTCATCTACATAATTGTTTTACTGTGAACCTTATTTGACATTAAAGAAGAAACAGAGGGTTTTATTTCTGGAGCTAAATATTTTCCTTTAACTTTCTTGGTAATCTAATATTTCCTCTATTACATGGAATTTTCATAATTTGATCACAACTAGCCAAATCCAGTAGCCACTCTGAGAAAAAGGCCTGCAATTACACATAAGCTGATATGTTATGGAATAAATAGAATTCTAAAGCATTATTGTTGGCCTCAAAGCATTATTATTAAAGGTGGTTCGTAACTGTAAAATAAATATGCAGTCGTTACATTAGCTAATGGAAGCTACCATATCAGTTCTCCTTTCTTAAAATTATCAGTGTGAAATGCAATGATTCTTGTGCAGAGCTGAAAGCAAGGAGAGATATCCAAAGCTAGCTTAAATGTCATGGGAAGTTTATTTCAGATTAATTGAATCCACAATTGAATTGAATCCTTCTGCCCTTCATTTTTGCCAGGTGAAGATTCTTTCTGAGATTAAGACACCTTAATCCAATTATCTACCTGTGGGTTGGGAATCTTGTCCCTTGGGAAAAAATAAAAATAAACAGAAGGAAAAAAAAATATAAAAAAGGAAAGCTCTTTCTACTTTTGTGGGAGAACTATGAGGTTTTCTGGAAGAAAACTTCTGTCAGCAGCATCTAAGGTATGATAAAAAAGTGGAGTTACATGAATATTCAATACTTAGTACCACTGACAAGCATTCTACACCTCATACTGTGATCACCGTGTCTAATAATTTTCCTAGTTTAGCTCCATGAATCAAAAACATATTTCTTAAAAATAAAAGTTTCTTTTGTGCTTTTCAGAATGCAGAATATATATATCTTCTTTTATAATGAATAATTATGTATTCAGAAACAAGTACTGATCTAATATTTTAAAGGAAAAGACAAGGATATTTGCTTAAATTCTACTTTGCAGATCCCTGTTGTAGGTCAGAAAAACTGCAACCAGTGCATAAATACATTATAACTCAGGTACTCATATATATTTAGAGTAGCATGGCAGCAATAATACTCCCATGTATATTTATCATTGTTGTGCATAATCAGATACTCTAGCCCTCTTAGTCAAAGCCTGTAGTAGTAAGAAAAAAGTAGTGTGCTCTTAATTTATGCTCTTAATTATGCTCTTAAGCAGCAGCAGTGGCTGGCTGCTTAAAGGTCTCTTAGAGGATATGGATGAAGTAATTCTTTTTACCTCTGGGGAAGTGACTTGAACCAGGTGTCATCATTGAAAACAAATAAAAATGGGTGTCTGGGATAACAGAGGTAAGATGATTCTTAAGTCCCTGCAGTTAAGTCTTTGTGTTGCTGGAATAACTCACTGTACCCTATACAATTGCACCTAGGATAAAGGATTGCTGAGTTACAGGATCTATTTCAACTACTTTAAAAAAGAAATTATTTATCATAATTTGATAGTGCAGGAAATGGAAGCTGGAAATCCCTAATCACAAGCCCATAGAGGGACACTAGATGCATTACCTGCTAAGCAGAGGTAACTTGAAAGGTACTGTAGCCTTCTAGCCCAGTATATTGCCATTGCTAGGAACAGGCAACTGAGTTTGCAGGTCCTCCCTCAGAACAGATACTTGTCAGACTGGTCTTGTCTGAACCTGTCATGAACGCTTGCAGCTTTACTTTTTACTTACTTTAGCTGTGACAATAATTATTCTGATTTCTATCTTTTTCTAAAACAAATAATGCGTTATTTTCTTTCTAATGACTGTGTCATTAGAACATTATTTCTATATATTAGGCTTACAGTTTTTGTACAAATAGTAGCAGTAAGCATTTTTCTTTTTGAATAAGAAGTGCAGACAATTGTAGCAGCTGTTGGACTCAAAGATCTAAAGGTCTTTTCCAACCTTAATGATTCTATAATTCTGTGATTCTAACTGAATCAATCAACAAAAGGTACTTTGAAAAAGGGGGATACTCATTGCAAAATTAGTCTTAAGTATATTGCTGATTTTTCAATTTTAATTTTTGCTACTGAGGGGGAAAATAATGGGAAAAATATACTCAGATACACACCATACCTAACAAGGAAAAGGGATGGCATTTGGAAACAAATAGAAAATATCCCTTTCATTTATATGCTGGTTTTTTGCACAGTTGTGTTTCTCTTGAAACTAGATTGATTGCATAGACTTCAAACATTAGAGTTTCTCTTTAAATGAAATGAACAAACAATTTGTCTTTGCCGTGTACAGAAGACAGTTCTGAACATTTTTGGAAATTATATTTTCAAAGTGATAAAGTAATCACTAGAAAAAGAAAGAATTTGTATCCCATGGATCAATTACTACTATCAAAAAAAGTGTTTATCATTCTTGTCTGAAAAACATAGTTTCTTCAGATAGAGGACTTTTTCTGTCACCAGAACTACATATAGTTCTAGTCTAGACTTCAATTAAAAAACTCTCATATTGCTCTCTCCTTTTGGGTGGTGTCATAGGTTCACCCGGTGTGGAACAAATCTGATTGGTTAAAACAGGTGATGGACAATTGTATAAGCCACTTGATTTCAGTATACGCCTCTGTGGAAAGAATGTTATAAAAAAACATCCAGGAAGTGACTACTCACTTGTTCCCTGCTGTCCCCACGAGCGGCAAAGGCCCACTCCCCCACCCCAGGCCAGGGGCCCACGGCCTGGGCGGTCCGGCGGGGGGCCCTAGCCTCACCCCTGCTGGTGCTGCGCCGTTTGGACCCGAGAGGAGCTGGCCTTTTGCCATCTGGACAAGGACCAAGCAGAAAAGCCAAGCCAAGCCAAGCAGAAGGGCAAGAGGGGCCAAGCAGAAGGCCGAGAGGGCCCAAGCAGGAGCTGAGAAACGTGCGGAGAAAAAAAACCCCCTCCTTTTCCCTTTTGGAGGTGGATGGGTGAGATCAAAGTGCAAACCTTGCTGCTGCAGAGATAAGGCTAATTGCAGTGAATTAATTAGCAGCTACTAAAACTGTTGCAAAATTGGGTAGCTGCCAGCGCAGAAATGCAGTTCGGTGGGAGGAGAGCCTTGGGCCCAGGCAAGAGAGTCTGATACAGACTAGAGACACAGCTGCACAGCTCAATTATGTGATGGGAGCATGTAAACTGTTATAAATACTTCTGTAGGTACTTTCTGCAAATATTAATCTCTTCTCTAAACCAGAGAGAAAGGAAAGCAAATCATGTGAAAACCTGACATGTCGACCAGCAGCCTGACGGAAGAGAAGATGGAAGTGCCAGAGGAGAAGCCATTTTTACCAGCATCGGGATTTCACCTTTCTGTGAGCTGTGTGATCTGGAATGGTGCCAAACTAAGTTTCTCTGTAATTCACAAAAATACAAGACATGGGGCAATTTAAAATCTATAGCCTAATATAAGAACATTTTATGTTGTGAGCAGATGAATTTGCAGCCTTTGGAAATTATGAGTAAAAGCAGGAGACTATACTACTGGTGTCTTTAGGCTGGGATGACTTATTCTTAAATGCTTAATCCCATCAGACTTTTCTCATGACCCACAAACTGCCGAGAGTACTGTGGGAGAGATGATACACCCCTGCAAAACCTGGGCGGGCTGTGGTGTTTTCCTGAAGGTTTAGGACCACACTGAAGACACTCTGTAGGGAGCTATCTTCTGTGGGATGAATCCCTCTGCACGACAGAAAGAACTCTTTTTTCCCATAAAGTCGCAATAAGAACTCTTAATCAAAARATCAGAATCTCATGTTTATGTCCTTTGCGTGATCAGTAAGGAAGATTGGGATGCATTGAGAGGAGAATGATATTTGTACATTATGCTTTAATATTTTTATTATTTATTATTCTTTCTATTCTTAGTAGTAGTTAGTGAATAAAATTATTTAATCATTTTTTTCAAGCTTGTAGCCTGTTTCTGCTGTCTTATATGCTCTGAAGAATATAGCATGGGGGTCTGGGGCCTGCCGTCAGGCTAACCCTTGACAGGTGGGTTACCATATGATTTTTCTTTAAATAAATACAATCTGAAGGATTCTATTTTCTCCTGACAAACTAATACAGAGTCTGAGACATTAAGGAAGTAAGTACAAAAGGTGTGCAAACAATAATTTCAGTCATCCACCATTTTGTGTCAGTAACATTTCAGCTGATACTGGAAAAATATAGAATGCTGCAAAGTATTAGCCTAACAGCAAAAAAGAGTACACACTGGTAGTTACTTCCAGCAGAGTTCAATACCTTAATCATACTCAATAATGTTTTGTTTTGAAGATAACATCACTAGAAGAAAAATAACTAATTATTTGAGTTAATTGCTGCTCAGCATGTGTAAAGCTTCCACAATTTGGCCCTGCATATTTATTCACAACTGTAAGAATACATCAGTACTAGAAATATTTAATTAAATTTGCCACATATGTAATAAAATATTTTGAAACTTAAAAGTTTTCATGGGAATTGAACTTCTGAAATGAAGGTATTACATTGTGTTTGATTTAATAGGTAATTCTCATCTTACTGGAAAAAAAAGGAATAATGAGATTCTTGCAGGGATTTGATTATCTGGACAAAATAAAGATGCTATTTGCAGACATCAATTGGATTAATTCTGCAAATACATGTTTCTGGGAAGGAGTTAGTTCATTGTGGTGACAGTTTTTTCTTTTTGGACAGAAATGCTTGATGCAGAGTGGAGTCCAGGTTGCTGAAGTCTTTGTATGCTATTCTGTATGTTTTTGTGGTTTCTGAGGAGCAGGAATGACACTCTTTTCTACATAGCCCAAGAGATTTTTTTTTTTTTTTAATAAAACCTTGGAGTTTCAATCTGTTTGGCTCATCTAGAGTGTTATGTCATTGATTCTATGATTCTAAGAGTGCTCCAGTTTCCATCCTCCACAGATCCATTCATTGTTAGAAGCAAGAATACTCTAGCCACTCTAAAAATGTAGAGCAAATAGCAATTTAAGAGATAGTATATAAATATGAATCACCATTGTGTGGCAATAAAGACTTATCACTTTTTCTACTGTGGGTCTTATAAAACAGAATTCAAATTAAAAGGCCTGGAAAAAAAAAAGGGACAGGATTTTTTTGTTCCTGGGAGAGACTGACTTGCATCCATGCCATCTAAAACAGAAGGGTCATGTCTCTACCTATTAACATGCCTTTGACGTGTTACTCGTAGGCCAGTATTGGATCTCACGTTATGGCTCCATTAATAACAGCAACAAAAGCAACATGGTATAAACTTTGTGGAAATCTACCTTCGGAGATAAAAAAGGGGCAAGGAATGAATAGACCCAGAATTTTCCATGTTGCTTAATTGCTGGCTTGATCTCAGCTCAGCTTTGGGCTTCTGCAGTGTGGTCTTTCTAGTGCTGCCTCTTCTCTGCTACACCTCACTCCGAGACTACAAAACCTCCACCAGTGCAGATGAGACTAAACTGGGCCTGGCTCTCCATCCTTCACTGGAGGGTGTGGTGTCTCCACTAGGACCTCTCTCAGACCTGCCAGTCTCATACCTGTGTCTTGAACACAGGTGTTGAACAGAGGTGTTTCTGCAGGTTAATTCAGCCAGTACAGCTGGTCAGCTGCCCCCACAGCCCTCTTTGCTTCACAGTTAGGTTGACATGAACATTTGATACATCACAGGAAATTCTACCAGATCTTCAACTGCTGTTCCTAAAGAACACAGGCTTTCTTTAGTTCTATTCCATATCTGCCAACCCCCCAAGGATATTTTGGTTGTCTCCTCTGTATGGTTTCAGCAGCTGAATCTAATCCTTGGTCTCCACAGGGACCATGACATTTTAATAATAATTTGCATGAAGCTCCATATGCCATAGAGTTCTGTTCTAGATCTGAAACAGAAAAGTATATGTGACTGAAGACTAGACATTACAATATGTATACAAAATTAACTTCTCCTTCTACCACGTATAGTATAGAGAAGAAAACCACATCTGATGAAATCAGTGTTGGATGAAAAAGAAGTCAGGTATGCAAGATAACATTTTTTTAAGTATTTCTGCATATGAAAAATATAGTAGCTATTCTTCTACATCCTAAAATAGTATGCAAATACAGAAGTCCAGCGGCAGTGACAAGCTGCTTCTACCAGGAAAAAGTATTATAAAAGGTTTGTGCACTTTTGACAAATGGAAGATAACTTGGAACATTGGAAAAAAAATGACATTTTTCTGTTTTATTCAGAGTCCTGGGATTCTGAATTCAGCCTTCTGATATTTAACTAACGTGCAGGTTACATGCTTTTTGGAAAACAGTCTATGGATTCTGTATAAAAGGCAATCCAATATTTGGGTTTTATTTCCAATACTACCTCAGTTAACATTTACAAAGGTTTAGCCTCTAGGAAATATTTAGCACATTATTTAGTATGGAATATTTTTTTCTATCACTGTTCAAAATCTTATACTGCATTTTTGATCATTCTGGTTCTAATTCCCCATTTTTATAATGTCAAATACAGCAATCCTTTTAGACATCTCATATGCTTGAATGCAAACATTCAACTAAATATTTATTGTACTAACAGTTCAACATTTAGCAATCATAAGAGTAAATACCATTTCAGTTTTTTTGTCCCCTTTTTATTCTTCGAAATACAGGAATTCTGCCTCTTTCCCTAAAAAGAGTCTTGGTTGAACACATATAAAGTTTTTTTACATGTACTTGCTGATATTTTCATTACTGAGTGTTTTAGGAACCTAATAGATTTATTAAGGTCTTTTTTATTGCAGAAGGCAACTATACAATACATATCTCATTATATAGCTCTTTAAAAAAAGTAATTAACATTTTTACTTCTCTATCGGAATTATCATATATTCTTTTGATGTCATTTGTCCTGCATGTATAAATCATATTAAACACTTCTGTTGTATTTCTGAGCTGAGATTGCTTTAATGAATGTTCACAATCAGGTTTTTATGTGAAATCATTCCCTCCTTTAGCTATTCTAGGAGGAATTGATTTCATAATAATGGCATTAAACATAGAATAAACTGTATATATTTTATTACTGGTCTATCCAGTGTTTTCAAGTTATTTGTATATACTGTATTATTACAACTATGAAAAAAAAGGGATTTTTTAATATTATTTTTAAAATTTTAAAAGATTTCATATAATTCCAAAATCAATGCATTTATTTAGTTATTAATTTACAGTTAAGTAAAGAAATTTAAAAAATGGAATGTAATCAATACTCTTCAGTATTTCAGATATAGTAGGAAGGCATTGAGATACATCGATAATGACTTTGAGCTTAAAATATATATGGAAAGCCAGACAATTTTTAAAAGCAAGGCCTTGAAAACCCTACAATCATATTAAAATAAGTTAAAAAAAAACAAACCCAAATCAAACCATCTTCATTGCATCATTGCAATGGCACATAAAGACTCACAAGTCAAGCAAGGGGCATGTGACATCATACATATAACTAAGAGAGAGAACTTGGCAAAAATATTTAGCAAAAAATTTATTTGAAATAAACTTCTTTTAATTGTAATGTCTTGAATTTCTCTTTCGAAAATTACTGTGCTTGCAGTTGTGGGAGCATCTGTAGGCTTTACTGAATTATAGAATTCAATGTGAGAGAAGGGAATAACAGAGCTCTAGGATTAAAGCAGTAGGTGAATGGGAGAGAACAGAGAATGTGGACTCAGGAGAACATTATAGGGGAGAAGATGATAATGGAGATAGATATGATTGCACAAGTGACTGGTCTAAGGGTCTCAGAATTCCTCAGAACAGCCAATGGCAAAACAGAGGCTAGTCAACAAAATCAATTAGGGAAAAGAAAAAGCACGTGTGCAGCATCTGGCATTTTTGCACAGCTGCTACAGGGTCCTTTTGCTGATTAGAAGAAAAATACAAACAGCAGGTAGGTTGTTTCGGTTTTGACTACACTGCCACTGAAAAAATGAGAACATGCTTTTCTCTCCTACCTTGCATCATTTATAGTTTACCTCCACAGCTGGTGACAGAAGTATTTCTGTACTATTTCTCCCAGCTTTCTTCTGATCTTTTATGATTTGTATTCTATTAACTATCTTACTCTCTTTGTTACATCAAGAAATTAACTGAAATGTCATACTGGAACAAGGGACAAAACTAATACTAGCAAGGTGAGTATTATCACTTGTTCACTGAAACTTGCGAACATCCCCCCCACTGTCCCTTGATTTTGCTGTATTGTTTTGAAAAAAATATTTTCTTTTTCACAGGACAGGATGTCTCTTTACACACCAGGTGCACTTCTTTGCCTTTGAGCACTATATGGATAAGTGGCTTTGTAAGTCTGCGTCATAGTTGCTGGTAAACTGAAAATACAAATGATCGATTCTGTGCTTTAAAACCTGTTCCTTTCCTCCCTTCTGGTTTCTTGCAAATGGCATGTTAGGGTCTTTCAAAGGTGGAACTTGTGTTTAGCTCAGGAATGGTTCTGGTCTATATCAAAAAATCAGAACAAATTAACTAGATGCACAATTTAGTGTTAGGTTAAATGTGACAAGCTATGGAAACTAAACATGCAATTCTTTTTTAATTCTCAATGTCTTCAACTAGGAGCCCTATATAGTCATTTAGTAGCTAAGCATGATGATACAGCATGTAAATGTACCTAATATGTACTGACTTGTTAGGGCTTACTTTGCCCATTTCTGTACAAGGTATAAGCAGCAATGCAAGCTGAAAAGACAAGCTTATTGTATTACTCTGGCTTGGTTTGAGCATTACAACAGTGATTACACAGAGAAATGCATGTGTTTGTGCGTGCAGCTCAGCAGCTTACTAAGTTTAAGCACCTGATATAATAGAGAAGTCATACTTAGTCACTTCACTATAAAAATATGTAATGATATTGGAATAACTTTGAGGATACTGACTCATCAAGGATTAAGTGGCAGATGTAAGTCCACATTTTGCAGTATTTATAATGTTCAATAGTATCTCTGTTTGTTGATTTGGTTTTGTGATGAAAGCTTCATAGAGGGATTATTTATTGCTTCTGTGTTCTGTGCTGTTATCCTTTTTGCTCTTCAAACCTTGCCAGGCCAATTAATATTCCTTATCTCTAAGAAAGGTAGTTCTTTTTATCCCTGAATAAATGCAGTCTTACAGCAGCTCCCAACACACCAATTATTCTAGAATACCAGTATGATTCCATTATATTATGGATAAGTGCAGACTTTGCTCTACTTATCAAACTTGAGACATTCAAAATATGTTATATAAAGCATTAATAATACTTTTCACTTTCTGCCTCAATTTTTCTAGCTTATCCTTTTTGAGAAAAATGGTTTCTCAACACAGCGGAAAGCAAAAATCTAAATCTAAATATCCATTGAAACGGTAATGTTTTGGGTTTTTTTCAAAAGGGATATTGTAATTTTCTGTTTACATGTAAAACCAGTCCGATGAGAATTTACTTAAGTAACTGACTGATGGGGAAAGGGGACCTAAGGAACTCAAATCATGCATAGGAACAGATACCCAGCTTCACACAGGTGATGTTCAACCCAGTGACCTGGATTTTGAGCAGATGTCACATGGGTTTTCCAGACCTGTTCTAAAATAGATTTATGTTAATATTTCATTACTGCCTTTCTTTTCTAACCACTAGAGCTATATTATAAAACTCCAGTGTAGTGTTCCTTGTGGCACTATCTTACATAAAAAAATGTACCCCATTTCTCCAGGTCCTACAACTGTGAATACTTTATCTAACACTAAATTATCATGTCTCCTGTCAGGACTGATGAGGTCTGAGATTGCTTAGCACCATCACACAATAGTAGTACTAAGTATGGAATAAAGCGAAGATTATATTTTGATACCTTTTTAATTATTTGAACTAATAAAGGAGTTTGTGAATTCATAGAAAATAAAGATAAAATGCCTTTCTGACATGGGCACACCAGTGCATTTTGCAGAATCTGTTCTGTGAGGGTTTTTAGGCACCATTTTAAAAGTCTCGTTTGTACTCTTCTGAGAATGCTGCATAACAGCACTTACAAATAACAGTGGATTCACCCTAAAATGAGACCATCTCAATTGAAAACCATATTTAAATTGTGTCTGTGTAAAAACAGTCTGAACCACAATTTTCTCATTGTGAGAGTTCACAGAACTAATTCTATATAATTAACTATTAAAATCCACATTGTTTCAGAAATCTTAGAAAGCATTTTTTATTCATCAAGGTATAACTTGATATATATTTAAGTGCTGTTTCTTATAGCACAAATCATTGAAAAAGGTCAGAATATAACACTCATTGCCCGTTTTTCTAGTTGCAAAATGTTTCAAAGTAATTTTGTTGTGACTTTTTGCTTACCTTTAAGTTTTAATTATGATTAACTATCTGAAAAAAAAAAAAATACTTGCAAGTGATTTCCTAAATTTTATCACTACTAATGACCAGATGAGGTGAAGATACTGGCTCTGCAGTAAAATGCATTTAGTTTTGAGAGACAATGATATTTACATTTTATTCTCTGGTTTATTGAAGAGCTTTTTAAGGCCACAATTACATATATTTAATACAGTAGTTAAAACAAAAGAAAACCCAACCAAACAAAAAGACAAACAAAAGACACCAGAGAAAACAGCATTGTTTGCAGATATTCATTTTTTTTCCACATCACCATAATTCACTAATTTATTTATTTATTTATTTCTGTCTTGATGGAAACTGCAGGAAAAAAAAAATCTTTCCTCATAAGATTCACAGAAGGTATTATCCATCTCACGCAATTTTAGCATAGAAATTCAGGTCAGTAAGTATACTGACTCATCAAGATCCATGTATATTAAATAGAGGGACCTAGGTACTTCCATTTGCAAAATAAAAGGGATTTCTTTTCTCCTGATAGTCTTCCTCAGTCCATTTAATAAAGTGGGCTGGTTAATATTACCTCATAAGAAGAAAAAGTTGCCATTTTTTAAATAAAACATTAACATTTCTGTCTAAAAGCATTTCTTTGTTATTAGGGGCTTGTTTTACAATTTCCTTCAGAAATAAATAATTTGACAGACTGTCTTTATCTATTTACATTTATATTTTATCTGTTTTAAAAGTATGTCAGAATCATGGAGATTACGCAGAGTCTTGAGGGACCAACTTAAAAAGAAAATCAAAATTCTTTCACACATTTTCTGTATCCGTAGCTGATTTAATATATACATCTCTGTGTAATATATGAAAACTTTCAAAGATATATATTTACTTTTATCCTCTCTCTTTCTCTTGAAATAACTTGTATTCTATTTATCTGAAACTGTTCCAGAGATGACTAAAGGATTTCTGATAGTACATCCAAACCAAAGAGAGGCACCACTTATAATTCTGATCTTTAAAGTGGAACCACTTATTTTACAGCAGAACATTCCTCTGTCCTCTGTAATGTATTTATAATGTTATAACCTACAGTATGTTGGCGTTTTTTAATTTTTCTCTTCTTGCTCAAGACACAACAGATCTAAAGGTTCATGCTGCAGAATGCCAGCACCACTATCACCTTTTTACTCAGAAGAAAGTCCCAATGTCACTTAAAAGCACACAGATGGTAGAATGAGGCAACTTCTCTCTGTTAACCCTAACCAGAATGCTAGTTACCTTGCTCTGCAGCAAGATAGCATGATGGCTGCATTGTTGCATCCCATGATTAGGGAGAAAGGTTCACGTGGATGACGTTACAGGCTGGCAAAAATAGGTAGCCAAAATCTTCAGGCTTTGGGCTGGGCCATAGAAAACTGACGTAAGGAGAGGACAGATAAAATCATTGATGGGGTTAGGGCTTTGCTTCTTAGACGCTCTTTTTGGAGACCTTGTGAGTTCTGAAGTTATATAAGTAGGAGGGGAGGAGTTGACAGTGATAAACTGGGAAAACAAAGCTTTTCCAGTATTTTCCTCTAAAGAAACAGAACCCAGGCAGAATTCTATTTCACTGTCATTGGCTGCTTAGATGTCTGGTAGTATTTTACATTTTTCTGTATTTTCTGTACCCTCAACGCTGCCACTACTGGGTGGTTGAAATTAGGAGACATTTAACTACTTAATTGAATTAATTGTTTAGGAATAAAAATGTGAAAATAACATGTCACTTACATGACTGTGTGATGTGCTCCAAGGGAGAAAATGATGTTGCACTGAGGATATTAAAGGCTGAATCATCATCTAGTTTAAATTTTAATGGCAATCTGTATTGTTTCCATGACTGTTAAATTCTTGGGTTTGGGGGGGTTCAGTTTTACAGAAGAACTAACTTTTCAGAAGTAAAATCATTTATTTGGAATAGTTCTGGTAGATTTCTTCAATTTCTTGTTCGTTGAAGGTAAAAATCATGACAGAGAGAAGAAATTTCAAGTGCATTTGGTTGTTCAGGTAGAAAGATAAATAGCTTCCCTATGTTTTGAGCCATATTTCTAAGGAAAACCACACAAAATGAATCCAATTTTTTGAGAAAATTGAGTACATAGGGAAGTCACTTTATGCAGTTCATCTTAGTCATTTCTCTTTACTAGTTTTGCTGCCTTTTTAAATGTTTCTGGGTATTTAGGTCTTCCTTCTGGGCTACACTTTCATTATTTCTACTGCTACCTGCACATGCAGAGACCTAAATTATTCATGCTGCTCAGTTAATGTGCTTGGAACCACATACAGATGGACAGATCAAAGCAACTTATAAGGAGGACCATTTGTTGCAATGCATTTTCTTTGTCTGGTGAAAGGGTTAATCCTAACTGGCCTGAAGTTTAATAGTTCAACATGATGTCTCAATATAAAATATCATGTACACAATGCTTCATTTCACATATGTACAGATTATTTCTTAGTGTTAGCTGTTTGAATTGTTTAGTCTTTATCAGTGATACAGAGCAATAGTTCATGAGTGCTAAGTTGTCACTAAGGGAAGTAGCATTATGTGTCTAGGTATGTGTGTATATATATATATATATGGTTTATGTGTCTAAAATACATCTACAGTTTACATAAGCAAAGTCTATATAGCAGAAATGTTTCAGAAATTTATTGACAAAAGGGGGAAAATAATGAACGCACAGGAGAAATGCTTTTGTCAAAAATATTGCTATATGATCTGGATAGGGTAATCAGGTTTTATTCATTTATGATAATTAGGCATAACCTGTAATAATAAGGAGAATCTTTTATCAGAAACTAAATTTTTTTTTAATTATGAGCCATTGGAATTTTTTGTATTTCAGCAAAAGCTTTTACATTATCTTCCATTTGTAAGATTAATGTTAATTACTGTAGAGACTAACAGCTATCAAGTATGTCCTACATTCAGTATAACTGAATAGAAATAAATCTTATATTCAGGAAGTAAATAAACTACTTTGTTCATAGCCTGCTTTTTGCTCATATGTACCTACCTCAGAGTAGTAATTATAATGTCTTTTTCATTTGTAAAGGTAAGAAAATACACATCTCATAATGTCATAACCCAGAGCAAAGTGACCTTGTCTCAAGACTTATGGAACAGTAAATGCTGGAATAGGCAGTGGGCAGGCTCTTGTTCTCTGACTGGCTGCTGCTTGAACACTGTTAATGCTTTCAGTAATTTAGTTCTGACAAGTGCTACTGTCATCTTTAGGGTGGCAGATAAACTAACTGCAGTAGTAAGCAACCTTGCTGATATTTAGCAAGTTTCTTCTCATTCTTTTGGCTTTTCTCTGTTTCATTATGAATCAAGATGCTATTTTTAAATTATGCAGGTTCCTGGCTGTCCTGCAGAGGTATCCTTTGACGTGTCCTGTCACAGTCCAAAACTACCCCAGGTTCCCACAGGAGTGATATACACCAGCCTTCCCTCTTCATGTAATAAACTGCAATAGTGAGAAATGTGTGAATGTGAAACAGCAAGCATTGGAATTGATTTTTTTTATATAAAAAAGAGACCAAGTGTTCAAATGAAAGAGAAATAACTTTTATATTTTTCCATCTACAATTAAAAATATACGAAAACTAACAGCTGATAGTAATCTCTCTACACCAAATTTTATTATTTTAGTCTGTATTTTACTCTCTGTTGCACACRCAGAGTGGGAGTGAGTAATAAGTAGTGTTCTCACAAGTAAAGTGACTCCACAGGTTCACCCAAGAGCACAAATAAAAAATAGAATCATATGATCAATGCATAAAATCATCTTGGGACAAGGTTAAGTTGTACAGATAATTTTACTGTGCTTCTTTATGCCTTAATTTTTTTTAATCTTTAAATAGTTTTTAATAGTTTCATTTGTGGGTAATTATAATATATTCCAATAATATTGCAGAGAGAGTTAGTTGTTTGCTTGGATTTTTATATAAATTATTCACATTGTTTGATACAGGCTTTTAAATTTAAATCTTCTAGAGTAAAGATTTTCTTTCTCTGAAGTTTGGGGTTTTTTCTTACTTTCTGTTCTTCCTCTGAGAACACAGAAGTTTGGAGGTTTTTTTTTCCCTCCAGAGCTTTTTAGTTTTGTTTATCTTTACCCATTATTGCCTCACTTGAACATGTTTTTACTGCTCTGGGCTTCTGTAACGACAAGCCTAGAGCCCAGCTGTAGAACACTTAACCTCTGATTCTGACCTTTCACACACAGGATGAAATTCTTATAAGAACTCTTTTCTGACAGGAATAGTCAGTCAGGTAGAGTTATAACTTATTCTGAAAAAAAAAAAGAKAAAAAATCAGTCTACATTTTTTCTTGACTACAGCAGGCTGCTCTGTTTATCTCAGTGGGATTTAGTACCACTGGGGAGATTGCAAGTCTTAAATTTTGTGCACCATATACAAATAGACCACTTGGGGAATAATTTGCTTTTTAAAAAATTAAAAGCTGTGTCTGGAATGTAATCAAAGGATGGATCTATTTAAGAAAGAATTGTAGGGTTTTTTTCTTACTGGGCATGCATGATAAACATGGAAGCTATATGCAATCAGACAAACTGTTACRTGCCTTCTACTATAATAATATGGTCTAAACGTCTGTGTATTCATTGTATAGTCTGTTCACTGAATAAAATATGGGGGTTTTTGACTGAGTCTAGGAAGGGAATATTTCTTTCTTCTCAGCAGTAGGGAATAGAATCCTTGTAAATAAAACAGAACAAGTTTTATTCTCTGAGAAGTGTCAGGGTTCAGATTTTCTGCCTAAGGCTCTTTCTCCTAACCCAAGGTGACCTCACCCAGACTGCATACAGAAGACAATTTCCAACCTTTCCTGAACMCTGTAACTTATCTGTGTGCTGGCAGCCTTCTCTCCAGCTCAAACCTAAACCGTGCTTCCCCACAGTTAACAATAYCCACACCCACAGGCATGTGCTTGAGGTGAATGCTCTGACTTTCCTAGCTTTTCAAACAAAGGTATTATTCATCAGACTGTAAATAGATCCCACCCTTCAAATAAAAGCACAGCAGCTAGTACCAGAGCACTGGTTCCTGTCAAATTTTTTTTAATTTCAGAGTTAAAAAAAATATAAACTGCAAGAAGATTCACACCAGCAGGGAGGAAGCCTTCAGGAATGTTGCTGTGATTCCCTCTGCAATGCAAAAGCTTCTCTTCACCTTTAGGGAAACTCGGTAGTACATCACAGAGGATTAGGACACTGCTGTTACTGAAGTCCACTTGTGAATTTTGCCTTCTTATTTTGATGTACTGTGCTAGAAAAAACACTTTTAAAATAATGCTCAACACTCTGATTTCCTTTGATAGTGCAAGACAGCTGCTGCCCCCAAATCAAAAATATTATTCAGAAGTATGGCATCTCTTAAAGGAATATTTAGAGCCTTGAAATTGACATTATCATCCATGGTTGAGGAAAGAGCACCATATTTTCCAAATACAGTGACCAGATCCTTCAGAGAAGGATCATTAGGTAATAGCAGGATAAGGAATCACAAAACACTGCAGGTTTCAAACTGAGGGCTATAGCCCTCAGTGTGGATAATGAAAAAATAGATTGACTCTGTAGTGTAATGCACAGGATCACTAGCTAGGGAGACTTGAATTCCAGTTTTTGCTTCCCTGAAATGTCATTGAACAGATATTGAAGGAAATACAGAAATATGTAAAAGTTAGGAAATGCCTGTTTCCCAGCAATGTGTAAAGATGTAGAAATTTAGCTGAAATCAATGGTTTTACATAAATTACAAGTAAAAATGTTAAGACTAGAAGCAAATTTTTTGCTTGTACCAAGTGTATGTTTCTGTTGCCTTCCTCAGATCATGATGTTTCRGACTATCTTATATTTCTATGGAAAAAAGCAATGCACTTGCCTGAGTCTGATGATAATTCAGACACGTGCGCTCTACTTGATCTAGAAACTTTTGTGTGAGTTCACAACAATTGTCTTGTGAAGCATTTGTAACAAGGTTGAGGTTGCTTAAAAAAGAAAAAAATAAGTTATGTCATAAATCAGCAATGTCACTAACAAATAATGTGGGATGTGTTATCACACGTAGTGTCAGCTATCATGAGTTGTATAATTGAGACATAGAAGTAAAAAGTTCACTTACGGATATTTTTGAATCTGTATGTGTGTCATTGGCAATATAGAAGATTATTTCTTTGTCAAAGAGAAGCTTATTATTTTCTCCACAATGTTATTCTATCCTTAAAGTTAAAATATATTAGCTTTACTTTTAGGTGGGACATTTCTAATGTCTTAGAAGAACTTTTCCCAAATAAAATTCCTACTATTCTGAAAAGAGTACAGACTTCTAAACAGATGATAGGGTAGAACTTCAARTTTGCTTACCTCTTTTTTAATATATTTGAGTCCTTGAACAATTTAAGAGTTTAAAAGAGCCAAAACCCCCATCTCTCTGGGGGATGTGTGTCACAATGTTGCTTGCAACTAATGAGAACAATGAGATTGAGATTATTCTCAAAAACCACACTGAGAACTTTAAAAACCCTTTAAATATTAGTGACACGACTCTATGACTCATTTTATAATGTAGTTCCCAAGGCTGTGTAATTAGATCCTCAGGTGGCAATGGTGGCATTCTCCAATAACATCAAAATAATTCCTGCCAATGTACATTAGTTTGAGACCTGAGAGTCAAAGTACAAAATCTTGTCAAGGAGGTCATGACAGTAAGATGCAATTTTGTGCGCAAGATATGTCACAGTTCTGAATCTTTCCTTAAAGCAAATATATACTTTTTTTTTATTGGCTATGTGAGTAGTATTTGTACCTTTTTGGTTGGTTGGTTGGTTGGTTGGTTGTTGTTTCGGGGTTTTTTTATTTGTGCATATGCAGATTAAGATTCCCAGGAACAGTTGATAAGAAAAATAAACACCAAAGTTGCTTCATCTAACAATAGAAAACAAAATACACGAAAGAACATGGAATGGTGCTTTGCCAATTAGAAAAATAAAACATTTAAAGACAGATAAACTTTCAAAAAGGGATACTCTTAAGGGTACCAGGAAAGACTCAATTAAAATTTAGGATTTTATTACAACATTTACTTACTCAATAGTCCAAAAAGTCTACATTATCCATATGCCAAGTGAATGCTTCTACCCAGCCTAAAGGGTGTAAAATTAGTACCTCCTTCAATTTTGTATAATACATTTTGTATATTTGTATATATAATGTTACAAACATGTTTATTTTAAAATCAACTACTCTGTCAGCTCCCATAGACAAGACAGACTGTCCACTAGCTAGAGACTTGAGAAATTCACCATCACCTTGAATATCATTCAACAGTTGAATGAGTTTTTGAAAATCAGCATTTTTGATTTTTCCCCTAYAATGACAGCTAGGTGCTTTATCTATCTACTTTTGGAGGTCTTGATCCTTATAGTTCTCCATTAATATGTACTAAAATCCTTTTTAATTTTGCAATTTAATTTCACAATCAATCACATACTTTGAATAGATCTTCTATGTTTAAATATGTATATGGATATATTTCTTCTCTAAGAGGCACTGAATGCTAATATTACTTTCATGACCATGATATAAGGAGCACTAAATATCTCTGGTTTATAAGGTGACTGCAATAAGAAAGTCTTATTTTGACTGAGAGGAWATCACGGTCTCTGTTGTGTTTCTCTGCTGTTATTCTTTTGTGAGTCTGTTTTTTTCAGGTATGGAATTTTCTCTTTTCTACAATCTAATGACACTTTGAGATCTCTGCATAATAGTGTGATAAAGTGCACTGCAGATTCTTTAGAATCTCAAGATCCCTTTATCAAGCCATTRCTGTGACTTTACTATTTGTGCTCTACCTTAAAATTACTCAAGAAATATTCTGTGGTCCATTATGCTAAATCAATAGCTTTTAAAATGTGAGTTAGCAATCCACACACTGTATTTTCTTCTCCAAGTGGGAACAGAATATCCAAATATCTCCTCATAGACCTCTTTGGATTTGGACTCCCACAGACTTCCACATTATTATTCATCATCTGTTTTGAACTGCTTAGTAGAATTGCTCTTACCACGCTCAGCTTGAGAGAATAACACACTTTCATACTGTGTAAAGCCTCTCTGTATACTATTTGAAAAGACTTTTTTCTTGTAAGAAATATGAAGCATTTTGGGTTGATTGCCAGAGAAATGCAGAAWATACACATAAGCATTTGCTTTTTAAGGGGTTGGAGTCAGGGGAGTAAGTATCTATGAAATCAGTTGCATGCTTGGTGTCTCTACTATGTATCGTTCATTGCCCCTGCTTCTTCTGTTTCATTAGATTGCAGGATTTTTCACCTCATAGTAGGGATATTAAACATTTCATCAGCAGTAGGAAAAAGATTTAGTATCTGCATTATGTTGAATTCACTCTTTAAATTGATTCAACTTACAATAATTTCAACATAGTCAAAATAGTTTAAAATTCTCCCAAAACCTGCTGGTGGGGTGGGGGGATGTAGAARGGGGAGAGGAAGAAGAAAGTAAAATGTGGATTTGCAAAGAAAATTTTCTGGGCAATGCCTGGGTCAGAATCAAACATCTAAATCCATATTCTACAGCGAGAAGTGGTATAGCACTTTTCTTCAACTCAGTATTGGTACTGAGTAGGAAAATTGACCTGGGATTCYTATTAGCAGGAACTGTCATTATTATTGTTTTTCTGTCCAGGGTGCATCTCAAAATAGAAGCTTCTGCTTGAAATAAAGAAATTAAGAAATCACATACCTGAGACCGAGACTCCATAACGTAAATAATCCAAATTCATATCCTTATATAAGTTCTAGCTCTCTATCAAAATGCAGGATAAAAGATTTATATTTGGTAAAAAATATAATTTAAACATTTAAATTTTAAGCATAGTAACACTTTCATATCACTATATATTTGAAAATCTTAAAAATAAATTTTTAAAAATGGACAATGAGTGTATGTTTAGGATTTTGAATAATCTGCAATATATCCTAGTCAGGGAAGTAGACACCGGGCCATTAAAATTTATTCTCTATAAAAAAAAAGGTTTTTATGCAAACTTTTAATTGGCATCTRTGTTTTAAAAGAAATATAAAATAACTCCCTCTTTTACATATAAACATTGGTATGACCTTTCTTTCCGAGTTACATTTTCTAGTGCATTCTAAAATATCATTATTTTCCAGCTGGATGGAGTAATACCAGAGATACAGGATGTGAAACTGTTTAGAGAATTCTTTATTATACCTTAGAAGATGAGAAAGTAGGCAGCTAACAATTCCAGTGTATTGATAATTCTGCTTTTTTCCATGGTTTTATTTCACTAGACTTTCCCTTTTTTACCCCACTGCTACCAACTTCTCAATTCTTTAAAAAGAAGGGTCTGTGATATGTACCTGTGCTATTCTCAATTTCTGCAGTAATTTACCACTGGTTCCTGACATGTATTAACTTCCTGTTATGGATGCATTTGTTTAGTCTCTAGAAAATAGTTTTCATTTATTTTAGTCTTCTACAGGGATGACAGTATTGCTTTTGCTCTTTAAACTACCTTGAGCCAAGCTTCTGTTCTTTAAGCTATTTTCTTACTTACAAGTCATCAGTTTATGGAATAAAGGACAATACAATATGAACTCTTTGGTTTGTTAGGGAGCAATGCAATGAAACAAAGGATTACATTTCAAAGTCATGTTCATTTTAACATTTTTCTATGCACTCTTTCACTATCTTTATATTTATATAGCCATCAGTTGATCAAACTCCCCCAGGTTTTCTACTGCAACTCAAGGACTTTGAAAACCAGAGGCACATGAGATCATTCTTCTTTAGGTACTTTAGGTATCTAAAACCTAGCGAGCTTAGAGAAATATTTTAGTGTGTAAATCACTCTAGGTTTTGTGTTTAATCTTCTGAGAAGAAAAAGGCTTCTCTGCAGAAGTGTTATCCTGGACATTTCTTCTGGAATAAAAACAAAATAATCATGTTCTAGAGGTATGCTTTTTCTTCACATACTAAGAAGAGAATCTGGTATCTCTAGCTCARAAACAAATGTCTGACAGGGTACCTGAAAGAACAGAATTACTTGTCAAGTAATTAAGCTTTATGCTTGTGCTTTTCAATTATTTGGCTCATTTTTTTTAAGTTTTAGTTATATTTCAGATAAGCTGTTTGTAGCTGCAGTTGATACATATTATGTGCTTCTAAGGGTTTCATATGTAACTTTTCAGAGTAACACTAGTTAAAAATGTGAGAACATCTTCATTGGCAGTTTGGTTTTTAAAAGCCTATTCAGAAGGGGGAAAAAAATGAATGATTGATATATTTCTATTTTTCTTTTCTGTGAATTATTTCATCTGTYGTTAGAAAAGTTATTTCTTAATTGATTTCCAGTTTTCTCTGGTTCTAATTGTCATTATTCAAGATGTTTTTTTAAAAGCATGAAATACATGAAATAATAATACTTGTAACTTGGTAAGAGCATAATCTGAATGAAGGCTGATTATTAAAGATCCAGTTGTTSATCTGATACGTCTGAAAAGTACTTTCTGTACATCCATATATTTTGTACTCTTGCAATCCTTGTACCAAGGAATTAGAATGTTAAGCACAAGAATTTAGGTGGAATTGATACCAGTCTAAATGTAAATATTCATTAATTTATCCTAGATAGCCTTAATCATTTACTCTTGATCTGCTCTTGGACCTCATTGCCTCTCTGTTATATTTTTGCAATAGGATGGCATGGTACAGTTCTGTACACTGTTTATTTTCCTTGCTATCTTTTCCCTTTTTTCCTGAAATTTCTGAAGCAGAAAGCTAGCCCCAGTCAGAATGGCCTTTTCATTAAAAAAATTAAAATTAGGATATATCTGTTATGCAGCTTTCTTTCTGGCTTTGTGTTTCAGAACTGTGTCAGGAAAAGCAAGGTCAAGTGAGTGGTAATTAGAAGTCACAAATTGCTGAGTTAGGGGAGATAGAGAGGTGGATGAAAAAAATAAGGGACCAAGAAAAGAATCCAAAGTTCAGGGCTATTACTGACTACCATCTAAACAGTTGACTACACATCAGAACATGAATAAGATTACTAGACAATGAATAAAGATTTGTGTGTGTATCTTGATCAAGATGTTTCATTACTAGATATAATTAATTGATATTTTCTCATGTGAGATTTATTTTTTATGCCATAAGGATTCAGACTTACATACCATCTATCACTGTTTCCAGTGTGTGGCTTGGAGAGGATAAGGCTTCTCTTGAGCTTAAGAACTGTTTTATTTTTAGGGTGTTTTTTAAAGGAAAGAAAYATACAGTGAGACTTTAGAGAAATACTGAATATGTGGGCAGAAAATTAGGAATGAAAGACCCAGAATCAGCTCTTTAATCAACAAACTAAGCCTAATATTTTGAGATAAAAGTGATGTCTCTTGAATCACTGTCTGACTGGTAATATTAAAACTCATTATTCAACCAAGAAAGTACAAAGAACATGAATACCTAAAGTGTTTTAATTTATATGTCATAAATTATTTGAGTAAGCCCTTGAGCTGTTTATTTATTTTTTTTTTTCAGAGTCAGGATAGAGAAAATTTTCATCTATGTCCCTTTAAACTATAAGAAAGCAAGAACTCACTATGCTTGCTTGAGTAGTTTCACTGACTTCATGACTTCYGATATAAGGAAGCCGAAAGACTCAGCAAACTTGAGAGCTAAACCCTTTATTTAGTCAACTTGCCAGAGATGACCAATTTATATAATGTCAAGAGGAAACAGAGTGGAAATGCAAGCAAAGGAATAGCAGAGGCAAAGACTTTAGATGTTATGATATAGGTGAACACCTGCCTGTACATTAAAAGAAATTAAAGATTCAGATTCAGTTTTCCTCTTTTGTTATGAAAAATGTCTGTCTCTTTACATCTGAGTATAAATTTGAGAAAACAAGAGCAATTCTGTATTATTTTACAACCAAAAATATGTATATATATACACACACAGTGAAAAAACAAAGAAAGAAATCTSATTATTGTGATGAGAATGCTTAGACAACAGGTAAACCAGATGGCCTTTAAACTACAAAAACTATTTATACTAAATTCATTCATTAACACCACRCTTCATGCCAATGCTTAGTAATTGTGTATTAAAAATCAATATTGATATAAAATTTATTGCATTGTCTTCAACGAAGTCTCAACACAAAGTGTACAACATGCCTTCAACACCTAAATTCTGAATTAACTCTGTGTGTGCAACTCCATATCACTGATGCCATGTACTGATGCCATTGCTGGCCATGGTTTGTGGTGGTCCTTGGTGAGAACAAGATGATCTTGAGAACAAGATGATGGCTTGAGAGCTATTGACAGGATGAGTCACATGTACATTGTGTGACCTTGTTTCTTCTACAGTTTTCCTCACTTGTGCCTCCTGTTTTCACGCTATTTGCTGCTACAGTTCCGTCTGCCACCCTGATGCTGCTTTGGGGGTGAAGGATATCTTTCCAGTTATCCTGTTGTATTTGGCTGGAAGCCCTGCGAGTTTGCAGACCCTTGTGCTTAAATTGTCCTCTGCAACTTTGTCTTACTTGGATGCTTCTAACATGCGACTTCTCTTTTCCCCTTTGGTGGTCACATTATTCCTATACTTATGTAAATTGCTGAATTGTCTGGCTCACAGTGTTATGCCCTCACAGTGTTAAAAAATGTTTACATACTGATCTTGCTTACATTGTTTCAGTGTGCTTATATTCGAGTTAAAATTAATTGTATGATGATCAATACATTTATAATTCCAGATGTCACAGGCCTCTATTTTAGCTACAAGAGTTGTAATACACTATCTCTGTGCCTGCTGTGGAACATACAGGCTTCTCAAAGCAAAAGAACAACCTCTCAGTTTTAGCTATCCAAGCTGCATAAAACTTTTCTGGCAAAGGAGTTCCAGCCAGTATGTCTCTAAACAGGGTCATCAGAAACTTCCAATTTCTGGCCTTCCATGTTTAGCAAGCACTATTTATACCTACTTTCTCTTTGCAAAGATTACTTCTAGGATTTTGTCTAGACCATAGTGTGAATTGTGAGGAACAACAAACATACTGATCAGATGTGTACAGTTCAGATATGCTGAGGCCTTTTGTGCCTTGTTTTCTTGCCACAAAGCCTCAAATCTTGCTGGCTTGCCAAAATAAATCATCTTTGTCAATGCTATTGGTACATGCCTGCTGTTCCTCCTAAATAAAAAGCTGATTATAACATTAMGGACACTTCAACATCAAAAGCCAAGGAGATTAATGTCTGCACCAAAAAGTCTTGGCTAAGCAAAGGTAAATGCTGAATGAAAGAGATGTGGCTGTTTGCAAAGAGAARGAGATTTAAATGGGATGTGGAAGAACTGGAAGTACAAATTAACCATGATGGAATGGAATTCTGTTGACAATTTTTCTTTTAATTCTTTCAGCACATAAAATCCATAAATCCAAATCAGTACSTATAGCCACATTTTATAGGTTGTCCAGTTATCTTTTTTTTTTCTTACTTAATAAAGGGCTGCAAAATTATTCTGATTTCTCCACACATGTTGGAGAATTATTTTTCAAAACTATTCTAGTGTGGATTGAAATACATAGTATGGGTAAATTAATCTTTGGAATTCTTCACGAATTGTGCTTGTTAAGTACTTGCAGTCAGTGTTACATGTTTTTGGTATCTGATGACCAAATACATTTAATTGTTTCGACTTCTATCTGCTTTGTCTCATTTAGGTGAGAAGTAAATAACAAACAGTGCATGAAAAATGCTATGTCCACCATAGAAAGCAATTTTGTACCACAGGACAGGCTTCCTATATCAAAATACCAAAGGTAAAATGCCTACATTGACAATATATAAAATGTTTTATATGCAATAGGGCTTTTACTTCCTCCAGATTAGTTTCACTCAGTTCCCTTGGATCAATGTCCCCACCATCCTCCTGATCCGAAGATGTCCAAACGGAGGAATCATTGCTTCAAACACTTAGATCTGCCCCAGCAGTTTGAGTGAATCTGATGCCAGTTTGAGACCAGAGATCCTGTTGTGGTTAACTTCAAAAATAATCAAATGCTTGTGAATGAATATCCCTTTCAAACTGTATCAATGCTCAGGGATAGCCAGAGGATTCACTTTGAAACCTCATTACTGCTCTTAGCAAGCATGCTAATGTGGATGCAGACATTTAACAGATGCCCATACTTTTATTTTAATAACTGTAGTCTATAAATGTAAACTATTACATTTAGAAAGGAAATAACAAACCATGTTAACAAATGTTAAAAAGGCCTAACCTTTCCTCCAAACACACATTATTTATAYGAATATTATTCTTAGTGACAAAGGGGTGTGATGGAGTTTGAAGAGAAAAAACATGTGCAATTGAAAAAATTATTCACAAATAATCTGGTTTTGCAACTTCCCATCAGCTTCCTTTTGGTTTTTATTATTTTTTGGTTTCATTTCAGGTAATTTCTTTTTTAAAATAAATATAGTGTTATTGCTTGTGGAATACCAATAGCTAACTTAATTTCTGCTAATTTAAACCAAGTTCACATCTTTCTTTTCTTTCTTTTTTTTTAGTTCACAATTCTGCTTAGTTTATTTTGCTTAACTTTGTATGCTTAGTGCACATATCAGTCATTTAGTCAAACATGGTAACTATGCCCTGAAAGATTAAATTAATTTCCATCATAGAATACATTTCTTTTCAGCTAGAGCCATGTTTTATTGTGCTAAAGACACAGATGCATGTTTCATTATGCAGTTTCTCAATACTAATGAAATGACATTAGAAAAGCATCAATTACTTAACTATAGCACAGAACAGAGTACAACTACAACASAATTAATTTTGTGCCTCCTAAATCGCTTTTTGTATCTAGATTAACTTTTTGTATAAGTAGCACTACAGTAGCATTATTACAGTGATAATCTATAAATTAATATAYCATGCTGCAGCACCGAATAAATCTTTAAATGCAAAATTTTATTCAACAAAATTAGGATAAAAGTTTAGTTTCTATGGTTTTCTAGAAAATGAATATAAAATATAATGTGTATTATAGTGACAGGGATAATGTAACTATTAAAGCTATAGATGCACGGGAAAATAGTCAATATGGAAGCTTCCTGAAAGTATGTGTAAAATGCTTTATTGTGTGAAGTTATATTCTTTTCTTTGTTTCCTTGTGGTTTTGGGTTTCATCCTTTTATGACTTTTCTTTCCATTCTCTATCCACAAGATTTATATTATTGGAATGGTGTTCTGCTTGGTAATGTTATATTTGTGAGGTATTTCAACTTAAGGTAGAAACAATTGAGTCACTAGTAATTTTAATGCCATTGAAAATAATGTTGATTTAATTTAAAAGCATGTCTATTTAGAAAAAAAGTAATACCTCAGGCTTTGGAAATACTTATATCTAGGCTTCTTCCTGTGGTAAACTATGTTATGGCTGTAGCACTCCTACTGTCTTTTCCATGTGCTGCCATCACTAACTTTCTGCCTCTAGAAGTGAGGGGAAATCTACCAAATTGTTTCACTAAAGATTTGAGTGTAAAGCACATGATCTCAAAGGGATGAAGCTGTTTCATGAGACAACATGGTATTTTCTCTGGAACAAAATAAGATTAAATAAATGTATATTTATGTCTTCCTCTGTGCAGTATAAGGCTGTTTACAGATTATCAAAATTAACATTTACCTGTAATTCTGTAATGAATCCATTGAAGACTGTTTTGTTGGAGGGGGTGTCGTTGTTTTTTTCATCTGCCCTTCTGCTAATGGCACCGAGGAATCATTCTTCCATTGGTTTTTGCCAGCTTCATGCTAGGTTTAACCTTGTTTAGCCTTACGTTTGTGTCAGATTTTGTTGCATCAGCCCAGCTGCTCCTGCCTGCCAGGTTGTACTGCTGTAGGTGTAAAACCATCCTGATACTGTTAGGGAAATGCATCCCTTCTAACTGAAGCCATGTAAAATTTTGACAGTTTAAACTCTCATCATAGTCATTGAAGAAAGAGACAGAAAGAATAAAGCATCTATAATTCAGATTGTTTAGCAATATGTATCTCTCAGAGAAGACAGGAATCAGCCTTTGGAAGAATCTGCTCCACAAACTATTGAGGGAACGTAGACAATTATATTAGATGAAATTCCCAGCTTTTACAAGATTAAAGTAAATTAGTTGAAATTCACTCTTTAATCCAAAGCTATCATAAGTTTCTCTATTTCTTATCCTATCTCTTCCTATGTCTCTTCATTATTTAGTGTTTTCATTCTTTAATCTGTCTGCCCTTTAGCTCAGTCTCTCCCCTTCATCAGGTTTCTCCATTCTCACCATTCAAACAGGTGATTAACAAATGCTGATTTTTCTTTCTAACAAAATGTCTTCCTTCTCCGACCCTTGAAAACTTTTCTAAATGCTATAACAGCTAGTTTAGTTCTTCCTTGCAATTTCAYAATATGAAATAATTTTGATCATCTATTTATTGCAATTCTGTAATTCTTTCTTCTATAATGCATTTAGTTCCTCATTACATTACAATTGAAACTGAAAAACATTATGTATTTCTGGTCTGAGGAGCTCTTCAATTTGACTCAGTGACCTGAATACCATTTTAATATATTGAAGATAAGCATGCAAAAACTATATGTTTGTGGAATGACATTTTCCCTGCAACATTTTTAGAATAAATGGTGGCRTAAATGCATTGACAGCAGCTAATCTCAGAGGATGAAGTATGCATCCCTAATAAGCTCTTTACTCATGTTAAAGGAGAGTGAATGACAGGCAGTGCAAGATCTTATCTAAAAGGCAAAATATATTGCACTGCATAATAATGCACATAACAGGTCTGCTCACTTATGAGCTATGGATAAATGCAAGAAATCACTACAATAATATGCCTGAAGACAGAACACTTATTCTCGTTATGTGGGTGAGTGTGCTGTAGAGATCAATTAGATCACGTAACTCCCGCAGACAGTAAGAATAGCAGTAATAAAACCTAAAGCAAAGAACATATTGCACAGTGTGCTGACAAGGTCAAATTGATAGTAATGATGTGTGGTGGCAGCACTGCAATAAGGTTGTCTTATACTGTATGCATCTGATATTGGCTTTCATTACCAATATCCTGGAGTACAGTCAGAAGCTTACTAAAATGATAGTGATTACCAAAAGGGCAAAAGCAAATAAGACAGGCATTTCAGTTGTTGTGCACCCTGCAAACTTCATGAAGGCAGGAAAAATTGTACCTCATGCTAGATCTACAATGCTTACTACACTGCAATCAAATTGAGTTTACACTGCCTTTTGTTCATTTTTAAGCTGATGTGGTGCTTTAAAGTGTGTGTATGTTTAGTGAGTTTATTAAGACAGTCCATCAGAGACCATGATAGCTCTCTTCAGTTCAAGTCTACAAGTATGTACCCTGAATCAGCCTGCAAGATACATCATACACAAGATGTATTATTGTTCTGGAAGCTTCAAGTTAATACTGGGTGGGGACTTAAATACTACAGATCGGGCCTGGTTTGAATAAACCCCAAATGTTTGAATGAGTGTCTGGTACTTTTGCAATACATCATCTTCATAGCTTTTCAAAAACCAAACCGAAACAATTCAAATCCTGTGTTTTACATGCAATAAAATACCTTCTACCACTCCCTGAAATTCTTCCTACAAAAAGAAGTAATTTAAAAACAAATGGCTTTAGTCTCTACTGAATAAGACATGCTCATAGACAAAAAGGTTAATGAAAAACAGAGTGTCCTTTGGAAGGGTATATCAAACATTTCAAAGAAATGCATCTGGGAAGTTACTTCTGGTCTTATCTGATGTCCTCACAGCTCATGCAAAATGTGAGTAGCTGAATAAAATCAAGCAGAGAAATTTTCCATGAGGTATTTCTCTGGCTCATTTAAGCATTTAGATGAATAGTAGATTTTGTAATGTGGTCATGTACAATGCTCCCATCCACACAAAAAAAAAAAAAAAAAGAAAAAAGTTTTTAGACTGAAAATATTGGGGTGACATTCAAAGCAGAGGTGAACATTCAGAAAATGGGAATTTGTGGAGTGCTCTTGACTTTCCGCCTCATTTCAACATTAAAATGAACAGCTGCTCTTTCCCTAACTGCGTGACATTTTCTGGGTGTTATGATTCTTCTCTTTTGTGGTGCTAACTATTCAAGGAATCAAAGCTGGCATAACAGGACTTCAGTGAACTTTGTTAGTCAGGTGATGCCTTTCTCTCCCAGTCGGACCCTAAAAATCACGCGCCAGACACAGTTAGGGCTATCACACAGTTAGGGTGATAAAAAGGGTTTATCTTTATAAGGATCTTTAGGTGCACAATTCATCAGGTGGAAGAACACCGAAAAATGGCCCCCTCACATGATGTGTATACAATTTTTATAGATTTTACTCATTAGCATATCTGACAAGAATCACCAATTAGAATTGTAATTTGTGAGGTAATTTCCCCCATGTTCTAATCCCTTCTAACCCCCCTCCCCCCCAGGTCAGATGAGAACTAACTTTGTTTATAAAAATATGTCTCAAAAAGCTGGTCTCAAGACCAGAGAACCAAGATAGGATAGGGCCTTGAAACGTATTTTGTCTTGCTGCCTATCAGGRCAGGGAACAGTACTAGGAAAATAGGGTGCAAACTACAGCTATATAYGTGAAAATTACAGAGAATATATAAGATAAAAAAGGTAAAAACTTAATTTGGCATCACRCACATACTCTGGATCTTTGTGTTCGTGCACATGACACTGCTTTGAATTTTTGTCTGACTTCTCTGACACAGTCGAGAGGATTTTTGTGGCTGTGACTTCTTGTAAATCTCAGAAGAGGTGGGGGAATAGGGGTGTCATGTTGGGGGAAAGACACTTGTGAAGAAAAGGCCAGGTGTTGACTTTGATTCAGACATAGTGGAGATGGATGTGAACAACAACAAAATAGTGCCCATGACATTCGAATTACCCAGATCAGTCACCTCAGGTATTCAGTTATTGCAGAAGGAAAATCACAGAATCACAGAATGGCTTGGGTTGGAAGGCACTACCTTAAAGATTATCTAGTTCCAAATCCTCTGCCACAGGCAGASACACCTTCCACTTTAACAGGTYGCCCAAAGACCCATCCAACCTGACATTGAACACTTCCAGGAATGGGGCATCCACAACTTCTTTAGGCAGCCTGTTTCACAGTAAAAAATTTCTTCTTCATATTTAATCTAGGTATTACCCTCCTTCGGTTTAAAGCCATCACCTGCTCTCCTGCCACCACAAGGCCTTGTAAAAAGTACCTCTCTGGCTTTCTTGCAGTTTGGCTTCTGCTTGTTTCAAACCCTAATTTAATATTTTAAATAAAGGCTTCTCTGTATCAGATGCTTGATTCATGCAGACTAGAGGCTTCTGGAGAGTTGGGCTTTAAACCATGGCAAGCATATGCCACTTCTCTCTACTCAACGATGGCCCCATTTCCGCTCCTCAACAATCTCTTACTATGCGGCACTGCCATGGCTGCAGATGTAATGTCATCTCCTACCATCATACTCCTAGTTCCTCATTCCTGTCAATCTCCTGCCCCTCGCCTCCTTCAAAAACTTATTTTTCAAAGATGTGTGTGTGGGCCCTCTCTTTTGTCATTACTCAACTGGAGAATTATATTCTGTTTGGACAATCATTACTGGGTATACACATTCAGGAAAACAATCTCATTGTCATTATTTGCATGTTCTGCCTTTAGATGCCTACATCTTTAGATGCTTGATATGCTTTCTGAATACTGATTAAGATTTTAGTTTGCATTATACACTTTTTCCTCCCAAAGGCTGGATTTCTCACAGGACTTGTTGGGAAACAAAAACATAATCTTAGAAAACACAGTRATTTGTCCTTGTAAATAACTGCCTAAGAATTCACTTTCACACTTGCAAATGTTCAGAAAAGTTGATGTAAGTTAATAACCCTTCAGAAAAAGTGTCCGAACTCATAAGCACCTAAAAAATCTTTAAAAAAAATCTTAGCACATATTTTTCAATTTCTTTTTAATGTATGCATGAYTTTTGTAAAAAATTACACACTTGCACTTCAGTTGTTAATCATAGTATTTTCTTTTGCCCTAGGCTTTGTTTCTAAAAGAAAAGCCGCTTTCTTAACATGTGTCTTTTACTGTTTTCTTCCTTTTCGGATTAACTGTAACCAACCAAAGTCATTACTTGTAGAATSGCGCGCTGCCCCTCAATGAAAGCCCGGAGGATAGCTGCTGTGTCCCACACCGGAGCTSCGGCSTCTACCACGGGCGGCTCGCACACTCCCACACGCTGCAGGGACAGGCTCCTCACCCGAGGGAGCTTWCCAGGGCTGTTGTTCCAAAACGCAGGCAGAGATAMAGAAGCCAAGAAGGGACTCTCTGTATGAGTTCCACCCAAACTATATACCATACGAAGGGTTCAGGGACAAAGAGCCCGATGAGAAGGATTACACAGGCTTTTATAGCCCACTGAGTGGGGGCGGAGAGAGCAACAGTGACCAATAATCTGAGGGTTAAGGGGAGGAGACAAGGCGGGGACATAGAACATCAACCAACGGGAGTAATACAAAGGAGGGACTTCAGGAGGGGACCAATRGGGCATCGAACAGAGTCGAACTTTCCAGGAACAATGCATATTAATGAGGGGAAATGAATATTTAAAGCCTMRTRCATRGAACAGGGAGGGGAGGACAAGTYACCATARTAACAGGRCYTGCTGGCTGTTGAGCCTGGGGAGAGATCGGTTTTCACTGAGTGAGCAGTCAAATCTCTGCTCTTGCTCCAGATCACCAGGTTGTAGGACCAGCCTCTCTTTCTGGGGTCTGGGCAGCCTCAAATGGCTGCACCACTACAATTACTTATGCAGATACAACATTCTGGAAGTTTGCTAATACCAGTTTATTATCCACAAAGTACTATCCTGACCCCTTCTCTTACACGAACTGTGCGAAACAAACAAAAAGCCTAAAGATTTGTCGGTGCTTCCGTTATTCCATACACTCTCCTTGTAACAGCAGGTATGATTATGACTAATGCAGCCTGCATCAAGATGACTTTCCTAATATGCTGAGATTAAAAAGGAAAAACAAAAACACATTCATTATGTTGCAGCTCGCAGTTTTTGTGCTGAATAGGAAAACATACACACGTAAGCAGTATTACAACGGTTGTAATTAGTTCTGCAGTAAGAAATGTATTACAATTTACTGTTCTTTATCAGCTGAAAAACCCTTCCTTCTSAAACATTGCATGTGCTTTTGTGAAGAACAGAACAAGAGAGACTCCTGCTGGTTCAAGCTCTACAGAAATAAACACTTTTTTACTAACTTTCTATTTTCTATTCTTTATGTACTTACATTACTCATTTGCTCCATAATAATACCAAAAGGCTCTGAAAATGAGTGAATGCACTAGACACTCTCCTGCAGCTCAGAAGAGTTGACTATTAGAAATTTTTCTTTTAATTTCTGAGACAAATAAGTAGAAGAAGGAAGGGCAGAAGTTAAGGATACATACATAGAAACACATAAACTACCACACAGTCATTTATATGGATCTAATATGTCTATAGCAAACGATGAAGATATTTATTCAGTATATGCTGCTGTTAGTGGAGAAAGTGATTATTTGGTGCAAATATTTGTGTGTGTATGTATATATACCTCTTATGAAGAAGTAAACTAAATCAAACCATCAAGAAGTGCACAGTTCACAAAATTGTTTCGTTCAGCTTAATTCTATTCTCAGGCTAAATTTAAAATTATTGTGACAAAATATTAGTGGTAACAACGACATTATCACATACTGTTGTTTTCCTCACAAGGTGTCTGCTTTGTTCTTTTCACAAGAGGATGGCCACTGCTCAGAGAAGGAAGGGACAGCAACTCAGTATTCCCTCACCCTCCTCCTCCAACATGTCCCTGCATACTGCACAAACCTGCACTGGAAGGAATTAATTATTCATTTCCACTTTAACTCTTTTTATAGTGCTCACATCTGTATCTGAGCGCTGGATCTTTAAAAGGATTTAAGGGCTGGACAGACAAAGGTGTTTAATATCCAAACCCTGGTTGATGAAGTGAGAACTACACACTGCACAGAAGTACTGGTATGTCTTTGAGGACTGCAGCTCAGAAGTGTGAGTGTCCACAGCACAGCCTATAAGGCACCACAGGGGCAGGACAAAGACACCTAGGGAAGCCCCAAATCTGGGCTGGTATTTCAAAATAAAGAAGCAAACTCCCATGCAAAGATAGTAGCTGCACTCTACAAAATACTGAAAATGACAGTCCACCTGAGYAACCAATCCCTGGTTTTCAGAAGGAAAAATTACTTCAGTAACTCTTGCTTTTGGAGGCAATAAGTGTTTCTGTCCCTTGCTGTTTTTTGTACACTACAAGGAGATATTCTAATTCCAAAATTAATATTCTCATTTGCTCAGTTGCCATTTAACTCTAGAGGTACTTACCTTCACCGGTAATATTTTTCTGGGGGTGCCTAAATATCTGCATCAAATTACGGTGTTTTGTCAACAATGAACAGACCTTGTCTGATCTCAGCGACCACTAGAATTTCATATTAAGGGTTTTCCCTATTACATAAGCAAGGGTTAAAAATGTGTTTTCTCAGAGGTGGTTAACCTTACAGAAAACATAACTGGAACAACAGTAACATTTTCTTTAACTGAATAAATTAGCAACTATATATTCTTCTGGGAAATGGAACATTCTCATTAAAAACCCTTCTCTTTAAGAGGACTTGAATGCACATGTTCAGAGCCCTCCTGGCTCTCACTGATTTCAGATTACAGTTGTCAAGATGAGACATTTCTGAAAATAAATTTTATGTACTTCATCTTCAAAAATGCGCCTGTACTACATTAAAGCAAAGGGAGAAACATCAGTGATTTTCTCAGCATCACAGCAGATACTTATAAAAGGTTTTACCATAGAATCCTTTCTGYAGAATTTTTCAAAAACTTTCGTAAGTTCTGAGTCATCCTCTCTCCCTCCCTCTCTCTCTCTCTCTCCCTCATCTTTGATGTCTTTCCTACCTTTTTCTAGGAGTAGTAAAGGACTTCACTAACACATACAAGGTACATACAAGAAGGCAGCAGTCAAAAAGGAAAGATGATATAACACCATGCAATTAGAGTTGTCACTGAAGTGCACAGAAACATCCAACTGTAAATGGCATGGTGCAATAGGCACACCACAAGACATGCTGCTGTCAGGTGAGGAAAGGCTCAGGCAGTCTCTGAAGTCACAGGCATTAGCTTAGCAGGACATATCCCAGCTGGGAGATCTGAGAGCACACCCAGGCTCCTCTGTTAGGGGCTTACAGCACACGCCTCCTGTGAGGATGTACCTGCCACATCAGGCCCTTCCTGTCAAGGAAGCTGCAAGCCAACAGAGAGCCTCAAGGCAGGTGGTCCAGCTCCCCAAAGTGACAGCAGTCCCCAGCACTGCACCACACACAACCCAGCTGAAGCTAACCTGATCTGCTCTGCCGTCACAGAAGGTACCAAAGCAGGGGAGGACAAATAGGAAAAGCCCACTGCAAGGTGAGCATGCTGACATAGTCTGCACTAGGGGAGTAAGTTTTGTCTCTTCTGCAGCTCGTTCATCTGAACTGACAGGAAGCCGATTTTGTTTCAAGATGCTGCTGCTGATTGCCTTTTAATCTGGTTCTGTGAACCAGATACAGAACATAGTTTTGCTTTGTGGGTACAACTGCATGACAACTTGCTACMATATAGGCTTTCTGACTAATTATTGGCTGTTCTATTATTCAATATCATCAACTTTTTTARCAATCAGTTAAAGTGCTAACTCACACTGCATCTGTGGGCCAGACTAATTTTCAGCTACTCRATAGCAGTAAATTATTTAAAGCACTACAGAGGACTTGTGTTTTCTTACTGCTTGACAACTTGCAATACAGGAGCCAAGGATTTAGTAAGGCTGGGAACTTCCACAGCAAAAGTGGATGATTGCAAGCATTTTCCTCTGAAGTCTGAAACAGCAGGGTATAAGGGTACTTGCGGTAGACAGCTGTYGCCTGCTCAAGTGCATTTATGTTGCCTTGCCCTGGTGACACTGGAGGTGTAAATAGGTTCAGAGAASTCATGTTTTTATTTAGGTTTTTGATGGTGTGCTATTTAGAGCTTCAGCTTAACCTTCAAAGCAGAGATGAAGCTAAATATATTTTAACACCTAAAGAGTTAGGTGGGGCACTGATGTATTAAGTTGAAAACACAGATTCAGGCTGGAAGAGAAATTCATGCTGCTCTAGGAAACCAGGAGCAGGGACAGGACAGTGGCAGGACAGAAACTCTTTTGTTCCATTCACATCATTAAAATAGGACATGAGGAGAGTTTCCAGGTATAGTTATTTCACTCTTGATTTCACAGAGACGGTTGAATCTATTCAATACTTTGAAGGAAAGATTTTAGTGATATCAATATTGCCATAACTGCTTCAGAATTTGCAGCAGTAAACTGATACTCCATGAGGACATAGCAAGGAGCACACTTGACTTTTCTGAGCCAGGTGTTAATAAAGAGCTAAGCAGAATTTACCTGTAGGTAAAAAGTCATTAATCTTAAAGTTTCAAGATCTCTGCTTACCTTTACTCAATCCATTACATTTTCTGCAGTTGGGCAATATAAACAGGTTCATTAAATAAAGAAAAAAATGACTGTGTATTTCACAAAACTAAGCTGATTTGCAAGGTTCATTAGTGTTGTATTATTTATAAATTTATCAACACAGTTACAAACAGATAGTCCTGTAATGCTCTTTTACTTTTGCACAGTTGAGATAACAGCAAAAACTATTATCGGTTGTTAAAGCTGTCTAAATGTAAATTTAAAGYGGAGCTAGGTCTCTTATATAAATGGGAACTATTGTTTGCCATCTGGAAACATTTAAAAGTATACCTAAAAATGTAAATTTTCTCTATTGCCACTGTTAGGCCTGATCCTGAAGTTGTTAATCAAAACAAAAGATCCTTTTCTCTACTCGGACAGGATGTAGCCAATGTGTAATATGATGCAGCATGTGTTTTTTAATCTTTGCCTTCCTCTGCATTACAACTTTGGACTCATTAGAAGTAGCAATCTGGCTTTTAAGTGGAGCTGTGAAAGTTAGATAATAAATGTTATTGCCAAAGAAAATACAATGATGTATTTATTTCTGTGTTTGACCCAGAGGGATTGGCACAAGTTTTCAAATTAATGTTTTTAAAATAAGTTATAGCATCCCTTAGGTCACCATAAATTTTGCACTCCCTTGTTTCTGTTTTGAATATGCTAACTGCAGATTTTTTAGCTGATGAGCATCATATTCTGTAATAAATATGTGAAAATGAAAGTGAAGCATCCTTTCTTTTCAGCATATTTGCATGCAGAGGAGATCCCCTAAATGTACTGGTTCAACTTGATTAAGAAAGAAAAAATACAAGTTGGTTGTAGATGAAATGCTTTTATAATTATTTTGATTTGCAATTTCTGAACAAAAAAAATAATTCCAAACAATATTTTTAATGCAGTTGAAAAATATACAATTAGTAAAATAATTAGATTCTCCTGCCTCAGATAATAATATGTTTGTCCAAAAATAATATGACTGATATTGTTAGGGCAAMTTGCTGGGAACTTTAGTACTACTAAAGATGACTAGGTGATATAATCTAGTCCAAATGTATTGTACTTCAATTACGATCTTCAAATATTTTTATGCTGAAGCAAATATTGCAAGTATATGAGGATAAACCAATTATTTTTAATCATTTATTCTCATTCTGATCACTAAGATGCTGCATATTTCATTCATGCATGGAAATCTCAGTGATATTGATGTGTTTTGTATTTAGGAGAGACTGTACTACCTTCTGCATCTGCACATTCACAACTCATCTCAGATAAATCTGTAGTGATGTTTTCTGTTATGTTTGAAACACAGCATTAGGGATTCTGATCTGGAAGCAGTAAGAGAAGATGAAATATGTGATAGAAAGATGTTGATAAAACTCAGACTTCACAAAAGCATAAATAGGCTTGATGTTGGTTTTTGAAGAGTCATCACAAACTAAATACTCAGTGAGCATAAGAGCACAAAAATGAAGAATAATAATTCTGTTTTCAGAGGGATCGTTTCCCATTTTAAACATTTAAATTTTGTTTGTGCTATGAGAAAAAAAAAGAAAAAAAAACCCCACAAACCCCAAAACCAGATGATCCTATTGTTATTTATACCATTTGTACAGTGCAACTTTTAAAACCAGGAGATTAAGAAAAAAGACACAGTATAAAGAGGAAAGATGTTTTTGCCACTTATTACACTGTATTGGTGCGCACGGTTTTTAAACAGGCTGCTTGCATCCTGTTTCAGGTGAAATGTTGTTTGATAAATGAGTTTGATACACAGATGTTTACCTCAGAGAAAATTCTGCCTACATTTCAGAGAGACTTTTCTGCATAAAATCTGTTTATCACATTTTCTAAGACAGAATGTGGYCAGCATTTGTACCATGAAAAAAGCCAAAACATTTCCCATTAGTCTTTACAACAAATTATTTATTAATTACAGAAACTAAAATAAATGTAACTAAAGACTTTGTGCATTGAGAAACATCATGATACTTTTATTTATAGGTTGTTTCAGGAAACTGATGTACATATGTATGCAGAAGACAGCACCTTCCTGGCCACCAACATACCAATCCAGCTCGCATTTCACAGGAGACCTGAGTAAGTGGGGGTTTGTTTGTTTTGTGAGGGTTTAGTTTGGTTTCTTGTCGTTTAGTTATAATTTTGTTTTTTAATAATATAAGGCCAAATTTCTTCAAAGAAAGAAYTTCTTACTACAGAAAGCTACTGTTTTTCTGTTGTGCATGCTATCATTTCAAGAGATGCTCTGATGACACTGACATCTGAGAGTGATTGAATGAATGAGGAGACTTGGAATTTGCCCAAATCATGTTTTTCCAGAATTACCTATCACATCCAATACTAGTGCCATCCATTACTCTCTACTTCATTGCATCTTCATATCACAGTTTGCAATAGAAACATGTTGCAGAGAATCTGCATTTTGTTATTTTCCCTTACTAAAAACATTATTGTTTTATATAGTTCCTGATCATATATACTTAGTGTAAAATCCATCAAGACTTACTGCACGTTTTTCAGTTTTTCTGCAGTAATTCAGTCATGGCTATGAAAAAAAAGGAAGCCAGATTAACAGTAATTCTTATATAAAAATGAAAAAGCGTATTGCTACTAGATCAGGATATCCCATGCCTCTATGCAAGCTAATATGTGACAAGCATTGTTTTTGAAATTGATGGTAATGGGCCTACAGAATCGGAGATTATAAAAAGATCTGGACATTATATTTGTTGATATGCTTAAAACTTTATAAAACATTTAAAAATAGATTTGTAAAACATRCATGACCTAGTGTACTTATTTTTAGGAACTCTGTGATTTAATATTTTAATAGCTATTGACTTCCATGAATGTCGATCAAGACCATATTCAATATTTTTCCAATAATAACAATTTTTCTTAAAGAAAATTAATTGATGTAGGACTGACTGTGATTTAAATAGTAATGGTGTCTAACATTGTAAAGTAAAGCTTTCTTGAAAGCTTTATGGAAAGATTGATTGAATTATGGTGTGATTCTTGGGRTGTCCTCTGCAGGGCCAGGAGTTGGACTTGATAATCCTGGTGGGTCCCTTCCAACTTCGCATATTYTATGATTCTATGATTCTATGAAGCCATAAGAAAGACAAGGCACGATGTGCCTGTACAGTGACTGACTGAATCCCCAAGAGCAAACAGAGGATCACAAGAGATGCCATGGCTCTGGTGGACTGCCTGAGATGCTGAGTCTGGGTCATCTGGCAGCAACAGCTGATGACACAAACGGCATGTGAGGGTGAGTAAGAGTCACACCAGCCCTTGGCTCCTTTGATGGTGCTGCAATTTGATAAAGGCATGACTTACATGGATAATATGGGTGGCACCCTGCCTACACTGCCGATGTCGGCCAAAGGACAGRGTATCGGGACCAGGTGTCAACAGGCTGACTATGACGAAAATTTCAGCCAAGAGGCAGGGTGTTGGGAGTCAGGGTGTCACTTCCTCCCCTTAATTCTCTGAAATCATCACTTGACATGAAGTTATAGGCTGGGATTAGCTGTATTATAATAACCTAGRTGAGGTTGGTGCTCTGAAACCCGCAGGGTACAAGGTATATAGTCAGAAGTCGAAGCTGACGCATCACATACCAAGTAACTCAAAAGTCTATGTCTGACATAACTGTAAATCCCAGTGAAATACTTCTGAAAATATATGTTCTATTTTACTTTATTTTCGGTTTTTAAACTGTTYTTAACACACAAGTTTTACTTCAATTCTCCTCCCCATTCCACTGGGGTAGGAGGGAAGAGAGTGGGGTTTGGGTGAGCAGCTGTGTGATGTTTCATCTCCAGGTGGGCTTAAAACCATGACACACAATTCATCATGATGAAAATGAAAATAGTTTTACTGATGTAATAAGGAGTTGGTCTATATTCAAAGGTTTCTTATTACAAATACATGGTCAGTTAAAATCAAATTAAATGAAATATCAATATTCTTCAAATATCTACTTAATTTCACTTCTAGGGTCATTCCAATCATTTTAGGAAGATTTATTCTAGTGTTTTGTTTTCCATATACATGATTGCAATTGCTTTGCTTTTTAACCCWCTGAAACACCTTGGGTATGATCCAAAGTCCATGGAAACAATGGGGAGTCTTTCCAAGGAAAGCTTCAATTTAAGTTCTCTTAAGCTAATTCTTCAGAAAATGGCAACAATTCCCAAGAGCTAAAGATCTCAGGTAAAGCAGTTTTTAGATCTTATAAATATTTGGAACTGCTACATTTTCTATTTCCACAAAACATCAGAGTGTCTTCCTTTGAGCACACATCACATAATCAATTTTCTAGTGGGATCAGCACTATTTAACACCTTTGTTGGCAACATGACTTGTGCCATTGAGCATACCTTTGCCACAACCATGCTGTGTGGTGCAACCCACCTGCTGGAGGGAAGGGATGTCATTTTAGAGATGAACCTCTGTGAATCTCATAAAGTTCAACAAGGCCAAGTGCAAGGTCCTTAGCTTGGGTCAGGAMAATCTCAGGAACAAGTACAAGCTGGAAGGAGAATAGATTGAGGGCAACCCTGAGGAGTAGGACTTGAAGGTGTTGGTGAATGAAAAACTTGACTTGAGCCTTCAGTGTGCACTTGCAGCACAGAAAGACAATCGTCTCCTGGGCAGCATTAAAGGAAGCGTGACCAGCATGTCAAGGGCAGTAGTTCTCCCCATCTACTCCCCTCTCGTGAGATACCACCTGGAGTACTACATCCAGCTCTGGGGGAAAAGACATAAGAAGGCCATGGACCTGCTGGAGCAAGTCCAGAGGAGGGCCACAAAGATGATCAGAGGGATGGGGCACCTCTCCTATGCAGACAGGCCGAGAGAACTGGGATTGTTCAGAATAGAGAAGACTGGAGAGATCTTCTAGCATCCTTCCAGTGGCTAAAGAGGCCCTGTGAGAGAGCTGGACAGGAACTTTTCACAAGGTTGTGTAGTAATGGATGAGGGTGGTGAGGCACTGGAACAGTTTGCCCAGTGAAGTTGTGGATGCCTCATCACTGGAAGTGTTTAAGGCCAGGCTGGATGGTGCTTTTGATCCTGGTCTAATGTAAGGTGTTCCTTTCAGTGGCAGGGAGGTTGGAACTAGATTATCTTTAAGGTCCTTTCCAGCACAACTACTCTATAATTCTATGATCAATTCAATAATGTTTCATATGTGAAAATCCTGGATTTTAATTTTGTAGAAATATTTAAYAGCGAACAATTGCCAGTTGATTATGTAAGAAAAACTTCAAGAAGGAAAAAATAGCTAGCTATCAACACTGGAAAATTAATCTAACTAATTTTCTGATAACTSAAAATTGCTATGCTCAATTCAGAAACTATGAATCCACAGTACTGTAGGAAATTATTCATGTAATTATATTTAAATGTTCTCTTGTTTAGAATTAGGAGTGCAAGCTGTTTGTTCTCCTGTGCTACATTTAATAGCTTGATCCTGAAAATGCAGAATTCAGTAGTTCCACTGAATGTAATGAGAATGTAAACAGAAGTTACTTGCCTGAATATATGTTCGCTGAATTGGCTACTAACATCTCAGTTTTCAGGGTAGAGTGTGTTYATTTAAGTATGTGATATATTCTAATAGGAGACATGCTACTAAATCTCTGTGAATCCCCTTAAAAATTGAGATGTGGAAGAAAAGGTATTTGAAGCTTTTGTTCATAATACTACCATATTATGATACTACCAGTTATTATGATGAATAAATGGCTAAAGTTATTTGACCTTTTTTGTGAATAGATGTAAAGCTACTTTGTTCCTTATCTAGACAAGAAAAGTGACTTGTTTGTTTGGGGCTTTTTAAAAGAATAAGTTATTAAGTTTAACAGGAATATGTCGTCTTATAGTGCAAATGATTCTGCACTAAAAATACTTCTTTTATGTGTTTGGGATTCATACAGGGCTCAGAATCGGGCATCTTGTTTAGGTTAGTCCAACATTTTTCATTATAAATCTAGCAATTTTGAAGACAAAGACTAAGGTAATGGCAAAGCAATAGTTTTCTGAAGATATGATAAACCATTCCTACGTCTAGACTTCTCCACTTTAATATTAGTCTATGATTCCTGAGAAATAAATAATTRGTATTGAGGAACAGTGGGCAGAGGGCTATCTATATATTTTTGTTGTTTGGAGTGGACCTCTTCCAGGTTTGCCTACCAAATAGCTCAGCTCAACTTAGAAAATATTTTGTTGATTATTTTATCATTTTGCATAAAGTTCCTTTTTCTGTTATCAAATTAATTTAGTCTGAAATGCCTCAATAATATCAGTTCTATAGCAGCTGATGTATTTTTCTGGCATAGATACTACCTAGTTTTAAACACTGTTGGTGACTCAGATGTTTTAGATATTGAGCCACAAGCCTCAATAGAAATGAGGCTAGTACATTTTCTTTGTGTAGGTCTGGTAAACTGCAGATTACTTCAGCAGTATTGT
Source organism: Amblyornis subalaris (assembly GCA_018881555.1). NCBI lineage: Eukaryota > Metazoa > Chordata > Aves > Passeriformes > Ptilonorhynchidae > Amblyornis > Amblyornis subalaris. The sequence continues at coordinate 357,099 of JACAXG010000211.1, forward strand.
CCATCTGTGCCATTTCTTCTACTACAACTTGTCTGATATTATCAACCTTACACCTACAACAACTCTTTGGAATTTCTTAACACCACCATCCGCATGAAAGAAAATTACAACAATCCTCAAATGTATAAAAAATATAAATGTTGTAGTCACATTTTCAGATATATTGATCACATTTCAACTTTTACTCCTTATTCTATTTTTATTGTTTCCCTTGGCTAACACAGTCCTATTGCTGTTCTGCAGAAATCTCCAGTGTAGTTTTCACTGTCTCAAGCAGATTACATTTATTTCTCATTCGTTCATGTGTCTTTATTCCTTTCTCATTTGAAATATCCTACATATTTTTATCTTTTTCTAGACTAATATAGGTCAAATTAAACTTACTCCAGACTTATTAATTTTCCACCAATAGCAATACATTGGCCTTAGGTGAGTCACTGAGGTACAGGTTCCCACACTGTAGTTCTATTATTTATCTAAAATTAACTTTACCCCTAGGCAAAGTCTTTCCAAATCCAAAACAAAAATTCCACAGCAATAAGTCTTGATGAAGATGCAGAGTRAAATAGTTCTTCTTCATACCCTTTTCCTTTGCATTTTAAGAGTTCAGCTCTGTAATGAAATTGCTTTAGCTGAGTTCATCTCTTGACACTACTGTTTTAGTCAATAGTTAGACTACAAGAATGTTTCTGGAAATATTAGAAAATACTGCTAAAACATGGATTTTGAACTCACTAACATGAATATTCAATACAGAACTGCAATCCCAAGAGTTTACTTGCTTCTTTAGTCAGTGACTTCCAAGAGTTGCATAACTGAAAAAAATTCATTTAACTCTGATTTATTCATTTTCCCTGGATAAAAAACTGGAATAGATCTGTCAACAAAGGAACAAAATGGAATCCATGTATTCCTGACTGTGTTATACTCATTTATTGAGACAGAATCTGCCCTCATCACAACATAAGTATTTATTATATATATATACACTGATATGTGAGAACATAGAAGGGAATATTTGATTTATGATTTTCTGGTATATTTTGCTCCTGAACTCAATTACAAGTAAATTGAAAATGGGAGAAACAGAATCTAAATCTCTAACCATTGCAAAAGACTCACCACAGGAAGCTGGTCCACCACTAGGTTACAGAGAGGTTTTTATATTTACAAAGCCAAAGAAACACAAAGTTGGTGKTTTTTTTCTAGAAAAGCAGCTACAAAGGAGAAGAATTTATTTTGAACAAGGCTCTGGAGATCAGGGCTACAATGTGCTGCAAGTTTTTATATTTTCAGAAGATTGTGGGAAATTATATCTTTAAAACTCATGTACTTAGTGTGTCATTGAGGACACCATAAAATGGTTCAGTTGGATTTATTTGAATGTGTTTATGCAGTTCTGTTTTCAAAGCCATCACAGATTAAAAATGTGCATTATTTCTAAGATAGATATTTCTGTTGCTGCTGTTTAGTATTAATAAATTAATTATCACCTTATCACATATATCTTTCAGATACATTRAGATATTGAAATTAAATAGCCACATTACATTCAGATATTGAAATTAAATACCCAYGTGAAGATATGAGTCACTTGTAACAAAAATGATCCTAGCAAAGAAAAAGTGCTAAAAAGAAGCTTTGAGAAATACATGTGACGAGATATTAATGAAAAAAAATATTTTTCCTGCATAACCTACTCTGTTAAGTTTTGAAACACTGTAGAAAGTTTTTTACACAGTTGGCAAGCTATTCACATTTCAGAAATGACTATGTTTTTTAACGGAAAAACACATTCAGATAGTTACTATGCTAAACAAATCTGTCRGTAAGGCTCTTCTTTCTTTATTAATTAAAATTTATTATGTTAAAAAGAACAACTGTAATATTCTAGAAAACCTTTTGTGACAGAAAATTGACTATAGCACAAAACATGTATTGCAGGGCCTAAAGACATTAATTTTCRTATGAGTTGAGGAGTTAGAAGCTACATACATGTTGTTTCATGACTGCATGTCCCATGAACATATGGTTGGTTGAGGTAATGTCTGCTGTTTTTAAGAACAAAGAATGATTTGCATGTGCAAAAGCATTAACAGTAAAGTGAGAAAATTAACACATGAAATGTATAAATAGGCAGCAAACTTAAATGCCTTAGTATGATTAATGCTGGTGTAAGAAATATTCCAATCACCACAATTCAAAAGCAGAAATATTGTATAAGAATTTTTGCTACAAGAATTTATTTTAACTGCATCTTTGACAGCACAAAGCGCTTTCAGTATATACCTGGACACTTTCCATAGGCTCATTTCTGTCAGGTTTGCTTTCCAGTGTACACTGTCCCACTTTGACCTACCCACTGAAACCAGGATCATGTCCCTTCCTCCCTTGTACTCTGGCTACCCTTACCCATCATAGGTGTCCACATGCCATTTTCATGTTTATCTTTCATCCATGCTTCAATCCCAATACTGCAGTCCTTCTAAAATAATAATAATAATAATAATAATAATAATAATAATAATAATAATAACAACAACCACCATAAACATAAACATAAACAAATTTGGAGTACTAAGAAAAAAGAGCATCTTATAATTTATACCACTATGATCAAACTTCTACTATCTACACCATTAAGAGGAACAACTTTGCTAGTGCAAATGAAATAAAAATGCCTTCTGAGCCGATCTGAACTTTTTTACTAAAATGCAAATCTTTAAATTTTTCAAAACAACCAACTAAATAACTACTAAATAAACAGGACTCTTTCACATAATCTGAATATTATTTAACTCCCCAGAAAATACCTAAAATACAGCGTGCATTACTTTAACTTTCCAACTACTTTATTTAATGTTCATTATCTTTACTGTTTTGCTTTTAAAATCCTGAGCCACGTGATTCATCATACAATAAATTTTTGAAGCACATAGAGGAAACAAAGTAGGAAAGCACTTTATTTAACAGTGGATAATTTTTTTAAGAAAGTTTTATCTTGCTTGTTAAAGTACGATGAGAAGTTTTCTATTAACTAGGCTGGGAAGCCTTAGGGGCCACTGAAAGCTTTTTAATTGCATATTTAATTAGAAATGTGCGAGAGAGCTGGTGTTCAGCTTTTCTGAAGCTCATGGCTCCTGACAAAATGTCTGCTTTTAAGCCATTTTGTCTCTTGAAATGTTTTCTAAAAAGTGGGTTAAACAGAAGAAGCTTTAATTTTGCCTATTTTCACTTCAAAGGGATTTTACTGTTTTATCAATCCTACTGTAAAACCAAGGTGAAATGACATCTTCAAAAGTAAGCATTTTCAGGTAAAATAAATCTCCTAAAAGAGCAAACTTTAAAGATTCTAACAATTTGTTGCTCTGCCTAGCCCGCCAGAATGAAGGAAGATGAAAGAAGGAAAGAAGAGGAGGATTATGCCTGGCTACTACAGGTACAGAGCAAGCCACCAGCAGGTTTATCCAGTAGCCACTGTCTGGAGGTGAAATAAAATAAATTCATGAATATTTTCTTTATATTCTGGGTAGAACAATGTTGACAGCACTGCCTGCAGTTGTCAGGATGCACAGCATTTGCTCTATACCTGGACAAAACATGACAAGCCCAGTATGTTTTCTGCCCAGTTCTTGGTCACACAGCCTTTACCAAAAAAGTTTTCTGACAGAAGTTTGCTTGGAATTTAGGTTGCCTCAGAAGTGCTAGCTTCCCCTGAGGTAATTTAATGGATAAAGGAGGGCAGCCCCAACAAAAGCTGACAGCACTTCAACCCTCAGCATTGCAGGTATGAATACACATTAGTTATGGCTGGATAAAAATGCTTCTGAAACACAGGCTAAACCAGTAAAGTAAGCTGCTGACTTTTTAATGAAACACCGTGTTTGGAAAAGCATAGTCTTTTAGAAGAAGAATGGAAAGCTTTTTTTGTTTTTTTACCTGAAAAGCCCTGTTTTTGAAATAGTTTGCATTAAATAAAAAGTTAGAAATACATAGAAATTAGTTGATTAAAAGTGTGATCTTGTACAATGAAAAGCAAATACATGCTGAAAGACAACTAAATAATTAAATAGCATGTTATATTAGATGGTACAGCTAAATGAAGAGAATGTGCAAATGCCTTTTGATACACACAAAAGAGAAATTCACCAAACTTGACATGATATATAAGTGGTCATGAAAGTGCTAATGCATTGCTGTCCCTATATCACCTTCATTCAATATCACAGCCAGAGCCTTGAGACTCCCTAGACTATCGTGCTCAGATAACTTAATCTATGCCTTTCATGGCTAGTAAAATACAGCAAGTAGACCTTGTATCAACACCAGAATTGGAAATTTTCTATTTTCTGAGTGAATCACATCCATACTTAATGATAGTCTATGTATTTGATGACAGAACACAGCAAATATATTTGAAGGGCAGGAAATAAAGTTTGTTAGAAGTAGCTTGATTTGAGGAAATAGGTTTGAATATCACCCAAGACTAGCTCTTATGAGGCACTCTCATCTAATTTCTGACATCCATCATTAATTATCAAGCTTATCCAAAATGTGATCCGTTTAGAATTATTTCAGCTTTACATTTAAATGCTCAAAGACTGATCGTTGGAGTATTAATATTTCCAATTGTCTCCTGCTCTGCAACTTCACAATTTTTTTTCATTTTTTATTTATTCATTCATTTATTTCTAAATGGGGAAGTTCTTTAGTATGTGTTTACGCACTTACTCCAGTAGTATAGACTAAGCAAGTGCTTCAGACTTGTCTATGGAAAAGAGATGACTAATTCTGGTTGGCTAATATGTTCACACAATAGCCAGAAGTGACATCACTGTTAATATTAGGTGCAAAAGAGTACTCATAATTTATTCATGACCTATGCAAATTAAAGTTACAGATGTGACAGTTTTATGAAATTAGAGCAAAGTTACTTCATTCACGTTTTTTGATATGAAATCAGAGTTGAATACATTGATTAATTTGTCCTCTGTTCTTGAGACTAACGCAAGTAGAATTTGGTCTTGTCACTTGCTACACAAACATATAAAACATAGATGTGAGGTGAGTGCCATTATCATTAGTACTCCAACGATGTTCAGCTCTGTGTTTCCACATCAAAACCAAATAGAGCTGATCCTTCAGTAACTCTGTTTGGCATAGATAGAGTTCTGAGAGAAAGCTGGCTGGTTTAGCTTAAATCCCATTAAATCCTGATGTGGCCTGGCAAGAAAAATTCTTTGAAGTAGAGGCTGATGGCTATGACTGCACCTTCTGTTGAAAGCACCTGCCAAAGGAGTTCCAAGGTTATGGACAGTCCTAAACTCTTACTAGATTATTGTTAATGTTGGATGCACAGGCAACCTCAACAGCTGAGAAAAACCTGAATTCCAAATGGTAAGAGTGACAGTTTTTGCTATAGTATCTTTCCTTCCTGCCTCATGTTCCCAGGCAATGCTAAGCTTCTCTAATACAGTCTGGGTGGGATGACCCTTCTAATTACATGTTTGCATATGTGGAGATCATTTGTGTGACATTAGATGTCACACAAAGAGAAATTGAAAGAAGGCTCAGGTGATTATTCTTGGCTTAGAGTTTTCTAAGAGAAAGAAAATAAAATTGTCTTAGCGGCCCTTCAATCTAGAGACATCCAGGGCTTCTACCGAAAACCTATTTGCAAAATTCCCCAAAGACAGAAAAGGCAAATGCTGTAAAGTTGAAGCTATCATCTGTACCTATAATTTTCCTTAAAAGCTGTAGTGAATGAGTTATCCTGCAAAAAAAGTAGATCCACTGGGTGTTTTGTGCACCACAGCAAGAGATTTAAGAATCAAACTCATTGATTCTTAAATTGATATTTTTAATCTAGATTGACATTTTAGAGATGAACAATGGAGAATAAGATACRGTTGAAAGCACTATGAATAAATGATCATGTTTTACTCATTTCATATTAGTTCCACATTCTTAAGCTTTTTAGTAACCAAATTAGTTAACAAGTCTCTGCAGATACGCTTAATTCATAAAACTTAAAATAAGAAATGTCTTAAATGGAGCAGGGTTGAAAAGCAGGCTGGCTGCTTGCCCATATTGGCTTGAACTACTGACATATTTTACCCAGTGTTGTAACATTCATTTTTACCAGTTACAAATTAACAACGCATTGTCTTTACTGAAAAGCATTCTTCTTTCAAATAAGCCCTTGTTTATTTCCGAGATAAAAACTTGTGTCTGGTGAAAAAGAAAACAGATTAAAGGATTGTTACATGTCGTTTAAGGCTTCCCAGATAGTCATTCTCTTTAGTTTAGAAAGAAATATTGTTTTTACATGGGATGAAATCCTCAGGCAGTCTTTGCAACATCTTCCATGGCTTGTTCATCAGATTTAAGAGTATCCTATTTATGTATGTTGGCATAACCCCTTCAACCTGTCAAACAGGCTGAACACCATTGTTTTCTGCTTTCAGTTCTTCCAAACTGTTTTGGATAAATGTAGGTTTCTTTCTTTTATTTCTATTTCCTTTTTTTTTCCTTGTTGTCTCTGAAGAGAGATGAAGACTTGTGATTTTTAATTTTTTCTTTTTTTTTTCCTTTGGGCCATAAGACTGTTTCAGAGTTTGTGGAGTGTGCTTCTACTTTTAAGAAGCTTCAGGGAAGAGGTAGTTTCCTTTGAATGTCTGCTCATTGCTCAAGGAATGATTTACTAAAAACAGCAAATAAAAGACACTAAGGGAATAGCTGGTTTGTAGCTGGATGGAGTCTACAGAGGATTAGAGGACATCCGAAAAAGTGTAAAGAGAACTAAAATTAGATATGGAAGCCAAGAAAAATCTGAAAGGATTCAGAATAGGAGGTGAAGCAGAGTGAAATGTCACTACACTGCACTTTCAAAGATTTTGATTCTCAATGACAATTTCTGTCTTTTTCCTTTATTTTCTGATAGCATCGAGATTTTTCCTCACAAAGAGAAAGGCAGTCTGCTTCATTGAATCTGAGAGAACTCAGCAAGATTAGGAAAGCTTTCCTTTTCCAAGAACTGATGATTGTCTACATCCAGCAAGGCACCTGCTCCTATCTAATAGTTTCTCTAAGTTCCCATTTTGCACAGACTGACAGCCCGTGGTATGTAAGGCGGCAGTATTCCCACCATCAAGAGACCAGCAGGAGTCCTGCAAGGTAAGATACTATCAATCAGTTGAGCATGAGACGGTAAGTGCCAGGGATAGCTCTTTGCACAGAGCCCAGCACTGCCTTCTTGCAAAACATCTCCTGGAGTCAACAGGAGCTCCGTGGCATACTCCCACTTCCCCATTACAAAATTCATTAGAATTTCTTGAGAAATTATAGCAAGCTGAACACCTACGTTTATGTAAGCGTGTGCATACCTTTGCATGCACGTGTGTGTGTGTGTGTGTGTGTGTGTGTGTAGGGTGTTTCTCTACATAGATGTCTGCCTCAGGATATGTTGTAACTATTGGAGTTTTATTTCAAATTCACTTCCATTAATATCCAAGCATCTGGGTACAATCCAGGTGGTCTTTCTGTCTAACCATGTCCTCTATGACTCAAAATCACTTCTGAATTCAGATTTGCAAAGAGGAACTCAGAGGAGCCAGTGATTTGTTTTTCTTCATCAGTGTGAGGTTTATCAGTGTTGGATTCCTACAGAGTTGGATAGAGAAAACGAGGTGCAAATACTTGAGTTTTAATTAATTTTGCATCTTCCCTATTTAAATAAAAGAAAAACTACGTGATGCACAACAACAGACAATTTACAAAACGTAAATACTTTATTAAAGTTGGTTGCAACATCTGCAGTTGGAATAAGGTATTTCTGGTTTGCAGTGCCACATTCATTTCTTCCATCTCTCCCTCTGGAGGTCTTGGATTTTACCATGACATCTCTAAATTTCAAATTTAGTAACGTTTTTGAGCTGTACAGTCCCATTTTGATGATCCAGTCTCATGCAGGCAGTCATATTTTCCTTTACACTCAGCAATTATGCTCTTTGCTTAGTGCATATTATGTATAAATAGATTGCTTTAAAATAGTATATATATTTGGTGGTAGGAGATAGGACTTTTAAATTTTTTTTTTGTTTCCTGGTGTGTTATTTAAAACCAGGAAAATTAATTTTAAATCTTAGGAAAATGCTGGCTAAATAAACAGAAATGGATGCTTGTGGTAGCATTCTAGCAATTAATTTGTCCACTATAGTCCTAAAATGCATGAGAGTTGCACTTATATATAGAATATGAAAGATAATTATTATATTACTTGATTATTTTAATCCAAATCTGTATCTTTTAAGATTATTTTCTTCCTCTTTCACTCGCTAATTCTCTCTCCTAGTTTCCCTTATCATGCCATTCCAAAGATTTATATGAAAATTATGTATGCATATAAATTTCCCCAAACAGTAAATAGTAATTATTTCTTTGAGTGCAAAATTTTTCTGGAGGGTTTCTCGATGAAGAACCAGATGCTTATTATGAAAAATAAATACTATCTATTCTTGTAGGAAATTCCAAACCAACATCCAAAGTCTTGGGACATCTTTTTCCTAAACAGCCAAGAACTGCCACAGAAAATTCATGACCCTGCGATTGGCCTCAATAAGTAAGAAGAGACCACATGAAGGAACTGTCACCCTCAAACACATTAGCTGTGTAAGTATTTGAACCTTTAAATGTAGCTGAAAGGGAAACACCTTTCCCCTTTTCTGCTGTGACTGAAATTTCAAGAGCAAATTATGCTCAAACATCTTATTAGAACTAAGGACATTATAAAATAACACATCAAATTAATAATCTGCATTCTAGTTGCACTACACAGGGTACTGAATCACACTATGAAAGGTTACACTTAAGGACTTTGATCCTGCCTGAGACTTCATACAGAGAATAAGAAAAAATATAATTGTACTTGAAAAGGAATAAAAGTGATTGCTTATGCAAAACAAGCCTTTAAAATTTCCTACTGTGACAAGTCTAGAAGCTGTGGTATATTTAGTAGCAAATTAATAGTGACATGGTCTTCAGACTCGTCTGAATGCACAGTGGGAAGCAACATCAATCACTTTTCTTGCTTCTTTCCACTCTCTCAGTTGATTCCAAAACATGCATCTAATTCATTTATATCATAATTAATCCTGGTCTTCCCTTAAATGTTACTCTTTTCTACTTGATGTCCTCTGACTCCCAAAAATGTATATTAAGATGCATCAGAGAACAGTATTTTCATTGCAAAAGAGACCACAGATATCTTCATACAGTCTGCATAGGAACAAGTCTATGGGAAACAATATTTGTGATGTTACCTTAGATAAATCCTAGAATCACAGAATGATACAATAGGTTGGGAGGGACCTTAAAGATCATCTAGACTAAATCCCCTATTGTGAGACGGGACACCTTGCATGAGGTCAGACTGCTCAAAGCCCCATCTAACCCGGTCTTGAACACTTTCAGGGATGAGGCATCAACAGCTTCTCTAAGCAATCTATTCTGGTGCCTCATCACTCTCACAGTAAAGAATTTCTTCCTTATATCCAGCCTAAATCTACTTTCATTGCATTTTAAACCATTGCCTCTTGTCCTGTTACTAGAAAAGTTGGTAAAATGTCTTTCTCCATCTTTCTTATAAGCCCCCTTTAGATATTGAAAGGCTAAAATAAGGTGTCCCCAGAGCTTTCTCTTCTTTTTGAACAGCCCCAACTCTCTCAGCCTTTCCCCATGGGAGAGGTGTTCCATTCCTTTGATCATTTTTGTGACCCTTCTCTGGACCTGCTTCAACAGTTCCATGTCTTTCTTTGTGTTAGGCACTCCAGGTGAGATCTCACAAGATCAGATGGGCAGAATCACCTCCCGCGAACTGCTGGTCACTCCTCTTTTGATGCAGCCCAGGACACAGTTGGGTTCCTGTGCTGTGATGCGCGTTGCTGCCTCAGGTCTAAGTTTTCATCCACCAGTCCAAGTGGTTCTCTGCAGGGCTGCTCACAATCCCTTCATCCCCCAGCCTGTATTTATATCCGAGGGTGTCCCAACCCAGGTGCAGGACCTTGCCCTTGACCTGGTTGAACTTCATGGTGTTCACATGGGCCCAGTCCCCAAGCCTCTCAAGGTGCCTCTGAATGGCATCTCTTTCCTCAAACAAATCAAAGGCACCACTCACTTTGGTGTCATTGGTAAACTTGCTGAGGGTGCACTCAACCCCTCATACAACCATTGTATTTCATTGACAAAGACATTAAACAATACTGGTCTCAGTACAGACCCCTGTGAAGAATAACACTTGTTATTAGTTTGTACTTGGACAGTGAACCATTGACTGTAACTCTTTGAACATGAACATCCAGCCTATTGCTTATCATTCTATTGGTCCATCCATCAAAGCCATTAAGTCTCCAATTTAGAAATAAGAATGTTGTGGGGCACCATGTCAAGGGCTTTTGAGAAGTCCAGGTAGATGACATTTGTAGTTCTTCYGCTGTCTGATTCAATGGACAAGGGAAAATAAAAAGGAACATAAATTTATTCCTAAAATTATTTCTGTGAGGCAGATCTAGAAATTCTTTAACTTGGAATTGGGTGATACCTTATAACGAAGCAAAAAATTTATACCTAATTAGTAGAGATGGTGAATTAATTGTGCAGATAGTTTGTGTGTTTGTGTTGTTATTTATTTATTTAATTAGCATATGAGCAAGCAGGTCAGAGAAAAAGCACAGAATGCAAGTCTAAGCTTGCCCATCAAGATCCTCTGAATATTCTCTATGCTGTCACAGTTTTCCTTAATTGAACAAACAGCTCTTTTACATTCCTGGCATCACTCTGGTCTCCTTCTAACTAAAGGACTGAAGTCTCATCAGATTTTCCACATTGATGAGAAGACTACTCAGGAARTGAAAGTGTGTAGATCTCAATCCTATCAAGACTGTTAGAAAAAAACTTAAATACTATCAACTTAAATTTAAAAACTTAAATACTGTCAACTGCTGTATCAACTTTCTGAGCAAAACTTTACTTCGAAGACCTGAAAGAAGGACCTCTACTCTGTGGATCCCGAACAATCTCAAATAGAAGGGATTTGGTCTAGATATCCACCTATGTCTCCCAAAGTTTTCACCAGAAACTTTCTTAAATGTCAAAAAAGGTTGAAAAGGTGGTTTGGGGTGGTTGTGGAGGTTTTTTTGACTCATCTAAAATCACACGGAATTTAAATCTAGTTGTTCAAAAACTATTTTAGTCTTATCATAAGTGCAAAAATGTTCTATAATTACTGAAAGTTATTTGCAACATTAAGAGAAATTAGGTAATTGCTTAGACRTTTAGACTACTCACCAAATCTACTGATAAATCTTAGTTCTCACYGGAACACCATTACAGACTTGTGGGATATACTCTTTATTAAATCTCTGATTAAAATTCACCTATTTTGAAATCTTCTTTTAAGAACATTTGGATTAAAATATTAATTTATTCTCTATCTATGTATCTGTAATCTGCATTGAAGTCTTTTCTCTACTCTTTTTTTCAAGTTATATAAAATTAAAGGATTTCTATTTACTATATCACCCACAGGTGATGTGTGGATCTTGTGATGCAGATCCTATGAGTAAAATGTTATTGTTTTTATTGACTCACTATATTTTTATTTAAAACTTAACACATATACTGATAATTATTTCACTATGTCAAGAGCAATGTCAAAGCATTCCCTAAGCTGAAATATGAATGTTATGCAAAACCCACACTAGCCTTTATTAAAATTCGGCTATGTTAACAGCAGTATTTGGTCACTCTCTAAGAATTTTATTTCTGATGAAGCCTTAATGTATTCAGAAAGACTAATCTGTAGTGCTTGCMTTCAGGATATTGTACTGTGGATTCAATCGTTTTTGTATGTCCAGAACAGAAGAAACAAAATGTAATATAACAGGATACTACTTCACTAATCTAGAAGGGGTTGCCATATAAAAACAGAAGGGTAAATAAAATGCATATATACATTTAATAAATTCCAYAAATATTTTAAATGTAGAAAAGGAATTTTTTTTCCTACAAATACAATGTTATTGGAGAGCATTCAATATTTAAAGATGCTGGCTCTTTGCTGCAAGTGTCTGAGAAACYTCACTCCCTCCCCTGACATTCATCATGAACTGAAAGATACTTGGAACCTTGAAGGAGCAAGCCAAAAGGAATTACTTAATATAAAATTTGTCAAGCTGCCTACCAGGGATGATGGGGAGTGGTAAGATTTATTTTTATACTGTGGAAAGGGTGCTTTGCGCTTTGCAGACAGAATTAAGAAAAACTGTTTGCCCTGAGGATCTTGCAGGCTACTTACAAAAAGCTTTCAGTGTTGCACCTTCTGTGTAAGCCCTGAGGAGCAAAGATCTTTGAACATTAGAGAAGAGTTTGAAAATATATAAACTATGTCTTCAAAAAGGTCAAGAACAAGAGTTTATACTGTAAATGCTAGAAACCCCTCCCATTCCAGGCTGGTAAAGGAAATTGACCATAGGGGGCAAGAAATATAGAACCTGATATAAATCCCAGAAGGATAAATAAAAATATCTCATTGATTTCTCTGAGCTTTGTAAAAAGACTACAGTTGTCCGTTTAATCAGTGTGTTATTCTTTCTGTTAGTCCCACTGGGGAACTGGAAGCAGTTCTACATCTATCAGTAGACAACTTCAAGTTCTCCTAACTGATCACTGTTTTTCTCAGTGCTCTGGAAATAAAAAATGAATACTTCTGTCATCTTTCTTTACAAAATAATCCTTGGTGCCTTTATGATCCTTCCAGAAGAAAAAAGGACTTAAAGAATTATGAATATATAGGCTTTCACGCAAATTTTATTAACTCACATTTCTAATGGCTAAAAAGGCAACTTCAACATTTCTGAACACTTAAGAAAATATACTCACATTTTCTCTGTATCAAGAAAGGTTAATGCCTGTGAAACTAGTTGAGGATTTTACTTTGCTCTAGAAACCTCTGTTAAACAAAAAGGCCTCTTCTGAATTTTGAAGTCTCAAAGGTGCTTTACTTTTCCACAGTTACAGCATAATATATTTTTTAAAACCCATATATACTTTACTATATTTTTAAAATACTGTGCTATCTGTTTCCTCAGTATTTGGCCTGAGTAAAGGATGTCCCACACTTTACAAGGTATGTTCCTTTGCAGTTTGCTATTGGCAAATTTGTGAAGGAAAAGTTGAAACAACTCACATTATTTCAATCGGATACAATTTTCATCAAAATAGTCTGAACAGTTAGAAAGAGGATGTCTCATTTTCCCCCTTCTGAATATGAACTTAGGAAATTTAAACACTTTTATTGTTTTCCCCTAAATAAAACCTCAACAGCTGAGTTCTATATCTTAGTAAATACCTCATATGATCAATACTTTTTGGTTCAGTGTGGGAATTGAAAAATAGTGTGAAGGTTAAAGCCAAAATTCAAGGACAAATATTTTACATCTAGATTCATATTGCTCTTGCACTAAACAGTGTTCTGAACAAAGAGAGGGAGTAGTGTCTGATTTCTGTCTTAAGGCACTTTATGTCAGGTCACAAAGCTTATGGCATTATCCTGTATTTCTTTTTTGTTTCTTTAAACCTTCCCAAGCTGAAGAACTGACATTCATTATCTATATGCTTTAGATCAGAAGAAAAGTAACAAAAAATGGTTGATTCCAGTAGCCTTGAGTATTTTATCCTGCTACCAAGCAATTCTCAGATGTTCATAGWGATGGTAGGGAGTTAGCAATCCATTAAGTAGAGGGAGAGAGATCCTCAAACCATAAGATCTTTCCTACAGGAGAGATTTGACATCATTATTTTTGAAATATGACCTTCTCAGCAGCATTTGTAATTTTACTTCAAATTAGAACTAATATACTGTCAAAATCAGTCTCTCAGTTACTGAGCATAGCAATTCCATTCCAGGGATAAAAAGGGAGCTTGCAAAATAATGTTGGAAACTTTATACCACAAAGAAATCCAGATATCCTTGAATCCTAAATAATATTAAATATCATTTATGCACTAGCAATGAATATTAAATGCAGATTCATCTTGCTGTCAGACTTGAAAATAAGACATAAAATAAAATGGAATTTACTTATATTAGGAACATTTTTTACTCTTCTGCCTACTTCYATAAATTAGTATAATGAACAGTGAAATAAAAACATCCCTACTGTTCGTAAGCTAGCAGTTATTTTTTGCTATGTTTCTTTTGGCAGATGATTTAACTTATATTGTGTTATATTTATGGTGTGATGCGGCTGAATCATAGGTTAATTGAGACCTTACAACAAGAAAAGGATAACACAATGGGAAGCCAGTAGGATATTCTAGAGGTTGTGACTGAACCTCCTCTCTCCTGTGGTAGTGGATCTTTAGAGTAAAAGAAAAGCAGTTCAGGCTAATGGAAAAAACTCTGCTTTGTGACACTGAAGTGATGAATTACTCCAGAGTGAGAGGGTAAACATTTCCGAGAGGTGCACAAACCACTTTCCATTTTCTTTATTTTTATTTAATCTTATAAGATTTGGTTCTTTTCTCTAGAAAGAGAACACCCCTGTAAGTATTCTCAAACATGAAATCAATTCAGATAGAGATTAGAGGTAATCATATTTCCTGTGAGGATGACCTGATGTTCAGCTTGCAAAAATGTACTCATCTGAGAACGACACAGCTAATGGCACTCATCTAGCTTCCAAGGCATTTATCCCACACACAAAGTCACATGCACTGAACACTGAAATTGTATTTTGAGCAAATGCATATACKTCTTTTGCATCTTGCCTCCAGAGGCATAGTTTTTGACTAAAAAAGATACACCTGAAAGGAGGGCTCAAAACCTTTCTCACTAGCCGTGCCTTAACGGCTAGGCACTATAGGTCAGTGTATCTGCTCTCCTGATCTCATTTTAATCCTGTCATTCTTATATTTTTATGGTTATTCATCAAAGAAAAAAGGCAGGAGACTATTTTGTAGTGCACAAGACTAGTCTTTTAACTGCCAAGTGTTTTTCTTGGAGGATGGCAAAAAGTGACATGGGGGTASAATCAAGCTGTTACTCTTCCCGGGAGAATATTTTTACCAAGAACCACACAGCAGTATATCATCTGTCTTTGTTTTGCATTGACAGCCAGTGCAGCTGCTGGGCACTGAACTCAGTGCTGCCTGCTGTGCAAACATCTACGAGTATTAGTTCCAGAAAGATTATTTTAAAGCAAATCTCCCCATTTCCTCCACTTACTATGCTTTGTATCATAGGAATGGGTTATTTTTTTAAAAGAAACAAGAAAACACACTCCAAAAGCATGCCTAATGTGCAACTGTACTCAGTTCTGCTGAGGCCACTCCTTGAGTCCTGTGTCCAGTTCTGAGCCCCTCACTTCAAAAAAGACATTGAGGTAGTGAAGGATGTCCAGAGAAGGGTTGGTGAAGGGTCTGGAGAATAAGTGTTATGAGGAGCAGCTGAGGGAGCTGGGGATGTTTAGCCTGGAGAAGAGGAGGCTCAGGGGAGACCTTATCACTCTCTACAACCACCTGAAAGGAGGTTGTAGCAAAGTGGGAGTCAGCCTCTTCTTCCAGGAAACTACCAACAGGACAAAAGGACATAGCCTCAAGCTATGTCCAGGGGAACTTGGGTTCCCCTGCACCAGGGGAATTTCAGGCTGGACATAAGGAAGAATTTCTTCACTGAAAGGGTGGCTAAGCATTGGAATGGGCAGCTGAGGGAGGTGGTGGAGTCACGATCCCTGGAAGTGTTCAAGAAATGASTRGGTGTGGCACTTGGTGCTAAGGTTTAGTTGGCATGTTGGTGTTTGGTCAAAGATCAGACTCAAAGATCYTGGAGGTCTTTTCCAACCTTAATGATTCTGTGATTCCATAGGTCAAATTTTCCTAAGGGGAACCATCGGTGGCAAATCACAGCATTTAAAGTCGCTGTGAAAATAGTTTGAGCAATCTAAGGATAAATTCATACTACATAATAAATATTCTGAGGCATGCTGAACCAGACTGGGGTGTGACTCTGGCATCAAGTGGCACAATCAGATCTTGGCAGAGGTTTTTGGAAGCTGAATTAACTGCCTCTCCTATGCTTGAGTCTCACCCAAGAGCAGGACCTCTCCTGGCATTGTGCAGTCATAGATTGCACTCACAGAGCTTGTGCCTTTACCACCAGCTGAGAATGAAGGCTGTGGTCAAACGGGACRTGTGCCACTATGCCATTGTGACACTGTTGGTTGAGAAATGAAAACAGAGAATATGAGCAAAGGTTTCAGGGAAGTGCAGGGAAGCCACCTGAAGAGCTTCGAGGCTATTTTAATATAGACATATAAATGCACACATATAGAAATAGCTGTGTATATATATAAATTAAAATAGTATGTATATATAAAATATATCTTTTTATATAAAACATCTGGACAAATGAGAAAAGAATGAAAAGTTGGATGATTATATAGTGTTATTCAGGGGAGTAAGGACACAGCAGATTATGRAGGAAGTTATGATATTAGGCAATAAAATAGAAGATGAAGTTGACTGTAGATTATTGCAAAATGTAGCACACACAGAGAAACTATTCCACCTTTATATATTGAAATATCGGCTTGGTAATGACCATTAGTACTCAGAATCAAGACAGAGTTTCATAAAAATATCAGCTCAGTGCTTGACAGAAGTCAAAAAAACTCAGCTGAAGTGTAGAGTTATGAGGGAGGAAACAAGGAATATAAAAAGAAGATTATGCCACTGTGCAAACTCAGGCTTGGCCCACACTTGTGCAGTTCTTGTTCCCTCAACTCTGAAAAGGATACAAGAGAACTTGAAGTGTTTCAAAGGGATAAAAAAGCTAACCTAAACGAAGGTTAGCTTCATTTAGCTAGGTTATTATAAAAATGTGCAAAATTAGTGGGTTTAAGAGCATCTCTGTCTTTTCCCATGTAAGTTCTAGCATGATGGAATGAAGTGTGTGAACACTATATAAAATATTAAATTAGCTAGATAAGAAGTGCTAATTATATTTTGGCTTTCTTAGTGAACAGATACTTTAATCCTTCCTACACTGACTCTCATCAACCCAGGAAAAAAAAGTAATTTATCCATGAAAATGTAAATTGATATTTTTTTAATCAAATTAATGCCCTAGGAAAAAAAATAAATTTGTATATATTACAGGCTTCTTTGGCAACCATCAAAGTTTAGTATTGTGATAACTAGGGCTCCTGAGTATCAAAGACAACATATTATTTAAGTCCACAAACTGCAAAGCTCTGAGAGGGCCTGCACTGCCATCRTGTCCTTTAAATGAACAAGAGTATCAGTGCACATAGTCCTGAAATGGTGCAGAAAGTTTTGTRGTCATCACTAGGTACTACTTACAATTTACACTTGCCAATTTATTTCCCATTTAATATTAGTCATTTTTGATGTATACAATACTAAAGAATACTCTTTCCTTAATGGCATCCACAATAGTCTTCACGTTCATGTAGCAGGGGTAAAAAACCTTTTTTTTTAAATGTATTGTTTTCCTAGATGAGACCTCAGATCCAGACATACAGCTATTCAAAAATATATAACCATATGTAGGCTTAACATTTCAATTCTCAATCTATTTGAAAAATAATGTCCAGAGACAAATTTARATGGAGTACAGATAACAAAGTCTGTACCGTGACTCTGAAGACCTGTTAAGAATATGAATCCTTGGGAAGCTCAAATTCTTCAGGTAACAAAATTCTGCTTATCTTTATGCCTAAAGACACTCTGAAATTGACAGTAATGATTTACTGCTTTCTAGATCAAGCCTGTCTTCCACAAGAATCCCCAAAGCTTTTTATTCTTATTTTTACTTTTTTCACTTTCTAGGTCAGAGGTTTGGAAGGAGCACAGGCAAGAGGGTGTTCACAGAATACATTTATTGAGTGAGTACCATAAAACACCCCCCTATACTTAACTACTGTTTTCCTGAAGAAGGAGCCAGAAGAGTTGACAATGTCCTTTAGATAAGGATTTAGTGCTTAGGACATTCATCCAGTACAAAAGATATTCTTGGTTTATTTCTCCTCTGTGTGAGGAGACTTAAAACCAGAGTTTCTATTTATGTGCTTTACATTTCAAATACTTAATCAGTCCTTGAAGCTGAATGCAAACTCCAGATGTCCCAGAGGAAAGTCGTAAGCACTAAATTACAGCCCTTGTTCACTTGCTTTTYCTCTATCCCATCTCGTTGTCTTCAACACAGTTCAGAACTGCTTTAGACCAAGTGAGACACTTCAGACAATGCAGATGGAACTCCTCACACACTCATTCTTCAGCCTAATCCACTGTTACCTGGCTCCATAGKTTCATCCGACTACTCCAGATGTAAAAAAATTGCAGGACCCAGAATGTGCACTCACTGGGCAGCACAGTGTTTCAGAACTTGCCTGACTTGTCTTGGGCTGAGAGTTTTAATCTATTCCTCTTGCCCAAACTGTTTTAGCTCAAACTACATCTTTATATTGTAAAAGCCCAGTACTCATTGCCTAAGAAAAGCCCTGTTGTTGCCAGAGGAGAGTGAGGGAGGCTGTTCTGCACCTTTCAAAGTTTAGCCAGCAGTTAATAAGCAGAAAGTAGGCTGTTTTAAGAAAATGTATAAAATATCTTCCAGGCAAGATTGCAGTGAAACGGGCCCTTGAGACCAGTACTGGACTCCTCGCTTGTACACTTGATGACCTGCTGTGTTAATCCATCTCTTTTCCTGAGAAAGACAGTCTCCACTGACCTTAAAATTGAGGGAGTTTTTGGAAGGGTGAGCCTAATGATGGAGAGAATAGGATGCAGTAACTTGTTTCATGTAACAGTTTTAAGATCTTTATGAAGCTTCTATGTATTAATTCAGACTATGGCTGTTACTGTGCCTCAACTAGTGTAACTGGCTTTATTATCGCTAAAATATCAATTAGATTTACAATAAATTCTTGCATACCTATACATGGGGTGTTCTATTTCATACTTAAAAACATTTTTTTTATAACAAAAGGAATGACTACTGTCCAATTTTTAAAAAAAAAATTAAGGCTTTTGCTGTGGAAGGTCACAAGCTGTAATGACAAGTAGAAGAAGATGCTAAATTTTCAGTGTGCAAAGTATCTAATCCAAAAAAGGACAGGGTTTAAGATGCACCCTGTCCTTCCTACTTTGCCTTTGGATTTCCGAACAAAGTTCATGYTCAGTTTTTGACCTTTTGCCTGTATACCATTTCTTGTACTTATCGTGTTCTTGTGAGAAACCTATTCCAACAGTTGGGCAACTAATATTTAAATATTAAAAATGTTTCAAGCAGCCTTTGTTATGATTTTTTTTTTTAATGGAATGACCTACTGAAAAGTAGCTCTGGTTGGGTTTTCTTCGTTGACCTCTCAATGCCCTAAAAAATAAACATGGTTCCAGAATACTCATCAGGTCCTCTGCTACACAAACAAATGCAATTTAATTACCTCATTTTGTAGTCTTAGATTAAAAGTTGGTGATAATAAATGTCAATATAAAAAGAACATTCAGATACTTAACAAACATTTAAGTTAATTAACTATTAGTTCCCTTCTTGAGAAACTGCTTCTCAAAATCTGTTACCAGCAGTTAACAGCTGGTATATTAGCTAATGGGAAGAAACTTTTCCAAGGACAAAGATAATATAAAAAAAGTATCTAACTTTAGTAGAGATGATTTTTTTTCAGAAAACTGCTGATATTGTACAAGGTAGCAAATATTCTGTAAAATAAGAACATTTTGCAGCAACCAATACTGCACTATACCTATGTAGTATCATAAAAAAATTCTGTTACAGAATTACAAATAATTCTATTAAATTTAAGATGGCATCTTGTTCCAAACATTACTATTTAAATTTATTGCATAATCTTGAACATTATTTTGATTCCAATAAGAATATTTARTACTTTTACACACACAAAAAGTCTGTTTTCTTGAATAATAAATGTTACTAGTATTAATGCAGACACTGTCAAAAAGGTGGACTCATTATCAGTGTATGTTTTATCAAATGGAAAGTGAAGTAAAGTGAATTAGAACTTGGTATACTGAATTCACAGTTTGGTGCATCTTAGTGTTTATTAAAAAATCCGGTTTTTTAAAAAATTAGTACATAGGAATCTATTTTCAATGTTCACATGAAAGCAAGGATAAATGGAAGTAAACTTTAAGGTTCTTCTTGAAATCTATGTCAGATTTTGCTTTTAAATGTTGACATTTTTTATTTAATAAAACCTGAAAATAGAGCTGTTTAAAAATTCTAAACATGTGACATTAAAGCAATACAATGTAGGGTTTTGGTTTGTTTAAGAAAGTATGCATTCATATAGAAAGATAAATATAGCTTCAACTAGCATTTTGCTTCATCTTTAAAAAGGGGGAGAAAAATTTTCAGATGTGAAAAGTGTAAGAAGTAATTTCAAAGTAATCCTGTTTCCCAAAATGAACTACAGCTTTTCAGACAGCATGTCTTGTTTTGCATATTTTTATCTACAAGACAGAAACAAATATATGGCAATCCCTAAAAACTTTATGTCAGATTTATAATATTGTTGCATAATTTTGTTATCTCCAGTAAACATAATAGAGTTACTACAACTATGGGATTGGCAGTTTGTTTTCATGAATGTTTGGATTTTCCAGGGAAAAAAAAGGGCAGCAAAATCTGTTACATTATCGAATAAATGATTTGGTCTGTAAATTTTTGGCTCATATGCCTGTATGGCTTAAGATAGAATACCCAAAGAGTTATTCATGTGAACAAGAGGTTTGCATTATATAGCACCATATATATTTTATTTCATAGAACAGAACCGTAGAATGGTTTGCGTTGGAAGGAACATTAAGGATCATCCAGTTCCAACCACCCTGCCATGGGCAGGGACACCTTCCACTAGACCAGGTTGTTCAAAGGCCCAGTGAATCTAGCCTTGAACACTTCCACAGACGGGAGATCTGCARCTTCTCTGGGCAATCTGTTCCAGTGGCTCACACACCTCACAGTAAAGAATTTCTTCCTATCATCTAATCCAAACCTACTCTCTTTCTCCTTATACATTGGAGGTCTCAGTATGGAACTACAATATGACATTTGACTTTCAGCAGAAAGTTTTGTGGTTTAGAGTTATAGTTCTTCAAAAATTTAAAAACGCAAGCATCGTCATATTTATATACAATATTATCTAATCAGACTATATGAATTTAAATTAATAAATTCAGGTGAATGTGATAGGTAGAATGCTGACTCAAACACAGTTTGAGACTAAGTAACCCAAAAATTACTTAATAAAACAAAGAACAGAAAAATTTCCATGACTTAACTTTTGTTTCCAGCACAGTTCTAAAAATCAGTTTTACCTTTCTTTTGCAGCATGTCCTGAAACACAATACAGATTTTCAGTATGACTYGTAAAATATTTTCATGGTGTATCTCCATGATCACATACACTGTTATTTCAACAATGTGTAAAAAAAAAAAAAAAAAAAAGGCATGAAAGAATTGTGATATTGAGAGAAGGTCCAAGTAACTCAACTCACTATAGATTTCATAATTGATTTTTCCAGGTTCTACCTCTGGCTCATTCCTTGACATAAGCAAATTACTAAGGAATGCTTTAAAAATAAAAGTCTAGATACATTGATTACTTCTAGAAATAAATATGAGATGCTCAAAATTAAATCTGACAGGAATGAATCAAGTATTTGTGCTGGTTTGACTGTAAACCAGCAGGGGAAATTAACCCCACGCAAAATACCTCGAGAGATTTTAGGTCAAAATTACAATTTTAATAAAAAGGTTAAAATAAATGCAGGAATACAGAAACACTGGCCTAAACAAACCGACAGAGTCACGGTACAACCTGACACCCCATTGACCAGGGTGGTAGCTGTGTAGTCCAGTTAGGCACTCGTCCCGTAGCAGGCCTGGTCCAGAAACCTCTGGGTTTCCAGTCATCTGGTAGTCCAGTGGTCTGGTAGTCCAGTGGAGTGGAGTTGAGTCCAGGCAAGTAGAGTAGTCCTGAGTCCAGTCCAGAGGAGTGGAGTGGAGTAGTCGAGTTGAGTTGAGTGGAGTAGAGAGTGATTTCTCCCGTTTTAAAGCCTGCTTTTATGTCATGTTTCTTGGCTGGTACCTYTCCCAGGSGCGGGGACTTACACAATGGAAGAGGATTTTCCCAACATTCTATTTGTTGCTTCGGCAATGAGCTCATCTGAGGCTCTTGGTTTCTGACATTCTATTCTTATCAAGTCCAGTAATGAGCCATTAATCAAGATAATTCACTCAGGGTGATTCTGAAGTTCTATTGGTCCACGCTTATCAAGTCCAGTGATGGGCCATTAATCAAGATAATCTAATCAGGATGCGTGGTGTAATGGGCCATTAGCTGAGATGATCTAGTTAGGATGGGTGGTGCTGGCTGTTGGCTGGAGTGCTTATCTCAGTTGAGATAAGGAGTACCTCACAGACCAGGTGTGTAACTGTGAACTATCCAACTTATGTGGAGGGTAATAGAATATATGGTTAACCCAGGACAGTATTTTACCCTGTTATTCATATCTGAACATATCTGAAAGTAGCAGGTATTGTGATAAGAGATAAAACCTATGAAGAAGAAGGAGAAAGTGTGGAACATTTGGAGTGATGGCATTTGTCATCCCAAGTAACTGTTACTCATGATGGAGCCCAGCTTTCTGGGAGAACACTTGGCTGCCTGTGGGAAGTGGTGAATGAATTTCTTGCTTTGCTTTGTGCACGTGGTTTTTATTCTACCTAATAAACTGTCTTTATCTCAACCCATGAGTTTTCTTACTTTTACCCTTCTGATTTACTCCCCATCCCACCAGGGGAGAGGGACCAATCAGCCGTGTGGGGCTGACCTCTTTCAGTGTGAAGTACTTGCAGAGATTATTTTCTTTAATTTAAAGATTTAAACAAAACAGCAGAAAGCTAAATGCAATATTAATATATATGCATGATACAAAGGCAAATTCTTCTTAAGAAGAGATTTGTTATTGTATTGAACATATCAATTTATCAATTGCTTTACTATTCAGTGATGAAAAATTCAGAGAAACAATCCCTAGGTTAGTACTCCATAAACAACATCACTGACAATTTAACAGAGTGCTGACTCCTCCTAGCTCCATGTTAGTAAAAAATTCTAATTTCCCTTTAGAGATAATTAAGAAGATAATTTCATATTCCATTGAAATTAAATTAGAGACCATGTGAAAAGACCTGAGAATAAGTAAGTTTAGTTTATTGGGTTTTATCTTTATAATGGAAATTTTTAATCTGTTCTCACTCAGTAGTAATATAATGAACTTGTATTAATAGTTACCATCTTGGAATCTTGTACTATAGGATCTGTGTACATGAGTTCATCTATTTGTGCAAAGAACAAAAAAGAAAAACATAAAATTTATTTTTCCAAGAATGGCAAATTAGGAGTTTGAACTCCAGATGGTAATCTTTACTGGGCTAGATGTTAATTTTGTTATAAAATTATATGGTTTTATGGGTAATAATAATACAATTTAGTCCTATTTTCTGTAAATTTTCTGATTTTTCCTTTGGATATCTCTACGACTTTTGACAACAAAATTGCAGTGATTAGTTGGAACCAAATAAATATCCTTTGTACAGATGAAATCATCATTGTTTTATTTGTTTTCAAACTGCTAGAAGTGCAGAACTTTACCTAAGAGGTACTTTGAATTTAGTGTTTTGAACAGACAATTTCAGGGATAGAGCTGAACAACTTAATAGAAATTAATGGCTTTGGCACTGTTCACTTTTCTCTGGCTGGAATACTCCATTCCAACATGCAAAACAATATCTGAGGTCTTGTGTTGTTTGTTTTTTTTTTAATATTTGCATTTTCCATCTCCATCTTCACTGTTTTGCCTCATTAAATGCAATGTATCTGTGGGTTAAATCTTTGGCCTTTAAAACATTCCAGTTAGCAAAGCATACCTCAGTCTCAACACAGATTAAAATTATATCAATCTTATCTTTCACCCTTGTTCTGCTTTCTCTTATATCCAAATCACAAAATCACAGAATCACAAAATATGTCAGGTTGGAAGGGACCACAGTGGATCATCTGGTCCAACCTCCCAGTTCAAGCAGGGCCATCCTAGGGCCGATTGCACAGGATTATGTCCAGACTGGCACAACAACTTTTAGAAAAAATGTTAACTTTGTCTCAGTTGGCAACTTGAGACCTAATGAGCTGTTTTAACACCTTATCCTTTGCTCACTACCTTTATTTTTTTTTTAATATGGGAATCATGGCTAATGTGTTTGAAGTAAAAAAAATAGACAATCTGTGAATAAAAGACGTGCTCAAACTCATTTGTTTGCATAGCTGAAAACATACCTGAATTAAATTGAATATATACATATTTACAGAGTAAATTTTTTAAATAGCMACATAGCCTGACAAATCACATCACTTCAGACATGATTTTTACATTATTTAGAATAGATATATTTCCTCTGATATCATATATAAATATGTTCTCTTTAATTTCATTTTCATTTGAAAGAAAAAGGAAAGAGTTCTTGATACACACAAGGCCCAATGTATTGGCTGGTAGACCTAAATGCTTGACTAAAAATTCATCTGGAATTTAAATCCCAGGTCATCAATACCAAATATGAGCAAACTGAAATGAAAGTTTGTAGGAACTTACTGATCTTTTCTTTTGTCCCAGTTAGTCCTATGATTTATTCATGTCAAGATGTAAACATATTTTTCACTTTTCAAACTGTATAGTTTTCAGAATGCATCTTGTACTACATTCCAAGAATTTTGACTGTTGTTGTAACTAGTAGAATTTTATCATTTTTTTGAAAATCACAAAATCCATGCTAAATAGGAATTAATTATATCCATCCTCTGAGATGAATAATACATTGGGGTCTGTTTACTCAGCATGATTTAGAACTAAACAGCTATATGTTGATATGCACAAACAAGCTGAGATGAATATCACTCATTCAAGGATTATGTTGTTATTACCTATAGTATCTGTAATAACACCTCTGAAGTTGGAGAATGAGTTGTAAATAGAAGTCATCCAGTTGGAATTTACAGTCACACAAGAAAATTAATTTGTTTTCTGCTTCATAAAGTGAAAATGTGATGCCTTTAATGAGAAATGATGATCAGGATCTCTTTCACGCTTTTACCAAAGACAAGAGTAAAGCTATATAGAGATACATAATGTAGTAATAATTCACATTAAGAGAGGTACCTGAATTGTGTTCAGTTTTTGGGCCCTCACTGCAAGRAAGACATTGAGGTGCTGGAATGAGTTCAGAGAAGGGTGAGAAAGCTGGTGAAAGGTCTAGAGAAAAAGCTTTATGAGAAGCAGGTGAGGGAGCTGGAGTTACTTATCCTATAGAAAAGATGCTGGAAAGAAGAGAAGACCTTATCACTCTTTACAAATACTTGAAAGGAAGTTGCGGCAAGGTAGGAGATTGGTCTCTTTTTCCTGGTAACAAGGGATGGGATGGGATGGGATGGGATGGGATGGGATGGGATGGGATGGGATGGGATGGGATGGGATGGGATGGGATGGGAAGAAATGGCCTCCAGTTGTGCCACGGGAGGTTTAGATTGATATATTAGGAAAAAAAATCTTTACTGAAAGGGTGGCCAGGCACTGGAACAGGCTGTCTGGAGAAGTGGTGTAATAAGCAACCCTGAAAGTGTTCAAAAAGCATATAGATGTGGTGCTTAGAGACGTGGTTTAGAGGTGGATCTGACAGTGCTAAGTTTATGGTTGGATTTKATGAACTTAAAGGTCTTTTCCAATCTAAATGATCCTACAATTCCSTCTTCTCTGCTATTCTGAAATTGAAAAAATGCAAACATGGAGGTCCAATTGAAAAACATGCATTTTTCAGAATGGGAAAAGATACTCATTCCTGAATTACATACCCCAGATGCTTTTTGGGTTTTCAGTTTTTCTAAAGTCTGTTTGCTTTGTTTTGTTTTGTTTTGTTTTTTTTTAAAGAGAATTGCTTTACCATGTCATGTCTGGGCACTCCTCAGACTGATTAGAGATGTGATTTCATCCTCTGAGATCAGAAGAGAATCCTGACTCTGCTATTTCTTGGTTTATCAGAAAAAATAATGGTGTTATTTATTGGCATTTTCTCAGGCTTAGCTTTTAGGAAGTTTATATATAATTTGACCATGTTTATGAGTTTGTATCTCGATGACAAATCTAAGGAGAACACCTCTTCTAAGTTTGAATGGGGACAAGGTTAATCCCATCACCACTGGCAGCTCTTTGCAGGTTTGCCCTTTGCCAGTACRATGTAGGATTTTACAAATAATATTATTTGTCCAATATAGAAACTATTCCAGTATTTCAATGCACAGTAGAATATGTAAATTTTTATTACTTATGTTTACATTTTATCTTATCCAATTCCCAACAGAAGACAAATTGCTATAGAATAAGAATAATACAAAACATTAACTCATAAATATCATTACTTTTTTATTCTTCTCACTGCTATAAAAAAGAGCATTGCAACGTTATTTCGTGACATAAATATACAAACAGTACAAATAAAACCAGACTGATGGTTCTGAAGTTAACAAAGTAATTTTAAACTGCCAGAAAAAAATGCCTTGTTTATTCTCCAGGAGCAAAGTATTGAATATCAACTGCAGTATACCAATATAAGACTAAAATTGGTGAGCAATACCACTTTAATAGAATATTTTTAAGACTGTGCTTTCTGAGTGCACTAAGAACTCTGAAAGATAAAAGTTTATAAGGATGCCTAAATAGGATATGCTGATACACACCATACAGAATCAGTTAGCACAACAGCATGCCTTTTCTTTCAGAAAAGGTTAGAAGATTGATAAGGTAATATAACTTTTAATACAGAATTCCAAACAAAAAATATTGAGGAAAATGCTTAGGACTTCACATCTGAGACATGGGGATAGAACAGTTAAGCATGCTTTAAAAATATTGTCTTTTATCACTTCAATTCTGCTATTGTCTCAGAAGTATTGAAATMATTGTTCTAACATTTTCAATTCTTCCTCAGTTTTTGCTTCAACTAAAGTATAACTTTTACTTCCCAGCTGTTGATTTGTTATCTATTTTTCTTGTTACACTAATTTTCCTTCCTTTTGTTTGGGAGCAGTCATGCCAATTTTTACCACTACCACTACCGTGAATGTATGAGCAAGTGTCCTGAACTACATACTTTAAAAGTATTAAATTCTATGATTAGTTACTTTTAAAGTTCGTACTGGTGTGGAAATTTATGTTGTTCTAAAGCACACATATTATTAATTTGGTACACTCCAATTAGCTGTGTAGGAGTGCGGTGTCACTTGTCCTACTCAATGCTTGCATGCTTAAGGACATAAAGAAGACTTTGACTACTAGAAAAGGTTTTAAACACCCTCTACCACAATATTTGAGACTTTCCCCCCTGCCTTAAGTATAAATCTTTACTATTGGTGTCAATGGTGTCATCTACACCTGCTTTCTAATCACCAGGCTGAAGTCACAAGTCCATTCCATATGTCCCAAGGGGAGCTGCTGGCCTCTGAGGCACCTCACAGTCAGATAAAACTGCTGTGACCTGTCACTCTCTCAGGACTTGTGTGTTTTAGAGGACGGCTTGTATTCTTTTTAATTGAAGCAATGAGGGCTTGGCTGGTTGGCTCATTTTCTTCTGCTAAAAATCTATGCAGCTAAAAATAATTCCAAATTCATGAGTTTACCTTGACTGAATTTTCATTACTTTTTCTTTTGACAGTTACAAAACCACAGATTTTTGTATTTCTTGCCTTGTGTTCTTTAATTTCTAAACTGTGGGGAGCAGTCCACTCATTCTCATTGGGTAAGACAAAACCCAAAACCTGCATAGTACCGACAAGAGCAAGACCTACATGTTTGCACTGTTAGTTGAAAAGTACTGACTGAGAGAGGCTGGCCTGTGTGTCCTGTTTGATCCCATGGTAACATCCAAGGCTAGGTTTTTGATAAGACTAACCAATCATTTGGAAGAAGTTTCATTCTTTCAGTGAAAACCTTTCTTTATTGTTTTCTCCTCTTTGCATTTTAAATTAGTACTTATGGCTAAACAGGAAAAACCTCACTTCATATATTATATGGATTGAATGAAAACGTTGTTCTAGGAGGTATTTAATTAATAACTGATGTTCTACAAGAGACAAGAAACAATTTGTCTAATAATAGAAAAGTAATAGAAAAAGAATTAATGCAAACAAAAGGATATCTATAGGTGTAGAATTAGTGCTGAGAAGCAGTGAGTCTTGCAGCATCTTCTGGTGCTACGTGCAGTATGATGAGGTCAAAGTGTATTGTTTCCTCCATTGATTTCACAGTCAATATGAGGCTCTGCAAATCCCCGTCCTAGGCAGCATTTTGCCATTGTCCTGAGATGTGATCTTTGTCAGCTTGCTGGGTTTCTGATTCCCTTCTCATTCTTCTGAGGGTTTTTTAAAATTTATTTAGTTAGTTAGTTATTTTAGTGACTGCAAGGACTTTGACAAAAATAATTTCCTCATGTGTTTCCATAGTTCTCAGTAGCAACACAATCGTTGTGTAATATTTAGAGAAATGTACTGGGGACTCAGATAAGAGAAGATAATTAGGAGTTTGAATGTCTATCTGCTTTTTCCATTTGTTTACTAGAGGTTTTAAAACAGCATAGTAAAAGCAATACAACAGTTCAGCAATCTTGGATCCCTAGATTAGTTTAATCCAGGAACATTTATGTCTTTTTTCTCCCTAAAATGCTTTTTTTTTTTTTTGGCTCCACAAACTTCAACAGAAATGGTGGATAAAGTTCCCCTGGGAAATAATGTAAAGCCTAGTCATTACAGAATGTAATAGGTAAAGCGGGTAAAGATTTCCATTTTTCTCTGTGAGTTATGTAACTGCTGGCCAATTCATACCTGTACTTTTTATGTTTTTGTGCAACTTAGCTGACATTCAGGTAGTCTACTTAAATTTGTTTCATACCAGAGATAGAGGCCAGAAGATAAAAGCCCTTATCCACCTATCTCTTCAGAATAAATACTTCTAAATACATTGAAAGACAAAAAAGTCAGTGTTGGTAGAGTTGTTAAGAATCCAGTTTATAAGAAAAGGAAGAAGAAACTAGTCATGTGAAACACTGTAGGTAGTCTCTGATAAGACTGTGAAACTCACATGTCATCTTGTGTGGAGATTCAGACAAGCAGCCTAACTGTTGCATCATAAACTTGCACATTTCGAGATCTTAAATGCAACCTAGTCTGAGAAGTCCTATTTTCACAGAACTTGAAAGCACATAGAAAAGGCTGGGTAAAGCTTAAAATAATCRTATAGGTTTTATTTTATAGCTAATTTGTTCTATTGTATTTGTTTGTTCATTTGCTTACTAGGACATAGGACACGTAAACCCTTGTGGTTTATTTCATTATCCATTGTCATTTTGCTGCCTTTCTGCAGTTTTTAAGTCTTCTTCTGAACTTCATTCTTGACACTAAGGAGAGCTCTGAAATCTGGATGCATATTATCTTTGGGTACTCTTACATAGGAACTAATTGATATGAAATAACTTTAGCATTAGGTCCTTGGTGTCTGTCAAATGATGTTATTCTAGGAATAAAACATTACATAAATACTTAATCAAGAATTAGAGCCTTGACAAAGTTTTACTGTGTTCCTAGAAAATTATTCTAGTTCGCAATATAGAAGGATCATCCTTCAGTGGCTTAAAACATTTGAATTCACTTGAGAGTGACTACCAACAATTCCCTGGTTTTTGTTCCCTCCATCCCTTAGCAGCAACTATTAATTTTTACATATCATTTATTACAAAATATTTCACAAGATACATGTCAAAGGCTGTTGTAAATGGTCAAAGTGTTAGATTCTAGCCTTCTCCTTAGATATTTTAAAGGTTTTCCAAAAGGTCCGCTGACTGATTCAATTCTAAACCTGCTCTTCTCAGGGACCTGGCTAGCCACAGACTTTCCCTTCTTACTGAACTGGGTTTGAGACATAGGAAAACACATATATACTTCCTAATATAGTTATATAACTACTTAATTTAACTCTTCAGTTTAAACTGTCGTAACTATGTACCTATTTTTCTAATATGCTTTTCTATATACCATGTATACCATTGTTGCAATGGAAGTTCCATACAAACACCAATAAAAGTGTCCAAGTCAGTATTTTTAACAAAATGCAGTTCATACTACAAAAAGACAGCACTGTAATGGTCATTAGCCTAAAAACKTCATCCTTTGAATGACAATCAAGAGTGCACATCTCTGATATTATTACATTTTAATACATATACTTGATTGCTTCTTTCTGTTTGTCATTAAGCTTCCAAAAGAGTTAACGTTCCTTTTGCAGCAATGTTTGCCTAATGAACTATAAGCAGAGAGTGTGGATTCATAGCTTCTTTGGAATATATAGGGTTTGGGGGATTTTTTGATAAGAATATGGAGTATTTTCCTTGTTCAATCAGACAAGAGGCAGCATGCTCAGGTGAGTAAACCTAGTGTTTATTGTGGCCCCAGTGACCACTCTTGTGTTAAGCTCTTGTCTGGTGTTGAACAGGTCTAGTCAGGTACCTCCCCTCGTAGGGTCACTTACCAGTTACATCAGGAAATCCTTTTCCACACACTTCAGGGACCTCCTAGTCTTCTTCCTCTCTGCTGTGTTGTATCTCCAGCAGACATCTGGCAAATTGAAGATTCCCATGAGTACAAGGGCTGGTGATGGTGAGAATTCTGCCAGCTTCCTGTAGAGTGTATCATCTGCCTGTTCATCCTGGCTAGGAGATCTGTAACAAACACCTACCAGGACATCCACTCTGCTGTCCTTCCCCCTGATCTTCACCCACAGGCACTCAGCCTTGGCATCTTCATCATC
The DNA here is from genome assembly GCA_018881555.1 of Amblyornis subalaris. Classification (NCBI taxonomy): domain Eukaryota; kingdom Metazoa; phylum Chordata; class Aves; order Passeriformes; family Ptilonorhynchidae; genus Amblyornis; species Amblyornis subalaris. Next base: position 388,122 of record JACAXG010000211.1, read on the forward strand.
ATTGTTTTCAATACAATCAAAATATGTGACTTAGATACCACTTTAAATTGCAGTTCTCTTTAGCAGTGATATTTCCCCCCCTTCTTCATAAATATTCATATTTCCTCTCTCAATGCATGCCCATATAAGGCCTTTTTGGCCAACGAACCATTAAAATCATCAAAGGTTTCCAGAGAAGTGAAAAATCACAACAGTCACTCACATTCAAAACAAGCACTCAACTAACATTCCGAATTTCATTTGTTTTGAGGCTGAAGGTAATGCAAAGAAGGAAAGTTTGTACTATAGCAACAGCCACATGAATCTTGATATGTGCATGCATGTCTTCTAAAAATCATATACTGTGCAAACTGTACACTATAAAAAAAACTACTAGATAGCCTTCCAATGCTGAAGTCTACCTTTCTCATCTCTTAGGGCATTATTTCCCAGGAAAATTACTACATAGAAGATATATATTTATAAGGTTCTAAATTCATTTGTCAAAATTTTAATATGAGCACAATGCAATAAATTTCACATTATGCCAAATTACTTTTTAAAGCAATCTTTATGTGATTACTTTATAATGATGTTTAAATTTTCAATTTCTAATAAGAGTGTCTTAAGGAGGTATAAAATACGAGGACATAAATCGGTTGGCTCAATAAAATCACCTGCAGATATTTTTCTACATTCKCTCACTAACAAATCAGGAAATACATTTAAATCAAGATTCCAGTAAAACTTGCAAATCCTCCTTCTCAACTCAAGAAACTTATTATTGTCAGCAGAGAAACGTAYCACTCAATCTGATATTGTTTTTTGAAAGCATATTTTATTGATATTGTTTATTGATAGATGTAGACAAACCACACACATCCTCATAGCAATACCTCTATGTTACTCTCTGCAAACAGAGAAAACTGACTAAAGGGAAAGGCATTCAGTAATCCAGGCACAGAAACCAATACCAAGCAGTAATTGGAAATTATGTGTTTGCTTGGAAACTGCTGAGAATACTGCTTTGTTTCAACTGAAAAGAAAAATAAAGTAGGTAGTAAAATGGTAAAACCTTTTTCTTCTTAGGCGCAATCGATCTCAGTTTGAAGAAAAAGCAACAGAGAACACTAAATACAGTTCTTCAGCCTCAAAAATATCTCCCACAAATATTAGAAGACATCCTAAGATTAGCTAGATAACATTAGACAATTCAGATGGAGTTATTAGGTTACGGGTGCATAGATTTAGACTCAGATTAACAGTAATGAAATATGCCTACTAAGAATAATGGCCCTTTCAGAAGAGAGTACATCTAATCAAGTGTGTTATGCACCATTGAGTTTTTGTTCAAGGGGCTTGCTGTTTAATAGCTGTTTGGTGGCATTTGGAACTGGATGCAGTTATTAAACAACGTAAAAAGCTAATTTGTTTCTTGGCAGGAGGAGTTAGCCCTTTTGCTCTCACTCAAATTCAAATAAAATGACCCTCAAGTAAAATAACTGCAGAGAAGGAAGGGATACGCATGTGATAATGAAGAAACTGACAGCCTATTATTTGCAATCCTGCAATCTTCTGTTGAAAATTAAATTGAAAAGAAATGTAGATGTATTTCCAAGTACTCTGACTCTGAAAATACTCTGAACAAAATATGGAGAATGGGGAAAAAATCAATAATATTTTCTGTAAAAAAAGGTTTTGTTTTGGTTGCTTTTCATTTGTCTAATGAGTATATACTACAGTATAGCCCACGATATTACACCATAACATATTTTAGCAGCACAAAAACTATAGGATGGCAAGATGTCCCTGGCCTGGCCCCTTTATTCAAGCAAAACCCATCTGAAATTAGTTTGGGATGATATGAGAACAGTATTTTAAGAAGTATACAACTGTTTCATTAATGAATCCTTTCAGCAATTATGAGATTTATTTTAATTTTTTTCTTGGTTTCACAATATCAGGCTACAGTACAACATCTAAATGCAATGAAATCAATAAAACAATTAGCTTTTGCTAGAGATTCGGAAAGAATTGAATCCTTTCCAGCAGCTTCTTTATAAAATAGCAACAAAATATAATTACTACAGATGTCTATGAAAATCTGATCACTTATTCTCAAAGGTAGTCTACAAAGACAATTTAGAATGTCAGGGTAGGCATTCCATAACTGCCACACCACAGTCATTTATTGCATCCATTTTTGGGAAACCTGAGGTTCATCTGACCAAACAGGTACAGATAAACAAGCAAACACATATCATCCTAATACGGATGTGAGCCCACAGTGCCTATTCATTTATACTGTTTATAAAAATTTTAAAATGCCTAGCTCAGATTTTGCTATCCACAATGTGTTAGATGACTTTCAGCCACAATAATTGAATACATTTGATCCTGCTCTGGGGCAGGTCAAAGATGGACAGTTTAAACAGCCTCTGAAAGCTCACATATTTGATTTTGATTTTTGAAATATACTAAGAAAATTCATAGAAGACTAAATCTGTTTTTCTTTCTGTGTTTACTTAACCAAAGTTGGTCCATCTGATCTCCCTGTGTATGCCAGCCAGTTTAAAGTTCATACTGACAAGGATCAGTCTGGCTTTACTGTAGATCACTTGAGAGTAGGGTACTGAAATCGTGAGGAAGGGTTTAGGGCTCTACTATCGTGTAAATGTGGATGCTCATATAAGCTTCAGTTCAACTCGAAACAAGTTAATCATTCAACCACTGAAGTTTGCCCCTTGTTTCTATGGATAAATTTACAAAGTAGACAGGGACAGATTGCTTTTAGCACTGGTATGAAATTTTCATACTGTTAAATTATTAGTATTGCCCTTGATCCAGTTTTAGCCTGTCCTAACTTGTGGTCTTGAACCAACRCTCAGGTAAGACAAAATTTGCATGTAACTGAGATTATTCTCAGTAGAGAACTTGGTTATGGCCACTCTGATCAACATAGACACAAGCTGTGCCCTGCAACTTATTTTCAAGGCCAGAAGACTGCTTCTGATCGGTTTTGTTTACCGTTGTAGGCATATTCTCTATGAATCGCATAGTTCCTGGTTCATTTGGGACCTTTTCAATACTACTCTCATAAGGCAGCATGGACAAGACTGTATCAATTTATACTCCATCCTCAGTGGTCCTCTAAGACTATTCCAGCAGGCATTGGGCTCTGGCTCAGCTTTCCCTCACTGCAGACACTCCAGACTAACATGTTCCTACAACTGCATTTTCGGGTCATCACGTGTCCTGGAGGAAACCCATAGCCAAGTACCATGAAGACATTCAGACTCGGCCTCAGAGTTAGAGRATAGTTTCAGGCTCTGTTTTACAATCCTGTCCATTCAAGCTCAGTTTTCATTCATCTACACTGAATTATGTTGTTTCAAATATGTGAACTGCCACCTCATCGTGCTTGTAAGCTATTCTGATGAGCACCATAAAGAACTTGAGTCAGTGATTCTTTTTCCCCATATTTCAAGATTCGTGTTTAAACTTTACTTTTTCACCATAACTTAAATGAGCATTCAAAATATGAAGATTACAAAAAATTAAAGGTTTCAAAAAATTCTATTCAAAAATATCATTAATTTCCAATTGATTTTTTAGAATTAAAAAAACATACAGATAGAATTAGATAGGGAATGCTTCGATCTTGAAGGAGTTACACTGAGACATTTCATGCATCCATTCCCTTTCATGTGTCAAACACTTTAGTCACACTATGTCTAAGACCACTATAGCATTATGCATGTATTCTCATTTGCATAAATACTTACAAAATCATATAGGAAAAAATACATTATGATAACCTACTACTGGTATTAGCTTAGTTGATAGCATCTACAGCATGGTATTTTCTTCCCTGAGACAGATGTGGCGCAAAGGAGGTGATTCCACAGGATGGCTCTTAGCAATCACCAATTAAGTCCTGATAACTAAAAAATGCCAGAACTGCAGACTCACAAAGGTCTGAATTAATTGCCGTCAATGCCCCAGGTGTTTTCTAGTGAAAAACTGACATCGAGGAAACGTGTTGAAGAACAAGTGTTTCTAGAATTTACAAGCATTATTTTAGAGGCAGGCACCAGAAAGCACAGGCTAGTTTGGAAGGGCATCTGAAGCAACCCATGTACATAAGAGAAAACCAAGCACACCATAGTGTCGCACTTGGACACGAAAAGAACCACGCAGACTCAGCTCTGTCAAGACAGGAAGCAAGAAGGGGCCAGAYGACCCCGAGCTTGTTTATTTATATSTTSTTAGAAACCACCGTGGATTGGAGGGTGAGGTTACCACCTCTCAATCACACTGGTCAAAGGAAAAATCTATCAAACGTCTCCGCCTAGGAGAATGGAATGTAAACAAYAAGGAACAGTTAGCAAAACATGGCTATGTTTACAGAAAGAGCATGAGAACTCTGTTGCAAAAATGAGAAACATCAAAGAACTGMAAAACTCAAAGCGACACCATAGCATCCCCTCTATGGCACAAAATCATTTCACAAATAGGCTATTCTTAATTTTCTCGGTCCTTTTCAGTTTTGTATAATGCTTTGAGAAAATGTTTGGAATATTGTAAGACTAAAGGGGTAGAATGCCAAATGGTTTAGATCTTTTAATTGTACTATTCTTATGGGAAATACGATTTCTGTCATTGCAAAGTATTTACCTCAAGAGGTATACATGCAAGATTTTCCACACAATAAGCAAGGCATTTCTAAACATATCACTTCCATTTCAAAACATAAAGGAATTAAACATAATTAACCTGGAGAATACTTTTCTCACATTTTCAGCAAATCTTTGCTGAAATATATTTTATAATTTTCTCCAGAATTTCTATGTGACTTTCTCATCTTTGCCCGAGGAGAAGTACCAGGAGTGAATAAGCAATTTTAGCCACTTCAAATTCTAAGGAATATGAAATTTGCTATCACTTTACATAAAAAAATTTGTTCTTTTTTAAAATATGAATCACTTGGAAAATAGTTTCAAGTTCTTGAAGGATGCAATATCAGTATGAAATCCTCTGAATGGTTCAGAATACTTACAACCATGAATTCCTTCCACAATTATTTTCAAAATATCAAGAGAGACTTTGACAGAGGAATATGTTGTTTGTCAGACTGCAATTTACCACAACAAATGAAGACAAATTTGGAGAAAATCAAACACAATCCTATTATTTTCATCAACCTGTCATTTTCTGTAGTACCTGCCTTAATTGTATTTAAGCACTGTTCTGTGAATCCACGTAATGTGTAAATTAAGACGTCAAGTGGGTTAGGCAATTTTAAGATTCTAGTATGTTTAGTRGGAATTCAATGTCGGCAAAATGCAAAAGAATTTATAATAATTTTTAACTGTTTTTATGTTTCTATTTAGGGATGCTTCTGCCAAACTACAATTTCAAATGTGAGAGAATATATTATCTGATAAAAGTCACATTCAACAGATTACTTGAAGAAACAATTTGGCACCAGATATTAATGCTGAATTCTGGGTGCACTCAGCAGTCACTCTCTTAGGGATTCAATACAATGTTCATCCCCATAAATGAAATAAATAAATAAATGAGCTTTCTGAAGAACTTAATTAGAATCCACCTGTGAAGAGAGAATTTTTTCCTGTAAAACATAATATTCCAGGCTTTCATATAAGGTGGCAGCTAATAACACTCCCAGTTATAAATACTGGTCCCAAATCTGCTTCAGTCTGAGTTATATTTTCATACTAGCACAGTCCAGTAACGATCCTATTATAACTCTATTTTTCTTTTCTAGGTCATGCCCAAAATTAACCACAGACATAGCATCTTAGGATGCCAACACTGAATCCCATACACATAGTATTTAACTGTCAGCTCACTGTCAGGATCGTTCTGTACTGTCCTAAAGAACTCTCTTCAAAATAAATGTGCTACAGAAAAGCCCACTCCTCAGCAGTGTGGGTGGAAACCAACTTGTTGTCCTTCAGGTTTGGGCTAAGGACCAATCCCCCTTTTTTTTAGCAATACCATCATAACTGTGGGATTCAGCTGTCTCTGAGACATACACAGTGTCATGGTGTTTCAGTACATATCTCCCACACCCTAAGGGAAGACTCAAAAGTATTTCTTTCACTTGGCTTTATATCATCAGCAATTTTCATTTTATAGAGGAGTTGAAAATAGGATTTTTTTTCTGGTGGCAAGTTACAGCCAGAATCCAGATTGAAGAATACAAAGATGTTGGAACACAGTACAAAGTCTAGGTGAACTGGGTCAAGMAGCTTAGATTTTTTGTCTCATCAGGTCTTCAGTCATTTCCTGCTTCTTTGTGAATACAATATCTTTTTTTCAAAATGTAAAATTATTGATATTTTCTGTTTGCTTTTCAAGATAAGTCTGGCTATTTTATTAATTATTGTATTCAAAAAGTATTCTCTTTACAATTTCTGCTGAATTAAAGTGCAACTGTCAGCAAAGTAAAAGACTATAATTTTTTTTTAAAGTGTTTGAATCTTCAATCTGACAGTTTTGACAGTCCTCTTATCAGGACTTAAATGAAGATTGCTAGAAGCCAAAATACTTGATTTAGAATAATGTAAAATAAGTAATAATAGAAGCCAGGAATACATAGAATGCTGTTTTAAATAAATCAGCAGACTTCAAAGGCACCTAAAAAGTTGTTGCTGCTCGATTATTTTTTTCATACTGAAAACTACTTCACAACTATTCACCAGTCTTGTGATGACATGTCATATTTTGATACTGTTCTTTTCCAAATTAATTTTGCCCTCATATCTGTTTCCCTTTTATTCCAATGAAATCATGTTAGATATTGATTAATAAAAGCCACTAGGGAATTTAAATTCTAAACAAAGGAGAWGTTTGTGGGAGCTTTTGCCAAGACAAAATGTTAAACCATTTSAAATTTTTCAAACTCAAGGGGTAAACCCAAACATTGTGCTCCATTTTAGGTGACTGGCCATGTCATAGATGCCCTATCACTGTAATGAAACATTTTCAAATTGTAGATAGAAACAATCTATTTGAGGATTTCACTTTCAGTCTGTGTTCATGGCGCTGAAAATTATTAAAATGCAGAGGTAGGTAGGAAAAAGGATAAATATTTGCTCATGAATGTTTTAGAAAAGACAAAATTGCATGATTCTGTGAACAATTAAGTAGAACAGGCATATAAGATTAAGGGTTTTCATTTCTACTGCATAAATATAGTTTATATTGTATCTTTCACAGGCACCTTAAAAGATGCCTGTGAAACTCATTACTCCTGGAAGAGCCTTTTAACAGGAAAAATTAATGACTTGTACAATCTGCATTCACTTTTGTGTGTTCCTATCCATCATGCTCCTTTATAATGGTGAAAATAAGTAAACTGAACATTTTGCAATTTTTTTGCTCTGTAAGGTGTTTTGCAACTTCCAGAAAGCTGTTTCAGGGAGCTGTCAATCTGGAGTGTTCTACTTTTACACAGACTGAGCAGAATAGCTATATCTGCAGAAGGAAAAGATACTAAAAATGTATGTAAAAGAATTTGAGAGGGAGCATGGGCAAGATTCTCAGAGATCATCAAGATAATTGTGACTCTGCCATGGAAAAATGCATTAAATATTTCCAGTTGTTTGTTTTTCTTTGTTGTTCAGTACTTACCCCTGAGCAAGTGCAGTGATACAGACACATTATGTAACAGAGCACGTTATTTTGCTTACAATATTTTTTACTTTAGTAAAACTCCTCTGTAGTATCAGTTTAGTATCATACTATATTCATTTCATCTGAACTGATATTTTTAATGAAAATTTATTTGAGATTTCCTTAATATATTAGCTCATGTCTTTTTTTTTTTTTAAGGGACAATATTTCCTGCGTTTCCATTTAAAAAGAGAATACTTAAAAACAAAATAGGAAGAATTAGCAATACAGAACTCTCCTATGACTACTGAAAGAACTGAAAGAACAGAAAAAAAATACACARTGCTTTAATCTATAATGATTTTTCTTTCCAGACCCTTCTTCCTACATGCAATTGAACATGCTAAGTACAACCACTTCCATGCAGCATAGGTGTCCTGAAGGAACAAACTTGGGGATGAAAGGATTCTTGTCTTTATTCATATACTGCAGTTCAAATTAACTAATTAAGAAATKATTTTGGGTTGTCCAATAACCTAATCACAGTGCTTGCTTCTGATGTTGGTTTAGGAGTACACAAACGTAGAGCAGCGTAACAGATGTCCTGGCTTTGTATAAAAAGACCTATCCACCATATATTTCTAACAGTCAAGAAAATCTGCAGGGAAATGTCCAGGCCATATGTTTGATGTTGCATATCAGGCAAGAACTGACCTTCTAGATAGAAATGTTCAAGCCAAGAGCCTTAGCCATGTCCTTTTCATTTGCTTTACTTGCTGCATATTCAGTATACAATAAGCATACTAGAGGATTGAGAGCTGATGTGTGTCACATGTGAGAGGCTGTAATAGCTCTCATTATGTCTGCCACTGCAACTAAAAATGCAGATTCAGCTGACAAACCRTCTAAATTTGGCTGAAGGATGGAGAGAACTTGGTGGATCAGAAATTAAAAATACTACAAACCTTCATTTTGTTACTCCACCTTTACACAAGTACTAAGCTGAATTCAGCAAAATACACTTGCAGAAAATCATAAAATTGCAAGTTAAGCCTATATATTTTATTATGAGAAAAGAATTGAATCTCTTAAAACATACCCATGATCACAGACAAGTGGATGTTTTGCAGAAATTCCATTTTAAAAAAACCACAAACACATTGCCTTCTCCTTATGTCACATAAGCTTTTAAAGCAGTTTGTAGATGAGTGGTTTAAAAGGCCTATAMATTTCAAATTGTCATAATCTTAGGGATCCTACTGGGAAGAGTCAGGCTGATGGACAGTCATTATAAAGACCCTTATTTCAGCTTGGCAAAGAGGTGATTGCATGGTCTCCAAATGCTTCCAAATAAACAAAATGGACTCAGGTGAACAAGAACCACCTTCTTTTAGAGCAATATTGTATCCATTTAAATGGAGACTGCTGATTTATCTCAATGAGAAATGTTAAGTCTATAGATTTCTATATATATCTACAATCTGACTAGCTCTTATTCAGTAATTTGTTGTCATGAATGAATGCTGCTTGAGGGGTTAAGGGATGATAGAGATACTTCTCTGTCTGGGTGAAATATTCCTTAATACACATGTGGAATATTTACRTGCCTTTTGTTTCTGCCAGCCATTCTTTACACCTAGCAAAGAGAACACAGGCCTTATTATCTCAAATGACCAGAAGCACTAACTACATGTAAATCATGTCTTGAGCTTCAACTGTAAGCAAAACCCTCCCATCCTCCAACATGATTTCAGAGAACTCTGGAGAAGAGCACAACCCTAAAAAGGGAGTATCTTGAGTGACAGGTGCGGTTGTGGAAAAAAAAAACAAAACAAAACAAAAATGGAAAGGCCAGTGGGTAGGCCTTAGAAATGCTTGCTTTGATAGTATTGTGTCACTATGTTTGAAAGGCATTCCTGTTAAAAAGCAAGCTATAGCAGAAGAGCGTTTGTAATGTTAGTAGTGCACACAAATCTAAGCCACCTAACTCTACCTAAGTGTAGTAAGGTAGGTTCAGCTAGAAATAGGTTATGGTATTGACATGCAATGTTCAAGAGGCAAAGAAATCAGCAGCTTTTCTGTAAGGGTCCTTCAAACTAGGAGGAAATGGAAGAAGTTGTGAGTACACCTCCTGTGTAATGCTAGATGGCATATATTTTCCAATTTATTTTCCAATTCTGTGCGTATACGTTTCAATACAATATAATAACAATTTTCATTCTCAACTACATAAAAGTTTTAGTACATATTTTAGAGTTTCCGGGGGGGGATGGGGGCAGGGTGGAAGACTGCAGAGTTGATAGAGCCATGGCTAGAAGGCATACGAGCACTATAAGAGGAGGGCAGTGGTAGCTGCAAGTGGAAGAAGGACCTTCTAGCAGAAGAGACTATGCACATGGGTACAACTGGCAAAACYAACTCCCACTAGAAGGTTTTCAAAACTTTAAAATGTAAATGAAGGTTACTGCAGGGCAGACAAGTCAAGAAGATGGTCAATTTGCTAGAGGAAAGACTATAAAACAATTATGATTATATACTAAGAATTAGTTACTGTTACCCCTCTTATTTCTTTATACCTTTGTTAGGATTTTTTATCTCCCTTGAATAAAAACATTACTTATTAAACTTTAATTCATGTCTGTACATGAAAGACGTCTCTATTTGAGTTCCAAAAGCTTAATACAATTATCCCAGGTCTGCTTGAGGTGGTGTTTTAAAAGCAAGTCCTTAAATTTTATTTCAGCTTTTGTTGCTRTCTGTCAATTCTTGCCAGGAGGATTACAAAATCTTTTTTAGAAAAAGGATTATATCAAATTRCAAAATTAATCCAATTATCAGATTGATAATATTCTTTCTAAATTAATCCTTAGGCTCCCTAGGACAAATTTGGATTGTGGTAGTTCTCCTTAGCTATCAGTCCTCAAAATAAAAAAGCTATTTTCTATTCAGTGACATTTGATATAGGAAAGTTCCAGCCAAGTAACTGATGCAAGATGAACAAAGTCACTCACAGATTAAAATGAATGTTGATACTATGGTGTAAGGTAGCCTGCCTGAATTATCGGTTGATTGGAGTCACACAATAACCTGATTCCCAACACTGAACTTTCCTATATGGGACTTAATATAGTATTAATTAAATGCAAAATATAAATTAAAAAAATAATCAATGGTTACAGATTAATAAATATCTGCTGCTGAACACAGAGACATTATTGTATATAAATGTTGAATGTTGTTCAACAATTCTGGTTGAAATATCTTAAATGTTTGAAAAGACTCTGCTCTGAATAGTGGTCACAGAAGAGAGTGTTTCAACAYAGTTGAGAGTTGATAATTTAGAACTTAAAGATTTTTAAGATTCCAAGATTAAATGTTGAAGGACCTCTTGATGGTTTAGAGGTTACTTGCTTGTCGGTGTGTAACCATAGATGTTGCTGAAGCTATCAAAGGCTTTAAACAATGCAGAAAAATGACAAGTCTCTGTATCAGGTATAGAGAGATCAAAAGGCTAGAGAGTAGAAAACATTGCTCAAAAGAAAAATAAAAATCGCCAACAACAATAACAACAGCAAAACCCAGGAAGCAAAACTGGTTTTGAATAAGAAATTGCATTTCTCCCTGCATTTTTTGAGATGACAGTTTGGTTCATTTCCCTCCCTGATAGTTCTTCAAAAGCTGTTTAAGGAACTRGAGGTTACCTTTCTCACCTTAATAATTTCCCAGAAGAATACCTCATTATTAAAAAAGGCCTTTCTATTTCAGATATTTTGGGTAAGAAACTATATATATATATGTGTATAGTGTAGGTCAGTGTCGAAAGTTTTTTCATCTAAAATTATATTTTGAGGGTTTAAGATTTATATACTTATATGCCTCAAAGGGACAGATTCATGTCTGCTACATCTCTTGTAAAAATTTATCTGCAGTCCTCACATCATGGTTCTGGTGAAGCTCTTTTTCAGGTCTCAAAACTTTACTTAAAACTAAACCTTCAGATTTCTCTTCCAGTACTTTTTATCAAGCATCATTATGACTGTGATCCATGAAGCATAATAAACTTTTAATATTCCCAAAAGGGCGAATGGAAAATATGAATCTAAATTACTAGCATGATGAATATCTATGAATATATAAACATTTAAAACTACAATGATGTTATAGAGAAAAAGATATTTCCCTAGTGTATATGTTCAAATAAGGAAGACCGGACAAAAGAGTTATCTCACAGAGAAGATGGAAATTGTGAACGGCTTTTGAATTAAATAGTTTGCCTAATCTGCAGCAACCTAATAAAGTCTCTTGATGAAGCCAATTGSCAAGACAATCTCTTCTGTGCAGTCTGTAAGAAGTTTAGACTGGAAACAAGTGAAAGGATCTTCCTTCCTTTAGGAAGAAGCCTTGCCATTTTAATACTGCTATCCTTCTGTGCACATTTTAGTGGGCACCTTTTGTCTTATCATTCTTTCTAGAAATCCATGACTTTAGAGGTCAARCTCAAATGCTTGCTAAATTAATTAGTACCACATAAAGAAGTTGCAGTCATACTGAGGAGTAGCATAACACTCAGTATTTAACCGGGGTAAAAAGGAAGGTGCATCCTTTCCTTCTCTACCCCATCTCTGCTTCTAGCACTTTGTTCTCATCCTTCTCTACTTAAGAAATGTAGCTCTAGCTAGAAGGATTTTGTGCATATTTACCCCTCTCTATAGATTCCTTTCACTCTACTTTTATTGACACATCATCTGAAGCTACCTGACATACTTAGTAAAGTATGTATACTTACATCTACGTAAAGAGCAGTCTAGGTTTCTATCATTGCACCAAGTCCAAAATAATTTCTTATAAAACTGGGAAATATGCTTTCAGAATTTTCTCACGTTCCTCAAAGACATGCACTGAAATGAAAAAAGAAAGAAAAACCTTTAATTTAAACTGCTACAATTTGGACACCAGATAGATTTATTTAGATATTGTCAGAAATGAGTTGCATCACCGAATTTTACAAATCACGCCTCTGATGCTTGTACGTTAAAATATTTTACCAGCCTGAAAATTTTTGCTGCTTCAACAAATATTTTCTATTGCTACTCATTGTAATGTTTGGGAAGTTCTAAATGCCTCTCCCTTTGCTACTACCTGACACTATATTATGCAGGTAGTTCATATGATGGTTAATTCATACATAGTTTCAAAGTAAAATACAATCACAAATCATAGAACCACGGAATATCCTGATTTGAAAGAGACCCACAAGGATCACCAAACTCCAACTCCTGGCCCTGCACAGAACAGCCCCAAGAAWCACACCATGTGCCTGACAGCATTGTCCAAATTCCTCTTGAACTCTGTCAGGCTAGTGCTGTGACCACTTCCCTGGGAAGCTTGTTCCAGTGGCCAACCACCCTCTGGGGGAAGAACCTTTTCCTGATATCCAACCTCAACCTTCCCTGACTCAGCTTTGTGCCATTGCCTCAGGTCCTGTCACTGCTCACCAGAGAGAAGAGATCAGTGCCTGCCCCTCCTCTTCCCCTCATGAAGAAGTTGTAGACTGCAATGAGGTCTCCCCTCAGTGTCCTCTTCTCCAAGATGAAGAAGCCAAGTGACCTCAGCCACTCCTCATATGGCTTCCATATGGCTAAATGTAAGAAGAAAAATGGTGACTGACATATCAAAACTGCTACAAGATCTACCCATTAAAAATGCAAGTCAGCAAACATTAAGAAGCAGTCTAATACTTTTACATTATTAAACTCTTTTCCATAAATATACATATGCATAATTTGCAGGCCAGAGTACTATGGAGTAATACACATATAGCAGAGGCACAGATACTAACCCAGAGTGGAAATTACTGAAAAGTGCTGTAGAGTTCCCTTTCTACTGCTAATTCTTCCAGGAGGGATGACACACACTCATTCCTCATGACGGAAAGTGCTGTGATGCTCCATGATCCCCACAAATGCCACACCTGTCTACTTCTGGCCTCAGCCAATTTATCACAAAATTCTTAATGAAGCTACCAAGAGACACTCTTTTAGACTTGATAAGTAAGAAGGCTTTAATTTTATTTTTGTYAAAGATTGGAAACTTAACAGGAACTTTCCTAAGTCCTGTACTAGAATTATGACTAGTTTAAGGGGATTTATAAAGAGAAAAATGGAAGACAATTTGAAAAAAAAAATCATAAAGTAATAAAGATCCTTATAAAGGATATATTTCGTGCATCAATAATAATAAGTGAGTACTGACAACTGTCATTGACATTATGTAAAACTGATTTTTTCTTAACATTTTTCTTCTCAGATGCCTGCAAATGTAACTTTAAAATTCTTAATATTCAATGAAGCAATGTTTTTGGAAGATTTATAAAAGACAATAATTTTAAAAGCTTTAAAACAATTATAAAGTTGTCTAAAATTATTGATGTGAATTCTGAGAATTTAATCAGCCTTGAGATGCTTTTAAATATGAAAAGCATATATTGCATAGTTATCCAAGATTAACTTGTATCAGACATCAAAGAGAACTCTCTATATAAATAGTCATACATATAATGTCAAACTTATTGAGACTGATCAGGAACCTCTAGAGTTAAAGACTTCCTGACAACTTTTTAATCTCTATAGGTTACAGTCATGATAGTTTTTTAGTTGATTTATATATTCGAGCGAAGAGTAGTGATGATTATTTGCTAAGTGCAGGGAGTCACATATGCCACTCATTTAGGGCAGGTGATAGTTCTATCTGTCTGGAGTTACGTCTACACTTATTTCACAGTGTAGATATATACAGATATTTCACACTTTGGATAACCATGTCAATAAAAACATACAACAAGTTTTATTAATAGGTGGGGTTATTACTTTTCATACTACATAGTGAAGCAAGACTGATTTTACTGGGCTTAAAATTTCTCTATTTAGGCTCTTTCAACCATAAAGCCTTTTTTGTTCAGAAAGATGTGTTTCACTAAAAGACCATGTCTCCTATAATTTTTATCAATCCTGTCATTGCCTTATCAGTCAAGCATAAACAGTCCTACATAAATTACATCTATATTATTATGTTTTCTTTAGAGCAGTTCTATACRCCCTTCCATATGATCTAAGGGCAACCGAATCCATTAAACTGCAAATTCTTCACCAAATTATATGGATTTTCTTTATTATTCTTTCCAGACAGTTTCTAAAGAACTTCAATAGAATTTTTGTTGAGGTTCTTATTTTGTTCTTTTTTTTTTTCATCCTGAAAGAACAAGACTCTCTAATTGTAGAATACACAAAAGAAGCACCTGCTTATTACATTAACTATCATTTCTAYCTGGCAATAACAATTAGATTTGCTTAGGAGAGATGAAAAGAATTGTTGGAATATTATTATGAACAGTTATCATAGTCAGGACAAAATAACCCGTTATTTTCCTTAATTCAGTTTTTGTTTTTAATATCACCTGTTCAATAGGACCAATAGACTGGGCCTCAAGGATATTGTTTTCACCTGTGATATTTTCATTTCAAGTGATTTGTAGCAATCATTTAAACTCACACCTCTTACATCAGATGGCATATAAAAAACAAGCATTTGGTACTCAGACTGGAAAAGTTGCAATTTGTATTGGTAATATTTATGCCCTTTTTCTCACAAAACCTACATCCATATTCACAATCTTTTATAAACAGAGCAGGGTTCTGAATATTGCCTTTCCTTCGTCCAGTTCAATTCAATTAATTCCATACAATTCCATACAATTCCATACATGCACCTACATGTGACCTCAGCATCTAGATCTGCACTATAATTAGTGGAGACCACCAATGCACCCAGTGTAGTCCAGCCTCATGATAGACACATCTCTAAACTTCATTAAGCTGGATTCCCAGCCTCAGAAGGAGATATATTTTAGATATTGTAGGCAGGACTCAGTTCTCTAAAAATTTATTTCTTACACATTTTCTGTATCTTATCCTGTCTGGTCTCCAGCTGCCATCAAGAAAGCCACAGGTCTTCCCTAAGTACTGTGTTTCAAACATCTGCAGGTGCCTCAGAACTATTAGGGCATCAATAATGATACTAGACAGATATGCTTAGACAGGTGAATCCCTCATGAGGCTATCTGGATATGAACTCTATTATTCTGGCTGAAAATCTCATTCCCATTCTCATACTGTTTTCAAAGAGATATTAGAGCATGAGGAGTTCAGCCATACTTTTTCAGAGCACAGGCTGACAACACCTGTGTTCTGAAGACAGATAGTAGTGAAGGCTTATAGAAAACTACAGAAAAAAACTCTATGATGGAAAGGGTACTGAAGTACTACTGGTAGAGCTAATCTCAATCTTCTTTACAAGACATTTTTAAGGCACAGATAAGTCAAATGTCTCTGACAGTGACTGTAGTGATYCAGAATTAATGCCTGGGCTTCGGTTAGATAACTTCTTGAAGTGCATTCCTGCCTTTCATTCATATGTTGATCAAATAGTAGACAAGAGAACAGCAGAAATTAAGATTACGTACTACTTTTTGTTTAGGGTATTTTTTCCTTGTCGTTTTTAGGCCAAAATGAAAAAAGCTTCATCAGATATTTGCCACTCCTGAATAACAAAACAAATAGCCCAATGCTATAAACTTTTATAAAAATGTGAATAAAAATTATCAAATTTAAATATATATATATGAATATAAAATTTTACCATTATGCATTTATAAAATTAAGGTTAGAACTACTACAAATTTTTATAAGTTTTGAGAATCAATGGAGGTTGGTCTTAAAAAAACCCAAAACTTCAACAACATATCTGGTCATAATGGTTATTTACAACAGATCTAGTCATAATGGTTATTTTACATGACTCCTGAAAAAGGTGAAGTTATTCACTAAACATTGATAGGTGGTTTTTGTTTCCTTATTTCAAACAGATACTTAGAGCATATATAAGCACAAAAAGCATCATTTATTTGTTCATGGAGAAGGACTTAAGAAGTCTGCAGATAAGCCCTTTTCTTAATTCAGGCTGGTATCAAGACTTCACAAACAATGTAAAAATTATTTGGCCTCTTAGACACTATATCAGTGAAATAAATTTCTTTCTTCTCCTTGGCTCAGAGTGCCCAGCCCAGTTTTGAACACAATTACAGTAAACAAACACCAGTACAACAAAAAATGTTCTATTTTTAGGTATGTATAAATTCAGTATCCTTTCATTTGTTTCTAGTCTGGCTTGTAGAAAAAAAATACTCTTTTCTCCTAGAAAATCATTTATGGTTAATCGTGGAAAATGCTTATAAAGGACTGCAGAATTTTTAATTTGAACTTGGCTTATAATTCTGAACATGGCTTCACCATATAAAAAGGTAAGCAGAAATTTCCAACATAAGTGCTCACCTAGATACAGAATCAATTAAGTAATGGTCATCATTTTAGTCACAGACTTGTCTGAACTCTTGATCCAGTAACTRTATCTGAGCTTCAAAATCCCAGTTTTAAAATCTTCAATGCCCATTGTATAGCCATCAAGCCACCCTCATCACAGCCACCTAAAGAATTAGAAAGTAAACTCTTAGGAGTGTGAGTTGAGATTCCTATAATGTTTTCACGACTACTACTGATTTTCTATAGATGGAAAGCMGTCAGTTTCCTTCTCTCATGGAGTAGCTCTCCTTTTTATGAAGACAAATAGCTAAGTGTTTTAGTCTATCTCTGAAAATAATTAATTTCTTTCTATATAGCACCCTTATTTTCACTCAGAAAATGAACCAACACAATCCTGCCTTCACCATTGTAAACTGAGGAGAGTGGTGTCATATTCTTTAATCACTTCTAGCTCAAGGTGCTGGATAGAGATCTGCTTTATCTTTTTATTCAGGCAGGATTAAGTACTCTAATAGAAAATATGCTTCTTCACTACACTTTCTTCAGGACCTTGTCTCTGATATGAAGCTTTATCAGTTAAAAGCGTAATTCCCAGTAATACAGACAGCACTAAAAACCATATAGCTGTATATGTTGTTAAATGGATTCAAGTGCCAACAGATCCTTTGCCTTCATTTTGGCATTGGTTTTGTAAGGGGTATCTACCTAGCCTGACAGTGAGTTAAGCAACTTTTAAATAATTATATAAATATAATGAAGAGTTTATCTCCTCATATGCAGTTGTCATACCTGTTAATAAACAGAAGGAAGCTGTTTTGCAGAATTAGAAAGCAAAACRTTATCTTCAGGAACTATAGTATTCGTAAAATCTGCGTGAGGCAGTAGCCCTGACTGATGGCATATATGCAAATTTGCATAGTTCCACATTTAGGTCTAGCTAGTGAATCTGGCAGTCCTATCTGTGAATCAAAGAGATGGAGTCTGCCTTTACAGCTGTTTAGGGTAGAAAAATCTTTACTTTAAAAATCAGATACGGGAAAACACAAAATTTCTTCTCTGTTCTGTCTTCCAGTAGTGCACCCAAGAGCTACTTTGGACAAAACCCAGTCTGGTTTTAAGTGAGAAACAGCAGAATTCACTGTCTGTATGAGAGAAGTTAGCACAATTGACTTTTGATTAACACTATAACCTTGTTATGTCTTCTGTAAATTCCCTCAGCTTCCATCTTCCCTGAGAGCTTGGTTACCTGTGTCCTAAGGATCCACAACCCAGGACTAAGCCAGCACAATTTGACCCTTACTTAGATTTCTCAGGAAATTGCTAAATTGTGTGAAGGAAAAGGTGTAAGTCTGTAGAGAGGTAAGAAAGATAAAATTGCAAACAAGAAGAGTTGATATAGGAATAATCCCTATCTCAGGGATTCAAGACAAAAAACATCAACATGGAAAGATATGTAGTCTTAAAGAAAAAAATAAAAACCTAGCAAACTAAACTGTTGCCTTTCTCTTTGGCATCAAAACAACGAAACAACATAGTGCTGGTCAGTCATTGATCAGCATCATCAGTTTTATCAGTGCCAAACGATCTGATGAAAGATGGTGAATCAGCAATGCTAACCATCCGTCCAGGTAGCAATGGAATTGCTCTTGACTGATGCCTGCTTTGCCAGCAAGTTTCCTGTCTGTCTTATCAGGGATGTTGAGCACATAAATGCATTAAATCCTATCTGTTTCCCTGTGTGTTAATTATTAAATAATTGATTTACATTTTTAAGCTATCYGCACCCTTTTGCGGTGCCCAGACAAAGATGCCCTCAAGGATAAAGGAGCAGAAGAGAGCTAGCAGGTCTTTAAGGACATTTTTCTTAGAACACAAGAGCTCCGGATTCCCATGTGTAAGAAGGTGGGCAAAAAAGGCAGAAGACATCAGGGCTCAGAAGCACTTACTGGTCAAACTAAAGTGTAAGAAGGCAACTCATAAACAGTGGAACAATGTATCCTGGGAATAACATAGGAATGCTGCCCAGATGTGTAGGGATGGGATAAGGAAAGCAAAGACACAGTTGGATCTGAATTTGGCAAGTGATGCAAAGGATAAGTGCTTCTACAATTATGTTGGCCAGAAAAGGAAGATTAAACTAAAAGTATTCCCCCTTAAAAATAAGACAGAAGAACTAGTGACAACCAACATGAAGAAGACATGTACTCCACAATATTTTGGTCTCACTTTTCTCTGGTAATCACTCTTCCCATGCCTCTCAAATCCTTGAATCTCAAGGATTCCCTACTATATTAAGTAAAGATCAGGTTCAAGACTACTTCAGGAAATTGAGCATACACAAATCCATGGGACCCAACAAGATGTGTTCAAGCATCCTGAGGAAATTGACTGATGTGGTTTCTGAGCCACTCTCAATGAAATTTGAAATGTCATGGCAGTCAAGCAAAGTTCCCAGTGACTGGAAAAAGGGAAACATCATACCCATTTTTGAAAAGGATATAATGAAGACCATAGGAGCTACCAACCAGCCAGTCTCACCTCTGTGCCCTGTAAGGTTATAGAGCAGATCCTCCTCAAATACACGTTGAAACAGGCAGGCAAGGCAGGCAAGGCAGGCAGGCAGGCAGGCAGGAAGGAAGGAAGGAAGGAAGGAAGGAAGGAAGGAAGGAAGTTCAAAGGTGAGAAGAAATTCTAGTGAGACAAAGTTATCTTTAGTCCTTATATTTAGTGGAAATAACTGATATTCCTACAGGTAATGCCAGAGATAACTCATTAAACACACAGTATTTGCCAAAAGAAAAAAAAGCAGTGAGGAAACATGGCTCTTAAGTAGCATATCTTTTGATGTGATAATCTCAGCTGCCTTTCATGGATAGCATGCATGTGAACAAGAMAAATCCCTGTGTTCCAGCTGCCCAYGTATCACTTTCAAAGCTTCAAAATATCTTCAATTTCTATAGCTTTTTGTCCATTCAAGAAATATCTAGTTAGGGTGTGTGACATACTGGGAGATGAAGCACTGGACATGAAGGGGGTTTAGTATTGTACAGGACATGGAGGAAGGATTGGAAGAAAAGCTAGGAATCCAAGGAATATGATGGTAGAATCATAGAGTGGTTTGGCTTGAAAGGGTCCATAAAGATGACCTAGTTCCAACCTTTCCGCGAGGGGCAGCGATGGCACCCGCTAGATGAGGTGGCCAGTGCCCCATCCAACCCAGTCTTGAACACATCTAGCTTCTCTGGGTGACCCGCCTCAGTGTCTCATCACCTTCTGAATAAAGAGCTTCTTCCTAACTTCTATGATCATGGATCAGCTGGACTAGATGTCACAAAGACACACCAGAGGAACAGGCAGGAAGGAGACAAGATTAAAAAAGGCAAGAGAACAACTATGAACATTGACAATGGACTGTTGCAAATGGAGGAGCCTGAAGATATTAATGTTTCTAGAGCACAAATAACAGGAATAGAGTATTTTATTTTGGAAAACATATTACTGGAAACAGAAAGTGAGGTAAGAAAACCACAATCATTAGAGAGAAAGATAAAAGASTCACTAAATCACCTAATGCATTGCATTGCTATTGTACCACTGATGCCTGAAAGGTCTGTTACATTTTGTTGAGAGTAATAATAGTCCTGAACAAATCAGTTTCTGTGACTGCTTTAGAAAGTTAGCCCAGAGGTTGATTTCTTTCTGTCAGGAAATTTTGTACTCTTCATTCTAATTTTTTCTGCCTTTTGTTTCACTCTGTTATTCCATATTAACCTTCATTTATCACCCTAAATCATTCCACTTTCTCCCTGGAGTTTTGTCTCCTGAATATTTGTAGATGCCACGAAGTCTTACTCTTTTCTCAAAGCTAATTCCTCAAAAGTCATTGTTTCTACTCTTCTGATAGTGATTGTTTTCTTGTACTCTGAACTCTGTCTAAATTGTCAGTATCATCCTGGAAAGGGGTGGCAAATAGAATATTTCAGCTGGAGGAAATAATTTCAGGTCTGTGTTAGAAACAGCCCTGTGTTAGAAACAGTTCTGTGTTAGAAATTCAGTTCTATGTTAGAAGAGCCACCAGGATGACTGAGGGGCTGGAACATCTCTCACATGAAGAAAGGCTGAGAGAGCTGGGTTTTCCTGAGAAAGCTGTTGCCCTCCAGAGATCCGTTCCAGCCTCAGTCATTCTGGGATTCTGTGATTCTATACCTTTATAGAACACCAAAAACATTATGTCCTTTTCCTAATGCAAATGTGCACTTGTGCAGACCTTGAAGATTTTTTCATGTTTCTTCATTCCAAATTTTTCATTCTTATTTTTGCACTGAATATAAGTGGTTCAAAACAGATAATTATGTCCTAATGTCTTGTTTTCTTGGCAAATATTATGTTGCTTTCATTTCTAATCTTCCGTATTTCTTTTAATTATATTGCTGTTCCACTGACAATTTTAATGTTTCTTTAATTATCATCCAGAAACTTGTATCGACATGTTCTTTTTCACATTTAAAAGCTGAACTGCATTTCTCAGCAGTGAATCAGGGTGATCTTAAAATGTTCCTCCTAAACTACCAGCTGAGACTAGAGAAAGGGCAGGAAACAATGAATTCCATGTCATCTTTTGTACACTCCTGATCTTTGGTTGTTCCAGGACCTGAATGCCAATATGCACACAAAGAATTGTTTAAATATTTTCTTTGGCAGCTACAAGAAAGATCATCTTAATAGGAGACCCACAGCATGAGAGAAGAACATAGTTCTTAGCAGAGAGACTTGCTACTTTCTTACTCGGTAAAATGTATATATTTAGTTGACAGATTTGTCAGTTCTTTGTCTTTTCTTTGTCTATCCATTTTCTTGACATTTTAATTAGGGAAAATATCACATATGCTGTTTACTGTGTATTTGAAAAACCCATAATTACTTGGCATACAATGTCTTTCAATGATGCATTCATTATCCTTTGTGATTTGGAACTAGCTGTTATTTATTTTTATTTCCGTACTAATCTTCTGCACTAGAAAATTGCTTAAATTTTTAAGAGATTGCAGCTTGATATTACTTTTTATATTCCTACTGATCTAAATTGGCCTCTGTTGTCTTTTTCTCTCTCTTCAGACTTCTCTAGGTTACATTTCAGCTTTTTCTAGAATCAAAGCTGAAGTCTCCTGGAAAATGTTGCAATGCATTCTATTTAAAATCAATGACAATTAAAATATTAGTGTTTGGAGACTCCTGCTTTGTTAAAACCATTTGGATAAAAATTATTTATTTTCTTTCTACTATTTCACTTGTTCTTCCCTCCCATATGCATTTGTCCGCTCTTTCTCTAGCTTGTAGAAATAAATATCTTGCCATCAGAAGTAGGGTTACTTTTTAGTTCTTCAGTATTTGTCCCACACGGATACTTGGCTCCACAACAGGGAAAGACATCGGTCCTTGCAGATGCTTTCTGGACCTTAATTTCCATAGAACCAAACTTGAACACGTTTTCCAGAGGACAACCACCACATGTTACAAAAAAATCCTTCATCTTGTTTTTCAAGCTACTCCGTAAGTTGCCTGAAATATACCATGGTACATTGACCCTGTGCCCTTGTCTTCTCACTCGGCATTATTTTACCCTTTCCTCTCTAGATGACTGTGAAAGATATCAACTTAGCTTTCAACAATATTTTTGTTTTCAGATCCAGCCTATTTTTACTGCCACCTGTTATTCTGACTCACTCTTCTCTTTTCAATGATTTCTATCTCATCTCTAATAATTTTAATATATATTTTTGGAGGGCTTCCCAGAACATTGCCTTTTTCAGAAGCATCAAAAGCAGTTCACATAAACATAGATACAGAAGATTTTTTAAGGCATTGATAAAACTTAGTAGAGGACATTTTACTTATTTAAAAAGTCTTTCAAAGTAAAAATACAGTATTCATTATGTGAGACAGTATTGAGAACTGACCRCTATCTCCACAGTAGTCACCAGTGGGAAATCTTCATCAGTGGGTCGTTTCCCTGGGTTCCAGAGCAGCAAATACATTTTCAGTGTTGTAAAGGAAGAAAATAGAGTAACAAAAGACTTTCTGATGGCAAAACACTGATAGAAATGTAAAGAGCAAAAGAACAGAAAAGTCAGACAATGAATTTGAACAAATTTTAGCTCTTCAAACAAAATTAATTCTAGAAGATCAGGTACAAAACAATATATTTAGGAACAAGTAATACCAGCTAATGGAGTATATATTCTGGAAATCCCTAAGTAGTCATGCAATAAATTGTTAGGTCAATGCCATAGCCACATGATTACATGTCATATTTATTTTAAAGCAGTGAGAAAGAGTAGTGATTTTATCATTATATGCATCACTGATGAGATGGTACAGAAAAAATCATCTGGAGTTGCCGTTTGTGGATAAACAGAAGTCATTCTCTCTAGCTTATTAATTGAGAATTGATAAGAAATTCCTTGCATTGTTCAAATGCATCTATGACCAGAAAACTCTAATACTAAAAAGTTTTTGCTCAGAAGTGCAAAAGGTAATAGTGAATAAACTCTACCAAAAGGGAAGCACAAGTAATCCCTATGATTGTAATAACGAACATGAGAAGCCCTGTTTTTTTTGTATCTGCAAATGCATCATCAACATTTTTGTGCTGATATATAGTAAAGGAGAGTTTAATGGTTCCATGCTTCTCTTGGGAGAGCAGTGAGATGTCTCTATGGATGTTCAGAGTCAGCTGCTCTCCTATTGAATCTGATGAGAAAGCATAGAAGTTTAGCCTGAGGAATTATCAAGAGGGCAAAGCAGACAACCTATAAAGTAATCTCCTGACAGCTCTTCACATCGAAGAGTATGAAATTAGAGCATGTAGTTCTGTTTCACAGAATCACAGAATAAGCTGAGTTGGAGGGGACCCGCGAGGACCATCAAGTCCAACTCCTGGCCCTGGCCCAGCAGCATCCCCAAGAATCACACCATGTGCCCAAGAGTGTTTTTTCAAATGTTTCTTGAAGTYGGTCAGGCTTGGTGCTGTGACCACCTCCCTGTTCCAGTGCCCAACCACCCTCTGGGTAAAGAACTAATATCTAATATAAAGAACTAATGTTCTAATATCCAAACTAAACCTACCCTGACACAACTTCAGACCATTTCCTCAGGTCCTGTTACTGGTCACCAGAGAGAAGAGATCAGTACCTGCCCCTCCTCTTCCCCTCAGGAGGAAGTCGTAGCCTGCAATGAGATCTCTTCTCAGTCTCCTCCAGCCTGAACAGACCAAGTAACCTCAGCCGCTCCTCATGTGGCTTCCCCTCAAGGCCCTTCACCATCTTTGTTGCCCTCCTTCGGATGTTCTCTAATAGTTTAATGTCTTTCTTATATTGTGGCGCCCAAACCTTCACACAATATTCTACATAAGACTGCACTGTTTCAGAGCGAAGAAGGACAATCACCTCCCTTGCCCGGCTGGTGATGCTGTGCCTGATGTCCCCCAGGACACAGTTGGCCCTCCTGGCTGCCAGGGCACTGCTGGCTCATATTCAACTTTCCATAGACCAGGACTCYSAGGTCCCTTTCAGCAGCGCTGCTTTCCAGCATCTCCTTCTCCAGGCTGTACATCCACGGCTGCCCCATCCCAGGTGCAGAATCTGGCACTTTCCCATGTTGAACTTCATATGGTTGATGATTGCCCTGTCTTCTAATTTTCCAAGGTCTCTCTGCAGGGTGGTGTGAATGTTTATTGAGAGTGAGGCTTTTATTGTGTTTTGCCTATGCTGAGCTTGGACTSTTGGGTGGAGGGAATTATAAATACACAGTGTTTCAGTCTGCTTTATTCTACTGATTCCGTGACAAGTTTTCCATCTTTCCTCTATATTCACTTCCCAGTATCTCTGACTGAAACACAATATGGTCTACATGTTTCTATATTTGAAGGCTCATATTGCTTTAATATTAGTTTGCTTTTTGTATTTCTTTCTCATTTACTCATTTTCACTGCAATTTTTACTCTTTGTTTACCGTATTTTTTTTTTAATCTAGTCTGTCTATTAGCCTGGATGACTTTACATACTGGCTCCCATTCTTGTCACCTTCCATCTCTCTTGCTTTCRCCATCTGTCTAACATGTCAACTCTTGTTCCTTGCAAAACAAAATAAAACAGAGATTGTGTTATGTGCCCAGAAAACATGTTAAGATATTTTTTCTTTAAGYAATTTTGTACAGAACTTTGGGCTTTTTTTCCTAGCTGTACAGAAACCACTGTATTTCTAAAAGAAGTCAGCATATGATCATGTGGAAAGAATTTTTCTTAAAGAATACTACCCCTAAAKATTGATTTATTTGTCTGCAGCCAAGATTATGGGTGGAGAATGGAAGATGGAAAATGCACTTATACCTGTTCTTTATAGCCAGAACATAACAAGCAGATGGAAGGCCAGCAAGTCGGACAACAATTCCAGACATATGTGTCTGGTGTATGTGAAAACAATGGAAATTAGCAGCCCAAGGTAGTAACTAGCAGCTTTAGTGCAAAAGTGGCATTGTAAGAAGAATATCATGGATGAACAAAAACCCACATTCATAACCCTCACCTCCCAGTCACATATAAAGATGAACTATCATCCTTGTTTGTATCCCATTCAGCACTGAACAGAGGTAGTAGAATAGTGAGCAAGATTAGGACCATGGATTTCCAGAGGGCTAACTTCAGCYTCTTCAGGGACCTTCTTAGAGGAATCCAATGGGATAGGGCTGTAGAAGAGGAGGAAGGCCAAGAGAGCTGGTCAATATTTAAGCACAACTTCCTCTAAGTTCAAGACCAGTATATCCCATGATGATGAAACCAGGCAAAGGGGGCAGGATGAGCAGGGACCTGCTAGCAGAAATCAAACACAAGAAAGAAATTTATGGGGTGTGGAAAAAGGGACAGGTCACCTGGGAGGACTATAAGAACATCATCAAGGTATGCAGGAATGCGATGGGGAAGGCCAAGGCCAACTTGGAATTGAGTCTGGCAAAGGACATCAAGGACAACAAGAAGGGTTTCTACAAGTACATCAGCAGCAAAAGCACAATTAGGGAACATGTGGGGCCCCTGCTGAATCACATGGGTGTCCAGATAATGGAGGACACAGAGAAGGTGGAATYACTGACTGCTTTCTTTGCCTCAGTSTCTACTCCTGAACTCAGTCCTCAGGAGTCCCAGACCTCAGAGTTAAGAGAAGAAGGCCGAGGAAAGAAAGATTTCCCTTTGGTCATGGAGGGTTGGGTTACAGGTCAGCTAGGCAAATTAAATATCCATAAATCCATGGGCCCTGATGGGATGCATCCAYGGGTGCTGAGGGAGCTGGCAGATGTTGTTCCTCTGCAGCTCTCCGTCATCTTTGAAAACTCATGGAGAATGGGAGAAGTGCCTGATGAATGGAGGAAGGCCACTGTTACTCTCACCTTTCAAAAGGATGAGAAGGAGGACACAGGAAACTACCGGCCAGCCAGCGTCACCTCCATCCCTGGAAAAATGGTGGAATAGATTGTTCTGGAGGACATCTCCAAGCATGTAGAAAAAGGTCATCAGGAGCAGCCAGTATGGATTCCCCAAGGGGAAATCATGCTTGACCAATCTGATAGCCTTCCATGACAACATGGCGGATGGGTCAATGAAGGGAGAGCAGTGGATGTTGCAAGGATGACTTCATCAAGGCTTTTGTCACCTATGTTTGTCTCCATTACATCGTCATAGGCAAGCTCCGGTAAGCTCGGGAAATGTTGGTTAGGTAAATGGACAGTGAGGTGGACCGAGGACTGGCTGAATGGCAGAGCTCAGAGGGTCATGATCAGTGGAGTGGGCTTGTAGACAGCAGCATTCTCCAGTGATCAGTACCGGGTCCAGCCTTATTCAACTTGTTATCAACGACCTGGATGAAGGAATGTACCCTCAGCAGTTTTGCTGATTAAATGAAATTGGAGGGGTGGCTGGTACCCATGAAGGCTGTGCTTCCATTCAGCAGGACCTTGATAGGCTGGAGAACTGGGCAGAGAGAAACCTACTGAGGTTCAGCTAGGGCAAGTGTAGGGTCCTGCATCTGGGCAGGAATAACTGCAAGTGTCAGTACAGGTTGGGGGCTGACCTACTAGAGAACAGCTCTATGGAGAAAGTCCTGGGAGTCTTGGTGGATGACAAGTTGGCAATTAGCCGGCAGTGTGGCCTTGTGGCCAGGAGGGCGAGTGATATCCTGGGGTGTTCTGGGAAGAGTGTAGCCAGCAGGTCAAGGGAGGTGATCCTCCCCRTCTACTCAGCCCTGTTGAGGCCACATCTGGCAAGCTGTGTCCAATTCTGGGCTCGTCGGTATGAGAAAGACAAGGAGCTACTGGACAGGATCCATTGRAGGCCACAAAGATAATGAGGAGTCTGGAGCATCTGTTATGAGACACTGCAGGATCTTGGCCTGTTTAGTCTGGAGAAGACTGAGAGCGGATCTCACCGATACTGTCTTGGGGATGGTTATCTCATATTCAGGGTGTGTCCAAAATTAATGTTTCTCTTTCTTCCTCCTCCCCTTCCAAACTCAGGGGTATTGCGATGCTCTGGAGCCCGGCYGAGATCCCGGCAGGGAGCAGGGCTGGGAGTTGTTCACTCTCTCCTCCAGCTGGCATCGGAGCGGGGTGGCTGCAGGTGCTGTGGTGTGTGTATTCCCTGCCAGGGCACTGCTACACTGTGACTTAGCAGTCTCTTAGCTGGAGGTGGGTCAGTCTGTGCCTGGTTGGGAGCAGAGAACAGTCCGCATTTTTGCCCAGAGCATTCGGCTGCTCTGCCACACTGTAGCTCGGCTCCCCRTCTACAGTCTGCCTGCTCCATTCCTGTTTCTGCTGCCACAGCTGCTCCTGTGCTAAGAGCTGAGACAGGGGCCACCTCCCGCCAGGCTCCTGTCCTGCCATGTGCTGCCGCAGCCACCTGATCTGTGTTGGGCTCTGAGACTGTGATCTGCTGCGGTTCCTGCCCGAGGGAAGCTGCCTCCCTCCCTTTCCTGTGCCCCAGCCGCCATTGCCACGTGGAGAGGTCTCTGCACTCGYGCCACAGCGCCCCCTGCAGGCGCGGGGGGACCATCGCACCCGCCCCCCTCACTGCCCCCTGCCGGCCGTGAGAGGCACTGCAGCCATTGCCTCGCCGGGAACCAACAGCGCCCCTGCCGGCTGTGGACACAGCTACACCAAAGGGGACATTGCTCAGCAGGAGAGAAAGCACACGGAAAGGCTCCAGCCCAGCTGTTTTCATCTGCCATGACTGCTGTGGAGAAGAGGTCGACACGAGGTAGCCGCTGAGTTTTTCCCCCCCCCCACTGCTGGGACTGCCCTGTGGAAGTTCTA
>JACAXG010000211.1:416639-567175 GCA_018881555.1 Amblyornis subalaris
GGAGTGGCAAGTGGGTTCTGACGGTTTAGTGCTTAACGGTTACTTACTTTGTTTCCCTTGCCTTCGCGTGGGCATTCTGTTTGTTAATAAACTGTTCTTTTTCATTTTCATCTATCAGTATTCATTCCTTATCGGTGGAAAGGGGTTTTTAGAACCCTTTTGGAGAGAAGGACTCAGTCCAGAGAGTCATCTCTTAAGTTTGTCTCAAAACTGAGACCAGTACACATAAATATCTCAAAAGTGGGTGCCAAGAGGATGGTGCCAGACTCTCTTCAGTGGTGCCCAGTGACAGGATGAGGAGCAATGGCCATAAACTAAAACACAAGAAGTTTCACCTCAACACGAGGAAGAACTTTACCTTGAGAGTGGCAGAGCACTGTAACAGGCTGCCCGGGGAAGTCATAGAGTCTCCTTCTCTGGAGACATTCAAAATCCGTCCGGACACGTTCCTGTGTTACCTGCTCTAGGTGACCCTGCCTTGGAAGAAGGGGTTGGACTGGATGATCTCCAGAGGTCCCTTCCAAGCCCAACAATTCTGCACTTTTGTGATTCTGTTAATATCCCAATTCACAAGCATAAGCATTTGTTTTACCTTTTGTGAGGTGCAGGTGCTCAATCCCTTGTGAAATCAGCAGCACCTTATAATTTGGTTATTGTGTTTTGCTTAATAAAGATGAAGTTAAGAATATGCTTAAAAGATATGAGTGAACTGAGGTCCAAGATTGATTCAAAAATTCTCTTAGTGTTTGAAGAGTTTCATTGACTGTTAAAAACGGTAGACATTACTCTCATAATGGTAAACTGTGTGCATGTCTCAATTGTCTCTATGTATAATTCAAAAAGAAAAAAAAAATCATCTGAATGCTCTGAAGTGAAAAATTGTCAAAGTAGAAGAGATTGGACAAAGTGAAGATACGAAATTTTTATTCAAATGGAAGTAAGTGGAAGACTGTGAAAGGAAACTCTAAAAGCAAGGCTGCCAGTACATAAATCARTGGAGATGACTTTGAGATCTAGGACACAACCATATCTAAGGAAAATATACAATAAAATGCTATCTTTTCATAGAACTACTTTTTCCTTCTTTTTTTCCTTTTTCKTTGCTTGTTTATTGACTACACAATTTTGTATTACTCTCTTAGCATGGGAAGTTTGGCTTATTCTCTGCCAAGATTATGAAAAAAAGAAAATCTTTCATAATTTTCCATCTGAAAATATGGGACATCTTCAGTAAGTTTGAACAACATGCAAAAGATGGATTCCCAAGTTAAACACATTTGGAAAGACATTGAAGTTTTGTTCCTGAATCCTAATGTGACTTGCACGTGTCACAGTATTTTTGAGTTTAAATTTGAGACCCTGATAAGTATAATTCCCAGTTTTTCATGTATCGAATGAGTATGATGTTCTATATTATTACTACTGATTCCAAAAAGCACTAATAATTCTTTTAGATTTTTCAAACTATCTTCTTGCAGTAAACGAGAACTGGGCAAATAAAGGSGGAAGAAAAACTTCTTTTAAAAACAACAACAAAAACAACGACAACCAAAAATAGAAAAAAAGCCCTCAAAAAATCCCTCAAAGCCATGATTTTTCTCTTCCCCTTCTATAGGTTTGATTTCTGAAAATACTCTGACAAGATTTCTCTAGTAAAATTATTGAGAGACAAGGAATTCTTATGGGAAGTCTTTTTCAAGAATTCCATTTTAAATTAATATGAACACTGTGTCATATATGTCAGAAACTATTTATTTTTTCAGTCATAGCTATGAAATAAAAACTAAGATTTGAATTATCACAATCAGTGGAAAAAAGGTAAAACACAAAGTGGGTAATCAGTGCCCACAGTCATGCTCTGACTTTAGATGTGTTACATAACGAGAAAGAACCTCAAAACCTGAACTTATTATTTCTTGTGAATTCTTAGTGCAAATCTATCAGCTCTATACATTTGCCTAGATGCAGCTCCATCTTTTCATCTGGTTTTTGCTTAGGTTTTTTGGTTTGGTTTGGTTTGTTTTTTTCCTAATTAGTTAGTTAACAAATATATCAGGTACTATGTTGAATRTTTCAGCTAATTAGAAATGCCTGAGAATACAACCTAAAATGAGACAATGAGCACTATGGGGCAAAGATGCCTGGTTTTACTGTCCTTCCAACTATATGTTTTATGTATTGGCAAAAGTAGCTTACAACTGCAGCAGTATAGAACTCGTGGTAATAAAAACTTTAGGGCTTACGAAATATCATAAAAAGCTCATGGACTATTTCTAGAAAAATCATGAATTATTTATGAAGTGACTTTCAGAACTAGGTTTTCTGTCCTGCTTCCATTTATATTATATCTATCTCTCAGGGTCATCAATTTCGGTTTATTTTAACTTATGAAGGATAATCTTTCACTTTTTCACTAGAAAGTAATAAACTTTGGGCATAGTTTCAAATAAAAGGAAGCCAACCATTTATGATATATATGTAATAGACGATTGTTAATTAAGCATAGACATTTAAAAAGAGCAAACTTTTGTGTCCACAGCTTCAAGGCAGGTTAAAATTTGTGAGAGCTTAAATGATTTATTCCTGTTTCAGCTGATAATTAAAGTTGAATAAATAATTTGCAGCTAATATTTTTTTCCTAGCAAAATCATCCTCTTCTTCTGTTTGAAAATTGAGTAACAATCAATTTTTACTCAACTGTACCCACTGTGTTGGGTTGGTCTTGGCAGGATTCCAGGTGTCCACCAAGCTGCTCTATCACTCCCACTCCTCGGTAGGACAAAGGGGAAAAAATAAGGTGAGAAAAAAAACCCTTGTGGGTTGAAACAAAGGCAACTTAACAAAGAAAAGCAAAAGCAGTGCTCAGAAGCAAAGAAGAAAGAGATTTATTCTCTGCTTCCCCTTCCTGAGAAGCAGGGCCTCAATATGTGTAGCAGTTGCTCCAGAAGACAAACACCTTAATAACAAATGCCTTACTAACAAATGCCCACTCGACTCCTTTCTTTTAATGTTTCATGCTGAGCACGATGTCTTATGGTAAGGAGTACATCTCTGGTCAGCTTGGGTCAGCTGTTCCAGCTGTGTCCCCTCTCAGCCTTGCTCACCCTCAACCTATGGGCCATTGGAGGGCAAGTTAGAAGAGACAGTGCTGATGCTGTGCTGTGCTGTGCGGCGCTGCTCAGCAGTCACCGAAACACTGGACTGTTACCAACATTGCTCTAGCTACAAACAGAAAGCACAGCACTGTAAGTGCTGCTATGAGAAAAGTTAACTCCTTCCCAGACAGACTCACTACAGTTTCCTGATAAGAGACATAAAAGCTTGTGTGCTAGTGGCTTCCACCACACCAGCAGGTGAATGAAAAGGGCAGAGTTTCAGTGGACTAAAATGCTAGTACCTCACATACTGTTGGATAGATCAACCCTACACCATCCTCACAGCCTAGAAATATCTTCAAAAATTGTTTTACTCTAGCAGAGCTTTGGCACCAACGGGTGCAGAGATATCTCCATCAGATCAAGACTCCCCAGTAAAAGAGTAAAAACTGATCTAGATGAACTGAAATGTTAGCATCTCCATGTATGAGGGAGTCTCCAAGTTGTGGTTTTGAACCATCTAAGGGAAGTTAGTGAAGCACTGGGGGACAAGGGGAGCCTGAATTGGAGGAGAGACAGTCCCTCTCAGTGTTTGTAAACTGAAAGAGCAAACTGATCAGCTTTGCAGTGGGAGGGGTAGGAGGGTTTCTATTTGCATTTCAGTGCAGACAGTGTATTTCAGATCATCTGTCTAGATTCCCGTTTATAGAACACAGGGAGCATTACAACTTCTACAGTACAACTCATGTCATTTTAAGGGGATCAGCTACATTTGGTCAGATGAACTACGTAACAGATGCACATATTTCTCTCAGTTGAACAGAAACGGAGCCTAGGGCAGACATCCCAACTGTAGATGTTTAAAGCCAAGTAAAATGAATCCTGCCTGGGATCTTCACCTTCAGAATATTCACGAACTCATAAGTTATCTTTTAAGRTTGGATCAAAATACTTAACTAACAATTGCCAGCAGTTGTGGAAACTGTAGCATATGCTAATGAATCATCAGTTGCTGACTATTGTTGAATCACTGCATGTATAAACAACATACTATTTTGCACTTCTGGAAAGACCAATTCTTAATATCTATTCAAATAATACAACTTTTTGATAACAAAACAATGAAAATAAATCACTGAATAATGTAAATTTTATGGGATAAAACATTCCTGGTATCAGTTGTCTAAGTTATATCACTGGCCAAAACATTTTTTTGGACTCAAATAATTTCCACCTATCTCTCGCAATAAGACAATACCAGGTTATACAGCACTGAACAGAATGCAGAAGCTATGCAGAATTGTCTAGCTCAAACACTGAATTCTCTGACTTAATGCTGCAGTTATTTACCTAAATCAAGCTAGGCATTTTAAAGCCATTATTAGAACTAGAAGGGCAGGGAGAGGAGGGATGGAGAAGCAGCTAGAAGTTAAAAACTTCTTGCTAAGCTTAATGTAGTCACCTTTCCTACTCAGCACAGGATTGAATTTCTCCAAGTGAACATCTATTCTTTAACAAGAAAAGCAAACTATACCTGGGATGAATCATCGACTATCACAGGTTAGAAGGGATCTTCTCCTTGCGGGTGATTACATGACTAACATCACCAAGATGGTCTTTGAACTCTGTCAGGCTTGGTCCCATGACCACTTCCCCAGGGAACTGCTTCCAGCGACCGATCACCTTCTCAGTGAACAACCATTTTCCTAAAGTCCAATCTGACAATCTGAATTTCCCCTGATGCAGCTTTGTTCCATTCCTCATGTCCTACGCTGATCACCAGAGAGATCAGCACCTCCCTCTCTCCTGGCTCCCTCGGGGAAGTTGTAGGCTGTGATGAGGTCACCCCTCAGCCTTTTCTTCTCCAAGATGAACAAAGCAAGTGACCTCAGCTACTCCTCCTAAGTCTTGCCCTCAAGCCTTTTCAGCATCACAGTTGCCCTCCTCTGGAGGCACTCCAATATTTACTATCCTTGTTACAATGTGCACAGAACTGCACACAGGACTCGGTGAGATTGCACCAGCACAGTGCAGAGTGGGACAGTCACCTCCCACAACCAGTCAACAATGAAGTTCTTGATGCATCCCAGGACATGACTGGCCCTTTTCGCTGCCAGGGCACAATCTTGGTGTGCTTTCAACTTGCCATTGACCAGAACCCCCACATCTCTTTCTGCGGGACTACTCTCCAGCCTGTCAGCCCCCAGTTTGTATGTACAACAAGGATTACCCTGCCAGAGGCGCAAAATCTGGCATTTTCTCATGTTGAATTTCATATGGTCATAGAATCATAGAATTGTGAAATCATAGAATGCTTTGGATTGGAACGGAACTTAAAGATCATGTTCCAAACCCCCTGCCATGGGCAGGGATGCCACTCACTAGATCGTATCATTGCTCAGCTCCCTAGTCTAGCCAGATGGCTCTGTAAGGCCTCTTTACCCTTGAAGGAATCCACAGCTCCTCCTAATTTAGCATAATCGGCAAACTTGACATACATTCAATTCCAGGCTCCGGATCATTTGCAAAGGAAAGAGAAATAAAAAYGTAATGAAAAGAATAAAAATTTTCCTGATAAATATTACTTTTAAATGCCACGAAA
The DNA here is from genome assembly GCA_018881555.1 of Amblyornis subalaris. Taxonomy (NCBI): domain Eukaryota; kingdom Metazoa; phylum Chordata; class Aves; order Passeriformes; family Ptilonorhynchidae; genus Amblyornis; species Amblyornis subalaris. The sequence continues at coordinate 422,337 of JACAXG010000211.1, forward strand.
AGTGAAAGTTTTAGTCTTTTGGTTGAAGAAAAAACCCGGTGAATTTAATTTATAAATTTTGTTACAGGGGATGTTAATCTCATTTAAAATATCATTGACTTCAGTGAATTTCCTCAGTTATTTCTGTACTCATTTGACTGTACATACTATTTCAAATCAAAAGTAAGCCTTTACTATGACTTTTTTCAATACTGTGAAGAATGGGACAAAAGTTCTGTTTCAAACTGAGGTTACCTTCATGCATTGAAGTCTTTACTCCTGAAAAGAGAGAATCAAATACCATATAGAGTAGGCAAGCCACTCCTCCACTCAGGCCAGCGTGAGCATTGAATTCTCAAGAAAAAAAAGCTCAAAAAAATGGCTTGAACCATCAGTAAAACTTCTTTCTTCTACTCTCTTAAATTATTTTTTTACTTAGAACCTTTTAAGTAACCAAAAACTTCCCAGGAAAGCATCATTGCAAGATTAATAATTTACTCATACATGCACTAAGAGAGTTAACTACAATCGTGCTAAGTGATGATGCCTGTTAGAGCCACAGCCTGTCAAATAACATTTCAAATAGTGTTAAACTGTAATGTCCTTTCAGTCTGATGCATAAAAAGGATTGTATGATCCATAGAAATGGAGTACTGTATGTACATACTATGGTATTCCATTGATCAGCATTAAAGTATTAATCCATCTCCATTATAAATACTTCAGACTATTTCATCAATGACTGCAGATCAGTTCTCCACAATACTTCTTTTTTAAATCCTGGCAGGCACATGGAAGTTTGTTTTCAGTATAGCAGCTTAGGCTGCAGACAGAATTTTCAAAAATCTGCATATTCAATCACTATTCCTTCACTCTCTGATATGCTGCCAAAATTTCTCTAAGACATAACTATAGAATTCTAATGACACTGTCAACCTGTTTCATATAACTGACAGGTTTAACCTTTATGTTTTGAGAAACATTCAATAGTTTTTCCCATAACACTTCCCCAAAATATCTRGTTTTGCATTTCTAGATGATGGGCTTCAGCCAGCCTCTCGCATGCCAGATTATTCAAAGCTGCAATATAACACACAGTTAAATAGAKAATTATATGTCATAGATTCTACCATCTGGCATAGGAGATTGATGTTTTTCAGATGTTCTAATATTATTTGTCAACCAAGAATATTTCATTAGATAGTTGTTTATACAGTCTTGACACTCTTCATTATATGAGAGTATGCAAAAATAACACTAAAGTTCAGGCTGTACACACTTTAGGCACATCTGTATAATTGGGTAGAAAGACATTTTGTGATGATTCCAAAATACTTCATCTTTGTGGCAACTTAGTCCTCTAAATACTATAGCTACATTTAAATAACAACAGGCTGAAGTGTGTAAGTTCAATTTATAGGGAAATCTTACAAGGATGCAGAGCAATTTCATATTCACAATAGTGATAARTATACGGCCTTCAGGTAGGAATTGATCTAGATGTTTTTGTACAATTCCATTAAAATATGCCAGCTCTTCCCAAACTCAGAATTTTTTTTTACCAGACTTCACCCTGTAGACTTGTCTTCTGACATCATTCTTAGTTGATAAGAGGAATTAAAAAGATAATATGGTCTGAAATGTTTGTTAARGTGAGGTTCTTGGGTCACATAAATAAAGTAACCCCTTGCATTTCAACACAGCTGTATCAATTCAGTTCTGTCATTCACTGACAGAAGGAGCATATCTATTTAATRGTGTATTTTAATTTGCATTACCACAAACAAGGGATGTTTTTCTTAGGAATTCCAAACTAGAAACAGTAGTCAGTGCTTTTCACTATCGTTACTTGCTTTACTGCAGTACGCTTTGGGGAATTACAAGCTCCAAAAGAGGAATATGATAAATTGCTGGAAACGTTTTTATCATGCAGTTTTAGTAATTTAAAATAGATTGATATACATGAAAAAAAGTGGTAGCAMAGAATCCAGGGACAGTTTTCAAAAAAATGCAAATTCACAGAGAGACACCTGAGGACTGGTCAAGATAAACCTTGTAACTCTCAAGGGGTCTACTGAAAACCTCAGTCAGTGAGTGTTCATCTGCTCTTGTAGGTACATTAATTTTCTAAATCTAACTGAYGGTTCTTAAAAACTGTGACAAACTTTTTAAAAAGCAGATTTTTTAAAAAGTATACCTTGATCTATTCTCTTAATTCATGAGAACTTATTTTAAGCTCTGCAATAAAGAAAGCCAACAGATCAGTCAAGTTACCCTGCTGCTCCATTGTCCTGACACTGCCAGACAGGTAGTTCTTCTCACTAACTTTGCAACAGTGACTTCTGAGTAACCGGAGAGGAGGCTGAAACGAAATAATAAAAAAGGATCTGTATAACGGGGGAAGGAGCGCAAGCTTCAGGCAAAAAGGCTTGAGTGGGAAGTTGCTTTTGTTCCAGGAACCTGGTGTTCTGATGAGCCATTGGTCCTTGAACAGCTCATGACTGATTGTGCACAGAAAAAGCCAACTCATTTGAACTATGAGTTGACCATCTAAGAAGGAAATCTGAAGATTTGCTTCTTAGAAGATCTGAARATATGCTCGGCTGCTTGACTGCAGTGCAGGGGCTCCTTCAGCTCACCAAATCCGTACACCATAAACAAATGGTACTGAAAGCAAACAAACATGAGACGGATTCTTATTGCCACCTCTAACCTTGTCAATTTCTTCAGCTGGCAGATGGATTAATCCAATCARTGTATTTCACTGGAGCCTAAGATTGTGGAGGCAAGAGCACTGTAACTGAATACATAAAATCAATCTTCACTGGAATTGTTAAATTATCAGGACAATTACCTACACTATCATCTCTGTGTCAAATTATGTGATAAGTGAATAGCCAGGAAAGGGGAAAGGAGGACTACTTCGATTTTATCGCTTTTCTGACAGCATGCATATCTTATTTCTAAACAATCTTTAGAATACTTTCTGGTTGTCTGCAGAAATCTCAAGGTATTTTTATGTATCATCAAAGAATCTGATGAYCTATTTCCATGTGTGATGGGAGGTCCGATGGGCTCAGTTAAAACTCATATCATTACCTACTTCAACTCCAGCAAGTACTTGAACAGAATCTGTTATGCTATTGGCTTTTTTATCATCAGGCATTTGACATGCTCAAGTGTATGAACGCAATCAGCTAAATGCCTCTTATTTTTTGACAGGACATGAATAGTATTTCCTTAACCAAAGAAACTACAGTTACAAGTCATAGACTTTGCTTTAAAAACAGAGTAATATGGTTTCAGCTGCACCATTTTAGTGTAGACTAATTGTTTTTCTACAATCTTTTAAAAAGAAAGTTCTCCATGTCCATACTGTCATAACTAACAGGAGTAAGAGTTTCAGCATTTGGTCCTCAGTCCAGGTTATATTTAAAGCTGTAAATTTTATGCTAATGGACTTGTCAAAATCCATGCAATGCAGAAAAAGAGAAAACATTGTGTATGAGCTTGAATTCCTTTTTCTGGCAAAAGGTCTTACGAACCTAATGAAAATGTCTTAGGGAAAAATGCAGTGATGGACCTTTTTAGCTAGAATATTATTGATAGATGAATACAAATCACAAAGCTATTATTCACAGCATGTCTATTTCTATTGATAGAACTATCTCATTTGGGCAGGAGGGTGGGGCAGGAAAGGGGTAATGCAATGGCCTATCTTCATTTTTGTGAACAAGACACAATCTGTCCAGAGCTTGTTTACCTTGGCTGAAGCATGGCCTTGCCTAGTAACTACTGTTATTAGACTACATTTCTTTCCTCACTTTCAAATATTTTATCTAGCTCAGCACAAGCTTTAAGACCCCAGAGGGACCTAAAACTTCTAAGAGCTTTTGCAAAAATAAATGCCTCAAACCAAACAGKACCTCAACAGGTAAGTTATTTGAAGTTGGTTTCTCTCAAAGAGAATTTCATCTCTTAAGGCGAGCCAACATTTTAGAAACATCTTATGAGTCCATCGTCAAACTCAAATTAATAAATTCTCTAACATCTCTGTAAAACCAGGATAAATTCACTCTTGTTTTTGATCTGAGAGACTTGCAAATATTTTTATTGACATTTATTTCATCTTTTTTCATTTTGCAAAAATATGATTTTTTTCCTGCTTACCTAATATAGCTAGAATGGACACAATTGTTTTCATTGCATAAGTTTCAGAAGCACTTCACTATTAGTGTGATTTTTTGCTTTTCCTCAGCATCATTGAAAATGTCAGAATTTATTTGGAATAATATTAGTCAACTAATGCTTCAAGAGCATAAAAGGGAAAACAAGTTATTTTTTGTTGATGAGTTTTCTTCCTCCTGAGGAAGAAATTAAGTTGGAATACTTAGGGAGGAAATTTGTTCTGTCTTTTTCATGGTGATATAAGGGTACAAGGTAATATTACTAAAAATAAGAGATATATTCTGCCCAAGATGCAAGCACAGGATAATATGAATGAGAAGAAGGTATTGAACAATGCTTTTCCGCACAGGAGGTCAAGGAGACAAAGGGACTGCATGCTTTAAACAGACCCGTGCAAGAACACCCCTCAGTTGATCCTCTTTGAAGAAGCCATCACCTGCAGTGTATGTGTGCAGGCAATCAGATGAAATACAGGAAGTGAAAAGCTTATTTTCCTCTGGCAAAGCAACTGTGTCAAACAAGAGCAATGGTTTTATTCCTCTTAAGTAAAAGAGGAGTCAGTCTTGCTTATGTAATAATGAAATGCTTTATTTAACCTACTCTATTTACTTTGGCAAAGGCAATTAACATTTTCCAAAAGTGGAATACTTCATCATAGGTGGAAGAAGGTCCATGCATATCAGACAACATGTTTGAAAAATTGGATTAACCTCATCCATCTGGTTTAAAAAAGATTTTGAAATTAATGTCTTCATACATATTAGGTTTAATATGTATTAGTGAACAGGATTTCATTTATTAATTGTTTCGTGGCAAGCTAAATTAAGGAAAAATTACCCATTTTGGGAAAAAAGAAACAAATCATAAGATTACATATCTCTTCCTCAAAGTAGAATAACCTGCCCTTCAATCACCTTTATAAAGGGTGAGTAAAACCAAGTAAAGGGTTTATAAAAAATGTCCTGGATAATTCCAAGTGAAACCATGCTTTCTACAATATCAGCATTACAAGAAAATCCAGAAAAATAAAGCAAGTGAGCCCCCTGGTGTCTTGATTCTCATCTACTAAAACCGCCATTCAGGGGTTCTAATAAAATACCTTGGGAATAATTACATTTTCTATAAGCAAGTATGATAGATAGTAAACAATCCTAAATGCTTCATAAAATTAATATATGGATTTTTGGCATAAATTAACATATCTTGGTTTTACTCATGTAGTATATAGAAATATGTACTTCAGTCTCTAAAAATGAGAGTGCTCTCTCTCAGGTAATTCATGGTCTAAAAATTTTCATTGATTTTTTTTAACTGAAAATGCCTGTCATTCCACTTTCTGGATATTTTGGTGACAAAAATAGTCGTTTTTAGGTGGATTTTTAAACTGTGTTCTTGAGCCTGTAAGCTAAAACATTGCTTGTTAAAAATTTCCAAATACAAATTTCTGCCTTTTGTAGACAAAATTGTGCATGAAGTTTTTCTGATACCATAATTAACGTGGTCATTGACAAAATTTCTCTTCACAAAATACTTCTTAACTCGAAAAATAATAATAAAAAATTGTCTGACAACTGGTCTGGTAAAGCAGACTGTCTAACAAAATTGCTGTCTTTTTTTTTCTTTTTTTCTTTTTTTTTTTAATGTAACTGAAGACAGTTCTCGGTAGAGAAGCAGATAATCCATAAGCACTCAGACAACCTCAGGCAGAAAGCAAGATCTCTGGAAGAGAATGAAGGGAAAGAGAGAGCAAAAAGATTAGAAAAAGACTGTCAGGCCCTCAAGATGAATTCATAAGCAATAAGGAAAGGGAATTAATGACTTTACAAGATGAGGAAGTAGCTTATACATAAAGGAGCAACTATCATCCTATCTCACTTAGGAGAAAAATTATAAAAGGCTGGTGGCAGTGAGAGATCAATGCCTCAGCAGTGCTAGTTAAAGCTACAGCTGCTCTAGATTCCTGAGCAATGTGATTGTCTCATGGGGGAATAGGGGCAYGAGAGGAATAAGCCACTCTGCTCTTAGCTAAAATTGTTGATCTCCACCTGACTTTTCTCTGTGCTTTCATTACAGTTAATTCTGTACAGACACAGGTACAGCAAGGCACCGGTGATGGATACCTTTAGTAAAGCACAGATCTCATCAAGGTGCCACTTACTGCATTAACAATCCTCTCCACACAACTTGAAAAATTTGGATTTTCAATAGTAAAACACCTTAATAATTCATGATGCACTAGTAAAACAAACAAACAAGCAAACAAATACCCCACAACTTGGTTCCTAAGGCAATCATGCAAACTTTTTGGCTCTTTCTTCACTCTATATAAACATTCTGATGAGAAACTTGGCTGCTGTTGCCACACAGGTCTGCAAAAGAAACATGTACATCTTAAACAGGCAGATCACCTGTTGTATTATGTTATCACAAAAGTACTTAAATACATCCATAATCATGCTATAACTCAGTTGCAAGGGCTTGGAAGTGTAAGGCTAGATGAAAACAGAAAGACTGGCTTCTGGAGTAATACATAAACCTAAGTTACTACATTAGGAGGATGGGGGACTTTCTTCAAGGCCACCTCTAAGAAATCATTCTTCCTTCATTATTAATGGCAGGAAAACTACATCAGGGTGAGGTTGCAGTCCCTGCAAGTAAGGGTACTTCCTGAGCCCAGCCATGGACTTGGTGACACCAGCCCTGCAGTGGATCTTCTGCTTTTGTAATTCCCAGAACCTCATTATGGCAGCAGCAAAACACCTCACATATGAGCCAGGAATTTATCACTAGCCCAATTAACATTTTAACAGTCTAAGAGTCCACATAATCTAATTATTAGAGAAAGGCTCATTAATCATCCTCTTACATCTTTTAAAGTGAAAATCCTCTCCAGATTCTACCTTTTTTCCCTAGTATTTCTCTCCCCGGTCCAGTACTTCTCAGGSACATTTTCTGTTGACCATTTCCACCTTCCTCAGGAAGGCCAGAGCCCACTGCAATGAGTGGGGCACATACAGAGGTCCCTTATCCACTGTCTTGTTTGGGTCTCTGGAGGCGCATTTCTTCTCCCTCCCTGCCATTTCCTTCTGGAGGCTCCTTGGGGGAGTACAGAAAATGCCCCTGCACCCTGTGACAGAAAAGGCATGTTTTCCTCCTGTTTGTCTGATGGCAAGAGAGAATTAGTTTGTCCTCCTTAAACTTCAGACTTTTTTATGGATGATATGCATAGCTTTGTTCCTAAGAGTAACACCTTGCTTGTTTTCCTGTAAGTCATGTGGTCAAGACTACAATTGCATTTGTATATGTATGTCTGTACTGGATCAGCTCAACAAACTCTGTCCAGAAGTGACCCCTCATGGACTGCTGTGAAAAGCAACAACTAGATAAACATGTGATGCAGTTCCCACTACTCTGGCAGCATCAGGTTGTTTTCAGCTCCCAAACACCATCCATGGATTGAGGATTGTCTTGGTACTGCTGCATCTTCTTTATAGTRACCTACATTTGATCAGCCCTTGAATACTTGTCCAAACTTCTTGAATCTTGAAAGCTGCGATTCTCCTTGGCAGCGTTCCACAGGCTATGGATAGGCACTATCCTGCAACACTTTCCTAGTTCTTGTCTAGAAAAGACAAATCATCTTTTACCCACCCTCTTCTGTTGCTCATTTTTCAGTTCTTTGMCACATGCTTCCAAAACTGGGTCAGACTTTAAAATATTTAAGTAGATAGAAACTCTCTAGGTATTTAGAAACTGTTGTTCATTTAAGTCATGCCACAGAAATCCCACTAGATGACTTGCTGTATCTTGATATGTCTAAACACTTATAAAAATCTGCTCAAAATATGTAAAACGATGAAAAGCAAAAACGTATCTCACTGCTATTAGCAGTACATCTTACTTTAAGCTATTATATTGAAAAGGGCTTGCATTAGGCTGACTGAATTTACAATGTGACTGAATGGTTACTAGGATCAGAAAGACAATTCTCCTCAAAGAGGAGAATACTGATAGATAATATTTCTGAGCTTCCTTTCACTGTGGAGGCATGTTGGCTCCACGTATCATTTATGAATTACATTGATTTGAAACTATAACAGAATCATGACCACTAGGTTTTACCATGCCTTGGCTCTCATCCCCTCTCCTTCCAATTATAAGCTGCCTAGGAATTCTGATGACTATGGTGCCATTACAAAATATAACTGATAGTCTTGTTTTGGAGATAAGTGTTGTTTCCTTTTCTGAACTTGGTCTGGAAGATATTTAGATTGTCACATTGTCAATGCCGAGCCAAGGCATAAAAATAAAACTGTAATAAAACTTTCTTTTCAAGAGTTTTAATGGCATTGTAGCCAGTATGTAACCCTCCTTTGGGTGTCGCGTGTCCAGAATCTCTTTTGTGCTTGTATAGCATTTTGTATGGCCTTTTATATGGCTCTAAATTAAGAATGATCTCATATGACCATTCCTTGTTTTCACAAGCAGTATAATGTTCCAAGTACTACATTTTAAAGCTCTACGCACATTACCTGTGTAAGTCTCATTAACCTTTTCTTTCTGGCAAGTTTTTTTGTTCTCCACTTTTAAGCCTTTAATACCATGACAAAATACTGACATAATTCCCGGTAACAGACTTTAGCAACTGTCACAGAATTCCACAACCCAGCTAATTACTCACTCTGGTAGGCCATATAAACCCACTATTCTCTGTATCACATATGTAGCTAAACCAAATTTTTAAAATCTCTTTCAAGGAAATGATACATAGATAGTACCACTGTTTCTTTTCCGTAATTAGTTTTATAATGTTAATTGCAGTACATTTTGAAAAAAAAAACCAACAAGCTGTTCACACTTCAGTCACTAAGAATGCTTATAATCAAGTAAATAGAACAAATCCTATGCTATTTTCTTTTATCAGAAAGTTTTTTTAAAGAAGTCACTAATTAAGGCTTGATAATATTTTCATTTCCCTCTTTCCTTTTCTTCATAAGGAAAGCAGTGTTTACTGGCCAAGACATTTGATCTTTATACATTATGTTCTGTCCTATGTATACAAAATAACAGAAAATAAAGCAGAAGCTGAAGACATCTGCAATGGCTGAATGAATTGATGGATATTTAGGTATGCAGAAAACCTGCTGGATCCCTGTGGGCAAAGAATATGATCGATTGTGTAATGTCCAGATGACAGCCACTGACAAGCAGAGTATGCAGGGGCCAATATTGAGGCCTAGTTTTCACAACATCTTTATCAGCAGACTGAACAATGATAGGGGTGCAACGTCAGGAAAGCTTTTAATGGCACTAAATTAGGTGGAGTGGCTGACACAATAAGTGGCCTCAGAAAGTAGAGGACTGGATCAACAGAAACATCGTGAGGTTCAAGAATCGTGGAATCACAGAATCATTTATGTTGGAAGGGACATCTTGGCATTATYTAGTCCAGCTCCCCAGATCAGGCAGAGTCAGATTGAGTATATTTTCTAAGAGTCTTCCTTCTCCCGGTTGAACAGTCCCAGCTTTCAGGCTCTTCTCAGACCTCCAGTTTAGGAATATACATAGGATGAGATTCCTCTGTAGAAAAAAGGAACTAACACTGATTCCTACTGACTGCCCACAGTGTAGAATTCTTGTAGAATTCACAGTTGCAGGATGTTGTGAACTGTAAAAGTATGTTTAAGTTCACGTAAGGACAAGTAGACAAATTCATGTAAAAAAAGGAAAGTATTTATTTAGAAACCATGGGAAAAATGCAATATCTTGCTCAGGAAAGCAAGAAACCTCTGACTTCCACAAACTGGAAAGTTATATTACATGCAGGATCAGTCTATACATCTTCTGTTGGTTACAATATTTCTCTAAAAATCTGCTACCATCTCCAGTAATATCTCTAATACTTTGTGTTTTAATCTTACCAGCATCATGGTTTATTGTTCTTAATAAAAGGGGGAAAAAAGCAATAGGAACATAAATAATCTTGCTGAATTCAGTAGGACTACTCAAATACTACAAGTTAAGAGTGTGCATAAATAGTGCATGGGATATGAGTCTTTCTTGTGTTTAAAGCACAAGTATTTATCTGTTCAAAAGCTAAAATAAGGCAAATATTTTATAACATCAATATTCTTTATCATAGAAAGGCAGTGTTTCCTTTTTTTTTTTTCAGGGAAGTACTTCATTTGACTTTAAATGAACATGAGCAACTGCAGCTCAAATCAGAAATTGATTATATCTCCTCTGTTGCAAGTAAAAGAGTTTTCCAAGGACTAGTTCCACAGATGGCTGAACTCTGAGTGGTTTGTACTGCTGTGTTGTAGAAATTTTGAAAACAATCATTATTTCTTGTTAACATTCTCTGACAACATTTTACACTGCCTTCAAAGTAAAGACTTCAGTTCTCGGGAGGTGATTTGATTTCATTTGCCAATTCATGTCCACATAATATTCCAATAGAATAGTCTGTTTTGAAAAAAAGTCTCCATGTTGTTACTGTGAAGTGCAAAATTATATGCTAATTAAAGTCATATATTCTGTTATTTAAAGAGAAAATTAAGAATGGTCAATGTCTTATGTTCTGTCAGCTATTAATTGGTATCTGAAATCAGCATGGATCTGTATGGAATGATAAAAGAAGTGAAATCATTAAGCTGCAAGCAATGCGAGGTTGCTTATAATAATAAGATTGATAAAACAATGAAAAATAAAACTTGAGTGTAAAAACACAAGGAAAAAAATACTATATTCTTTCCTAGCTTACCAGTGAAAGTGTTAGTAAAAGTAACGAATATATATGTTATTTACATTTAAGCCTACTTATATTATTTCAACTTGTTAAAATTACAATGTTTTTAATATTCCTTACTGATGGTAGTACTTATGCAGAAGGAATAATAGTTATCTATTCAAACTTCGAGTCACAGAATAATTAGGGAGAAATAATTAGGCAGGTTATGCCTTTTTTGTCTCAATGAATTCTTTATGCTTTGATGTAAAGTTACTTTTATCATCATTAATATCATTGCAAATTTTCATTATTCATGAACGATGAAATAATAAGAAGGTTTCATTACGCCAGCAGTTCAAAATTATTCACTTTGCTTACTAATACATGAATGAATCATTCTTGGAGAATTCAAGCTTCATGACAGATTTTTATAAACAGAATATCAAAACCAAAGTAGTATCTGTAGTGCCATTTTTCTATTATTTGTACTTTGTTCAAAAAATAATAAGCTGCAGGAGTATTTCTGTAAAACAAAACAGATTATATTTATATGTAATTCACTGTGCTTTTTAATATTCAGTTTCAGMAAAAAATTTAGCTCAGCATATATAGTAAGTAAAGACAGCTTAAGGAATACCTTTTCTGCCAATCAGAGGTCACCAGAAGCTGATGATTCATTACTAAGGAAAATAAAAAAGCAATTCTTACAAATACTCCAGTAATAGCTGAGCTGTCTAACTCGATATGAGGACTTCCTTATCTAAATATATGTATGAATAAACATGACATAAACTAGACTTATCTTGCAAATGCAGCATAACTGATTAAGGGTAGTGTCTGGGCCATACTAGTCCATTTTCTTCCTGAAATCAGGTGTTCACTATAGTTACTTTTTTTCCTAATAGGGGGAAAATCAAATTATAGTAGAGAAAATCTACCCTTCACAGGTTTCTCATATGTATATTTCTTTATTATCTCTTAAAACCAGATTGTTCTTCTTTTTTTCTATCTGCAATATTCAGATATATTCCAGTTGTATTATTTTTCAAAATTATTAGAGTACCTTCTAAGAAGTTTTGAGTTACAGAAACTTCTTTAAGATTTGGCACATAGTTTATTGGCCTGGGCTGGACGGAGTGTTCTTTCTCAGTACAACCTTACAAAGAAAATTCTTTGAGAGATATGCAAGAAATATGCAAGTGTTTAGTTAGATATTTAAATGGCTTTGCACTTTAATTGCCTTCTGCATACCCACTCGTGCCTCTAACATATAGCTGTAAATATTTGCCTATTATTTTTGAACAGGATGATTGTTAACAGAAAATCACATTGCTACTTTGCACTTTTCATGACTGCACTSCCAGTACACAGTCCATTTACTTAAACTTACACTGTCTACAATTCTTCTATTCAACATTTCCAGGTCTAAAGTAAGTTTTTGGTTGAAAGCCAATGTATTTGGGCTCCTCTCTCCTAGATTTAGTCTTTGTTGTATTCTAGGATGTTGTTTACTGCTCTACAAGTGTAATTTCTATGGTTTTCCTTGACCTAGTAGGTCACCTGTATTTTTCCATAYGAGTCAAAACATGAGAAAGAAATTCGAAGACATTGTGAAATGGAATATCACATGGGATTTTCACTTTGAGTATTTTTGGTTTGATCTCAATGAGAGACACAAACTGCATTTCTTATTATACAGATACTAAATTTAAAAAAAAAAAAAAGAATTTAAAAAAGAACCCTCAATGGAGCAAATATAAGAACAACTGTTTCTCATGTGAATTCCTCACCTACTAGGTTATGAACAGGATTTTTCTCCTGTTCTCAGTTCACAGTACCATCAATTTTGAATGTTCAGCAACAGAAGAAGAAGCCTAGGCGGTCCTCAATCTGTTCTTGATGATCTTTTCAGCCTAAACAGGAAGGGTACTGGCATAACCTTGAATCTTTCTTTTTTCCAATACTCAGGAACTTTCTTTTTTCCAATTTAACCAGACCTTGCATTTCATGCTCACATTGGTACTGGGGAATGAAACGAATTGAGGTATGCACTGCTTTTTCTCAAAGTGGAGAATAAATGGTTCTATTCTCTGCAAGAGTGGTTAGTGAACGTCCATGATCATAAAAAGATTCAAGGTAAATTGTCCCAAATAATTTAAGTGCCTAACCTTTCAGAAGAGGTAGGATTTCAAGCAAACCTGCATACTTAGCATTTTTTCTTAACTACCTCTACTCCATCTAATATCTAGTATGTAATTTGGACAAGAAACCCTCCTTATATACTGAATAAGACACACAGGCAACAGCATTTAGATTCTGGATTTTGGTTTTGAGGCGTAGAAAGTGAAGCACCAATTCATTTGGCTTGGTGGCATCAACCTTCTGTTTTGGATGGTCTGTTATAACTTTTTAGCCAAATTTAGCTGAATACATTAAAAACAAAGTCTACAGCTGCAGTTAGTATTTTTATCAAATCAGTGAATGAAATTGGGTGAAAAAAAAGAAAACAAAATGACTTTTTAAGTTAAGATTTTTCACTTCCAGCTGTATAATCATTCAGTGCAGTAAATTATGCAAATAATTTCCCCTGAAACAGACATACTGGTTTTCAATTTAAATGACATAGAACAAAATGGGTTTAGATTATTCAAAGTCATGCCTTTGGGTTTTTTTCTTGTTTATTTGGAATAAATTATGTTAGGTAAAAAATTACAGTAGTCTATGTTTCAGCATTTTTCTTTTGCTTTTGAGCATTTCTAGTTTCTAGCAGTTAAGTAAGCAAAGCCAGAATTATTTATGATTGTCAGTCTCATGTATTTATTCTGTAACAGTAAATTGATATAGTTCTTGAGGGGAAAAAGGTGCAAAGAATCAAAACCAAACTAAATGAAAGCAAACAAAAAACCCCTTTCTGTTGGGTTATTTCCACAGAGTAATTCTAAGGAATTTACCTTTTTCTTTAGTTGGCTTTATTGTGTTTGTCCTGTATGTCACCTTTTCAGAAAAAGAAAATATTTTCTTCCCCATTTTCTTGGTCTGCTGGGTGAATAGCCAAAGCTTTCTTTCAAGTTTAACAGTGTAACTTAGACAGCCTTGGCATAAGGCTTTGATTCTTTTTTTTGATTCTTTGTCAGTTGTCTTCTGCATTGTTTAATGCCACTAGGAAAAAAAGAGCAAACTTTAATCACCCACTGAGATAGATTTCTATCCAGCTGGATCTCAGATTGACCAGAGACATTGCCTATCAAAGACAAGGCAAAAAAAATTTGTCCTGGAACTGTCAAAAATCTTCACATTTATAATCAATCCGTGAGGAAAACACTTTTTTCTCTCTCTCTTTTAAAATGTTTTCCTCTGGCCTTTTTTGTTAATATATGTTCTCTGATCATAGTTGACTTTGAAAACTGATTTTTAAAAAAAAGGAAAACATTCCTTTTTGAGTAGGGTAGGAGCAGTTTGCTGTAATCCAGTTAACACTTCTACCATTGAAGAAATTGCTAAGAAAAAAATGTAAGTTTGTAACTTGAGTATTCTGCTCTTATGGTAAGATCATACAGAAAGGAAGTTCAGGAGAAGGGGTAATACTAATACCAGCTGATRCAGAACAAACAGAAATTTCTTGTTGGGTGTATACTATATGATACGATGGAGACATAAAAATAAAACAGGTCACAGCACTGTCTTGACTTAGCACTGGTGAGGCCAAACATGAAATACAGTGTCCTGTTATGGGCTCCCCAGTAAAAGAATGGAACTACGAGAGACAGTCCATTGAAAAACCTCAAAGCTTACTAAGGGCTGGGAAACCTCCTTAATGGGCTAAGGATAAGAGAGCTGGGACACTTCAGCGTGGAGAAGAGAAGGATCAGGAGGAATGTCATCAATATGTACAAATATCTGAGGATAGAGCCAGCGTCTTTGCAGTGGTGCCCAGTAACAGGACCAGAGGCAACGGGCACAAACTCAAAACCAGGAGTTTCTGTCTGAACATCAGAAAACACATTTTCACTGTGAGGGTGCCGGAGCACTGGAACAGATGGCCCAGAGAGGTTCTGGAGTCTCCATCCTTGGAGATATTCAAAAGCTGTCTGGACACGGTCCTGGGCAATCAGCTCTAAGTATGTGCTCTGTACTTTGATATCTACCTCTCTTACACTGTCACCTGCGCTTAGACAGTTATCCAATCCAGGAACTGACCCAGCTGAAACACAGGTCTCCAAAAAAAAAAAAGAAAAGCAAAAAAAAAAAGAGAAAGGAGAAAAGGGAAAAAAAAAGAAAAAAGGTATTAATTTTCAGCTATACCTGATTCAGCTATCTTGCAGCCCCAGAAACATCAGTGCCCAAATAATGAGACCAGGGGCTAAAGAAGAAGAGGAAAGAACCACTTAGCAACGCGGGTGCTAACCAGCTGTGAAGCAACACAGCTAGTCTTATTGTAGCCACAGTGGGACCAAAAAACAGGCAGCCTTGTTCTTTACCACCCAGCTATTTCTGTTGTAAGAAAATATGCTGTACAATGAGCATGTAATAAGCCAGCAGCAGAGAATAAAACCATCCATCACCATATGAAAGACAGTTTTATTACATTCCCAGACCCAAAAGTACTGTAGAGTCAGACGTAGAGGCATCCCAATACATACAGTCAGCTTCACTTTAGCAAGGCTTATTAGTTCTGCCTCAGCCCCAGCTTTGCAGGGCTCARACAGCTTCTAGCAGAGCAATTCAAGTGTTTCTCCTAAGCTCCAGAGTCAAAAGGGCTCATTACCTGGGATACTGGAAAAATAGACAGAGACAGCTCTTGCCTGGCACTGTGACTGACCTAGTAAGCTTGCTCAAAACTTGGTGCTCTGGAGACCTAGGCCAAGAGCAGCTGACATTGAACCAGAGCTAATAAGCTGTGCAGCTTTGGAACTGATGGTGCATTTGGATCTGTTTCTGCCATTCTCCTTCATGCTTATTGTAGGAGCACAGTGAAGTGGCTTTTAGACCTGAGTTGTCTGTGGAAGTCGTACACTTACAAGGCATAACATATGTATAATGTGTTGCAGCTCTGTAGCAGACCATCTTTACCCCCCCACCCCGCCCTGTAAATTTATCTATTGTTTGGGTACTGTATTGTATCTATTTTGGCACCATGGTGTTAACAGTGGTCTGGCATCTCCCAGTTGCCAATAAACATCTTACTCTTGAATGAGATTTGACAAAATAAGCTGAGTTTCTGACTGACAGCCATTCACTTCACGATTATATAAGCCACACCAAACTTCCACAAAGCAAAAATCTTCTACAGACTCCCTGGGAATGTGTGGAGTTTCTCCCATGAGTGGGGATACCCATTTCACTATTACTTCTCAAGGGATTAAGTGAAGAAATCTGTGTACATTATTTCTGTTTTGGTGGTAAATTGCATTTGACTCCTAATCAATACTATTTCTTTTGTTAGCTTTAATATAAGTACCTTGATACAGTGCACTATTTTATGTAATACTACAATCTAAGAACTACAAAGTAGTTCTTTTAGTTTTATTCTGTATAATAAGCACTTCTGATTAAGATCTTTCATCTGTTATCTTTTGCCTGTTCATTTGTTTTAATAAATAATTCATCTTTTATAAATATATCTGAATCGCCATCATTAAAACTCACAGGACAAAGTTGCAAAATTAAACCATCGATAGTTTGAGGCTAACATAAAATCCAGCCTCCCCCAGACTCTTCTCTCTGAGAAGGGTTTTAGAAAGCAATGGGGTTGCACACTACCATTAACTTGCTCACAGAGTAGGACAGAGAGGCAGATGGAACAATTGTCGAAAGAAGAAAGAAGTTTCAAGAGATGGAGTAAGGAAAAAAAATGTAACAAAAGTAGAAGTTGAGCTGCCAAATAATTGTATGCAGAATGAGAAACCCTGAAACTGGCATCTGACACAAGCATGAATATGCTAAAAAGACCTTATTGGATGAATCTGAGAGAAGGTAATCCCATATAATACCAGTATTTCCACTAATGCAAAAAGTCCTGATAAGGTGATAATGTAATTAACAGCTATTATTAATTTCATGGCTTATTTTATTTTGTCTAAATACTTTTTATTATAAGTTACTTACTTACTGTATGTAATCCTCTTTTCTTGGTACTCAGAGATTTTTTTTTTTACTTTTGTTTCCCCTAATCTTTCTAATTTCTTCTTAACCATCCTTGGGCTTATTTTATAAATACTCAGCTTTAGGGATTTTAAGTTTTTATTTTCAATTTTTTTATTCTGTGTTTTCCTATACCAGTTTATTTTTTCCATTCTTTCTCTCCAGTCACTTCTGCTGATCTGTCACATCCTTGGTCCTAGCATTTCTTCAATCTGTAGCTTAGAACCTATTTTCTCCTACCCCTTTTAATGTTGGAAAAGGTTCAGGAATGAACTAGAATGCCCAGAGAAAAGGATTTAGCAGTATAGATGAAAGAATAAGGTGTGGAAACTGACACAGACCTCTAAAGTTACAGACAGTTTCCCCTAAAACCAGGAGACAAAAGTATGATATCTTAGCATTCACTGTGCTGCATAAAAAAAAAAAGTAAAAAGTCCTATTTGTAGTTCCTTAGGAACTGAGAGYGGCAATGTCCCTAAACCAGCCAGTAGGAGAGTATGAATATAAAGAAATTATGTGAAAATGGCTGTACCGCAGTTTGTCTTCTCTTGTACTGCTCCTGACACACCTTACTGTATGTAAATACTGGAAGTAAGGATGCATTATCCTCTCTTGGCACTCATGATTTGTCATCACAGAAGTCAGCTAATGTGCACTAATGTGTACTACTAAAACAGTGACTAAGTTTCAACAGTGTAATTCAGAGAGACCTGACCTAAAGTAAACATATATAAGCCAAATTAGCTGGAAAATGAACCAAGCATATGAAGGTCAATGGGAGTGAACTTTGCATTCAAACATGTCAGAGCCATTTTTGGGGAGCTAGCAGCCCTGCCAAAAACCTTCCCACTCCTCTCTATGGGCTTTAAGTTAGACCACAGAAGAGTCAGTCTACAAAATACACAGAAGAAGGCCACAAGGAAAATGTTTATTCTGTACATATGGGTTTGTAGGAAAAAGAAATCTGGTATTTGAGAATTCTTTGATTTAGAAGACAAAAGCAGAGACAAATTCTGTGGCCATATGTCAATAATGAGCTTGCTTGTCCTTGACATGAGTTATTTCAGTCTTAATCAAACTTTGGAGTTGGTTCCATCAGCAGGGTAGAAGTTTTTGCATTCACAGAACTACTTACTGAGATAAGATATGAAGAATTAATGTAACAGGAAGGCTATGTATGTGACCATGCACTAGATTACACAGTGTGAGATCTGACTTCTGGAGTGACAGAAGACATCACTGAATGGGAAGACACATGGGTCAAGAACTCCTTGAGAACTACTACATTCCAGGAAGATGCTTTTCTTGGGACATAACTTATAGATAGTATCAAATAATGCCCTGCAGCATCCCCAGTAGGATATATCATCTGCCTTTAGGTTATTGTAAACTTCTGATTACAAGTATCAAAAAAAGAAGAAAGCCTAACTTAAAATTGCTAAATAGAAATTCCTTGTCATCTATAAATATTYGATTATACTGAGTTTGTTATATAATTTTCCATTTTGAAAGACATTGCAGTAAAACAACTTAATTTAAGAAGAATCAGTGGTAAGTTCAGATAACAAGTATCATCATTTAGCATTGTATTAACCATAACAAATATATCAGGAAATTAGAATATATAGGTAACAAAAATTAGAGTACACAGTCTAGATACCTGGATCAATTGAAAACAAGTTCAGGAAAAAAATACCTATAGTAATTAATTTACACTGTTATGGTCAAGTTAGATAAAGGTATCAGCCAGGCTAAAACAGTGCCAGCGAGACTTAYAAGGTGCTTAAGATGATGTAAAATAATGTCAGGGTCAATGCTATCTGGAGAAGATGTTAAATTGAGTAAAATGAGCCATGAAAGGACATTGTTAACAGCCTAAAGATGAAGAACATTACCAATGTTTTCAAGGGTCGTGTTGACAGAGCATTCCCATTTTAAATTAGCAGTATTGTCAGGAGATGGTAGGTATGGAAGAGAATCTCTGTGTTGTAATTTATTTTTTTTTGAGCACCTCTGCAGGAAGAATAATCAGTTCTCCTTACTCGTAAGTCTTAAATAATTTATACCACTTAAATTTCACAATGGAATGTGCCTGTAACTATAATCTATAAGATATTACCCCCACTAACAGGAAAATAAAAATTAACACATTTCAGAGTAAAGACAGATAAAATCGAGAGAAAAAATGGTAACATCACATAGTAGAAATACAGGAAAACCTTTCTCCATTCATTAATTAGCTTAAAATAAATATTATTGATTGCTGTTTCAAGGGAACAAAAAAAGATTTACATTAGAAATAGAAAAAAAATCATAGAAGATAAATGGTTTAGCACTGCTAACAGCTTTTTGTGAATGATAAAAAATTTGTATGTGATACAATCTATGTTCTCATAGAGGAGGAAATTATAAAATCTGGTGTGTAGGTTTTAGTTGTCACTATTTACAGCAGCAGGAATGATGTCTTCACAAAACCCACAATAACTACCAAAATTCTTGCACAGTAGTTTAAAAGAAGATCAAGTAGCTGCATGCTAAGGACATAATCTTGGATGTATCTGGATTTAAATGGGTGAAATTCTATCTCTGTGTTTACAATTAGGGGCTTTCATTGGCTTAGAGCCCTTCCAGTGGAAAGATGAGGAACCAAAAATTTTATCATAATTGCGCCATCTCAGTTGACTACTCACGGAACATAAAACTTATACATAATCTAGGCACTTCAGTCAGGTGCTAACATCCGGTGTCTTGAGCCTTATCTAAACCGTAAAGGACGACATTGTTATCTGAAAACAGTATTTTTTATCGTAAGAATCAACACTCACTGAAATAGTATCCCCAGGGACAYAGCAGAGTCCCCATCACTGCAGTTTGTCAAGATACTTTTGGAGAGGATGCTAGATAACCTCACCTAGGCTGTCTTTTCCATGAAGGCCTTGACCAGATGATCTTTCAAGGTCCCTTCCAAATAGATACTGAATCTGACGTTTTTAAAAAGCTTTGATGAAAGGTTGATAGCTGGCTTTCAGAATTCAATTCTCTTGGTTTTAATTGATTCGGACACTAAAAATCACTAGTGACTCAGAAAATCCTCATTATTATGCTTATTTGGAAAACAATTGAAAATAAATGTCTAAAGAAAACATCATCCAGAACTCAAACTACACACGTAAGTTGGAAAACCTCAGTCTTTTCTTATTTACATATTCTCACCTACAGTGTTTTGAAGAAAATGTGGGGTTGAATTTATCCTGAAACAGAGCAATTTACAGTTCCTTGAAAAATTATTTAATATTGGCATCATAGTAGCCAAATCACAGTCAAAACACCAGAAAACTTAGAAAATGTTGTATGAGACAGACAATAGTAGAAAAACAAAAGTTGATATTTCAAGGATTCATACACAGTAATCTGAAAATAATAATAAATACAGTGTGTTGTGGGTCGATCTCCACTCGCTGCCAGATGCCCACCCAAATGCTCTCTCTCTCCCTCCTCAACAGGACAGGGGGAGGAAATAAAACAGAAAAGCTCAGGCATCAAGATTAAGACAGGAGACTGACTTGCCAATTATTATCACAGGAGAAACATGGGAAAACCAATTTCATTTATTGCTAATTAAATCAGATTTGGATCATGAGAAACCAAGACGAATTAAAACCACACTTTCCCCCCATCCACTCCCTTCTTCCCAAGTTTGACTTCACTCTCATTTCTGACTGTTCTACAATCTCCCCATAAACAGAGCAGGGGCTTGGGGAATGGGGAAGCTGTGGTTATTTTTTAACAGTTTTTATCTACCCTTCTTCATCCTCATGCTTTTCCCCTGCTCCAGTGTGGGGATCAGTGTTCCTTCAGGGTATATCCACCTGCTCCAATCTGGGGTCATCCACAGGCTGCAGTGYGAATATCTGGCATACCTAGTCCAAAGAAGTCTCACAGAGAAATATCTGCTTCTCCGGGGTCTTTTTCACAGGCTGCACAGGAATCCGTGTTCTGACACCTGGAATACCTCCTTCCCCTTGTTGTTATCTGACCTTGGTGTCCACGGGGTGGTTTCTCCCTCATTTTTTCCTCAATCCTCACTGTCTGCACAGAGTTTTGTCCTTTGTTAAGTTCATTTTCCCAAGGTGCCACTAGCTTGGCTGATGGACACAGACGTATCCCACAGTGGGTCTATTTTGAGGTCATCTGGAATCATCTGTATTCAGTAAAGGGCAGCCCCTGTCCTCTGTGACCAGCCCTTACACCTATAAAAATGTCCAGATTGAATACATGTACAACGCTTTGCCGCTTTTTTAGTATGGCACGTTTGCATATGGTTATGGATACAATCGTAATGTTTGTATTCTTTTTTATATTGTTATCTCACACCCATATGCCAATTTGGGGAGCTTTTTTTTCACAGTCGACTTATTGGGTATAAAGATAATGTGCACATAAGCCCAAAGCAAGAAGCATTGATATTCAAATGAAGAAAATAAAATCTTCTCTTTATAATTCCGTTAAGAGATATGAGGCGAAGACCCTGAGGAAGCAAGGACCTACAGTTCCTTCTCCCGTGGTATCTACAGACAATGCTAATAAAAAGAGTAATCTTTGAAATTTTGTGTAAATAACTATTTACCATAATAATAGATTTATATTGTACACTTTCCACATATAAGTGCTTTATATAACYCATACCTTGGGTATGCTTTTGCCAGACAAATAGCAGTGTTGGCTTTCATTAATGATGAGAGGGTTCAGAGGACACTCATACATTGTTTAGACAGTAACAGTGTTTAATGTAGCTATCACCCAATTCTCAGTCTTGCAAWTTTTTATTCAAGTACCTAATTTTACTAGTGAAAAGAATGGTTTTAGTTAATAAAGATAAGCGGACATTAAACTGACTGCAAGACCAGGCCTGCCATACTGATTTTAACATACAATAAGCAGAAATCAATACAAAGTACAAATGGCAAGTTACTGTTCTTTCTCTGAATCCATGACAAGTAACTGTGCGATTAGAACAAGTGTATGGTTTTTCTCCAATGGCATTGTTCTTTGTGAGAAAACTTAATAATATTTTTGGTAAGTAAATATTTAATAATTGCAATTTTATTATTTTATTATCTCTCATTCTTTAATGTCAGAATCATTTTACTGATTGTCATGCTTTTTGTTCTGTTTAATTAAACTACATCTCAGCTGATATCCTCAGKTTTTTGTAGAAAGCAAATAGACTAAGGAAAACATCAAATGCAGGGTTTATAATAGAAATGGTGACAAACCATTAGATACAACGATGCTGTTGGGAATCTCTCTCTTTCTTTTAGACTTTCTCAGTAATAATTTGCCCTCTGCCAAGCAGATTTACAATAGAAAATAAATCTAAAATGTGTTCATTTTGATTTCAAAAGAGAATTTCATATCGAGACTGCAAAGGAAGCAAATCAAAGCAAAAGATAAAATCACATCAAGGCAACTGGTTTGCTGTTCTTTCTACTTTTATATTATTTCATGTTATAGAAAAGACAAAAAAAATTATAAACTGAAACCTACCAGGAACTTTACAGATGTTTAGACTCTGGACTAATTATATCTCAATAGCCTCCAGTTATTTTATTAGACATATTGAGATCTGAAATACCTTTGGAGGCAGAAATTTATTATCCAAACCTTTATTGAATCATGAAAAAMCAGAACAGAATGATTAGAAATCAGAAAAGTCTGAACAATTTTGTTCTTTCCTACTGGTCACACACTCTCTTCAACTGTCCCTTTCTAATAGTTCTTAAGTATAATTTTGAACACTTGTTCATAAAATAATTATTTGCCTTACTTTGTGCCATGGTTACACTTTTGGTCTGCCAGCCCAATAGTCCACCATCACTCTGGGTCTGCCTCGTCCTTTCCTATTCACTACAATTATTTCCAGGTAAAACTCAAGCTGGAGTTCCTCCACTCAGTGCATGCCAAGTGCACTAAGCACAAAGTTTTCCTGTGTACTTTTACAGAAACATCAGAAGATCACAACACAAAGAAATATTTTTTTCTCTCACAGAGCTATATAAGGAGTTAGCGTCATGTCTTTMAATCTCTTTAACATGAAACACTGGTGACGCAAACACCTAAAATAGTATGAATAGTAGCAAGCATGGTACCAAGAGTTTAACTAATTCTACTGCATGTATAAAAGGGAACCTTGAAAACCATGCTAGTGTGCAATTTGAAGGCATTATCCCTATTAYTGGAAAGGAGGTTTTTAGAAATTTTTTACTGAGTCAATAGAATTTCACTGAGATGAGGGACCATCATCTCATTCATCTGAGGAATGCTTTGAAAGAAAAATGTATTTACCAAATGGGTTTTTCTTCCTGCATAACAATGACAAGAGGATTATAATTTTACACACATGGGAGCTGTATTACAGTTTATACCTTTCTTGTATACATGCATATCCTTACCATGAATCATCTTAAATTTAATATTTTTTTGAAGTCCAAACTCCTGGAATTTAAAGACAATTTAAACTCTTTTGTATTGATTTATTTATTTGTAATGGAATAAATAAAAAAGAAACCCTGGGGAGAAAAAGAGCTCTCATGCTTCCCAAATATCAGCAATTAGGTGAAAAAATTGAAATATCAGAAATCGAGCATTGCCTAATGTTCTTACTATTTGATATTTTCAATCTTATAGTTTAATGTATCTTGATGACAAAATAAAAATATTTCTGAAAACGAAAAATTATGGACATGAGTCATCAAAATATTTTAGTTATTTTTCTTTTAACGGAGTTTGACACGTGCAGTATAAATTTCATCTGATTCATATATATTAGTGGCATTGTTGGCATTACTCTTGAAATAATCTTGGTTCTATCCTTAAATATATTAGAAATTAAAGATTTCCTGTGATTCTTTAATGAAGGTTTGATTTTAATTATATTCACTCACTATGTAAATTAGGTCTAAATTACTCAGTTTATTAATAACATATCTGGATATGTAAAATAATGTCATTTAAATTTCATTAAACATGCTTGCAGTTTTAAGCTTTTACAGAAATGCATATTTAATTATGTCACAAGTTAACAGATTGATTTACTTGGTAAAACAATGTTTCTTGTTAACTGATTTAAACATTTACAAATGTGGTACAGATGTGGACACTTTTCTTCTCTCACAACCAATAGGAGAAAAAAATCTATGAAGTTAATTTTCATTTGAAAATGCAAATTAGGCAACAYTAATTTCCCCATTGAATTGCAATCTGTAATCATATTAAATTTATACTATGTTTCTTCACGTTTTTCTGAACTACGTTTTCTGATGTGAACTCATTTCTAGTGTGTGAATCAACATTTTCTAACAATGTTTCTAATTATTTTGACTTTTAAGAATCAAATATTTAGTGCTTAATATTTTCAGACCCTCAGAATGCTTGAGTTGCATTTCAAGGATTGCAAATGAGGGCAAATTATATATCAATGATGCAATACATACAATTCAAAATGAAAARTTAATGAATGTGATCTTCTGTTTGCTTATTGCAATAAAGGAAAAACAAGATAACAGTAAGTCTTCCTATTTCTATTGCAGTTTCTTTTTTTARGTCTGAACTCAGTTGACAAATATTAAGCAAACTTTTGGTTGTATTCCCATTTTAAAAAGCCAGAAAATATGCTCAGAGAGGTTAAGAAACCTGTTTTTAATTCTTCAAGGTCAACTAGTAGCAGAACTGATAATAGAATATCCRATTTCTTTAATTATTAGACATACAAATGTTCTCCTAAAACAGGACAATTTCCCTCTGTATATGCAGACAAGGCTAGACTTTATATATTTGAATCTGTTCCAGAAATAAACCTAAATGTTTTGTATATTTTTCTTTAACCCTTATTCTGTCTGTGATGTGGAAGGCCTTAATCCTGCAAAGATTTTCACAAGGTTCCACACAGCATGAAATACTGCAGGGAAGTTACTGGAGCAGCTCACAAAGAATAAAGCTCAGCATATGTAAATCTTTTCTAAACAAAGCCATTGTTTCAGTACCCCAATCTTCTACATGCTTGAAATTATTTCTTTGTTGCTTTTTATAAACATGTTTTCAAAAAGTAGCTAATTGTAGCGAAATGTTAATTAATATTTTATTAATTTCATTTAATTAGAAATTAAAATGAGATGTCTCTTATCTGCCTTAAATCAAATGAGTTCATCATGATAAGTACTGCTACACCACATGACTAACAAAGGCAGAATTAGAAGACAGAATGAAATTCTGGTGAAATTTTATTTCTACTTTCAAAGAAAATGGAAGAGGCCTTACAAAGCCTTTATATTTCCATTACTAATATTAGTGCAGAACTGATAAKGGTTATTCAGCTACTATTATGGAGCAGTGAGGCGGTAGATAAAGCAGCTTTTCTCCCATCTCACAAAATATGTTCCAGTCCTCAAATCCTTTCGTTTCTAAAAACTCTCCAGTTCCCTGATGTATATGTGATTCTATAGAGATAAAGGAAAGTTCAGYCAGGGCATGTCTGCCTAAAGCTCACTGAGTCTCAAACAGCTATTCAGTCTGCCTGCTTTTCCACCTTAGTTAACCCTGTTAATTAYCCCTTTTTAGCTTAAAGTTAATTGTGTCACCCGGGCATGATCAGACATTCTTCTGAGGTGATGGACACCTGCCTCTTGAAGAGAACAGCAGTGAAATTCTGGGCAGACTCCTATTTCGTGGACTGTGTTTTGGAAAAATAGTCTCATGGTAAAAATCTGCAATGTGGAAAAACCTAAGTTTGAGAGTGAAGACACATAGCAGAATGGTGACCTAGAAGTGCTAACAGCATTCCTCGAAATGCAATTTACATTAGATGAACATTGAATTAAAAGAAAAACATTTTCAGGAGTCATGACTCACCTATGTACTAGTTTTGCCTTTTTTTTTCCTCACTCCATTATACTTGTTTACAGCAAGGCTTTGATGCAGTGTCAGAAAAAACAGCACAGAATAGAATTTTTCAATTTTCAGGAAAAATGTTTCAAAGAACTAGATTATTATGTGGAAGGTGGGCACTCCTGCCTTTACGCTGGTTTATGACATCGCTCTATTTGGTGTCCCTCTTCAGAACAGGACTCATTCTCCACATGCCCACGTGATCATTCTGACATATCTATGTTCCCACTAGTCAATGCAGATTGGATGACTAAGGAACAATTACTCTCTGCTTTTAGATTTACCTTCTTCCTTCCTTGGACTTTTCAGGGAATTTAGGTGGGATTTTTTTAAGTAGATTCCCATTTGGAAACACATCTAACATTTTAGTTAGGCAATGAGCAATGATTACTTTCCCCAGTCACCTAAAACTGGACTCCAAGATTTCTTCAAGTTACAGCAATATAGGTCTTCTTTTTCTGTGTTTATAGCAAAAGATATTCAGCTTTAACTCAGATTTTAAATAGAATCTCACTGTAATTACAGCTGCAAAAATTGCTTCTGCACTTAAGTGCTTGAGTACTCCTGTATTTAAGCRAACTGAAGAGTTATTGGGAGATCTATATACAGACAGAAGAGAATCAGGAGAATTATTGCACTAATTTTTAAAAATCTTTAGTTTTCACATTATTTAATGAAGTAAAACTGAACTTCAAAGGGTTGCACAACTAATTAATGTTTAAAATTAAAGKAATTTTAGAATAATTTTTTCTAATATTTAATTTTGCCTTTTCCTCTATAATTTTGGCTATTGTTTTGGCTATTGATTGTGCCACATTAAAAATTCTTGGTGGGTAACTCCTATGTGAAAATAATCTAAATGTCAATAACCTGTATTTCTATCCTCATATCTGTTTTGTGTGGTTGATATTGTTATGAGTTTTAGCTGCCAGGTGGCAACATGCTGAGAAATAGCTGCTGTCCTTTTCAAACTGGAGATTTACATTAATAAGTCTTTGYTTAACATCTTCCTCTTTCATCTTTTTTTCTTGTCAGTTCTATTGTCATTAGGAAAATGTCATATAAAACAAAACAAATGTATCCATCTTAAAAGGTGTGAAATTATTTCATCTAAAATTCTGTACAAGAATTTGAAAGGAAATCAGGGTGGTTTATTTAGATTTTAAAAACTTTACAATTTCATATTTAACAAAGTGGACAAAACATCTAAGGAATTAAAGGAGCCATGACTGTTGATATTAGCACAGCTTTAAGTTCCACAGCTAAAAGTACATTTCAAGCCACCAGCTGGAAAAGGTGTTGTGGCACAGCACATTATTAAGTAGTCTTTCAGGTCCTAATACTGCTAATTCGTTACAGATGTTACTTTTGAAATACGTAATGTTAGAGCTGATTTTTTTATTATTATTATTACTATTTTTAAAAATATGCATCTATTGTTCCTGTGAATTTTTCATCAGTTACTTTCTGTTTGTATTTTGTGTAGGGTATGCTTTTGTTTATTTCTTAAAGGTGAGCTCTGAAAGATGCTCCACTTACAAGAGATGCTGGACACAGCCTGCTGCAACCCAGGGGAGCTCAAAGGCTCTCACTTAGGACCGCTGTTTATAGAGTCACAAGAGAYTGGCTTTAGTCATCTGTCAATCTCCATCCTGGCGGTAATCCAAGATGGTAATTGCTGGAATTTTTCAAAAGTCTAATAACGATAACACTGTTCCACTCTGGCTATGACTCAGTAAAGCAACGTTCCAAGGCTATCAGGGGATGACTGATCATCTCTCATTCCCTTCCTTGGTTAGGCAACAGAAGTTCCTGGTACAGACAGTGTTTCTGATAAGCTCAAGGGGAACAGTGTCACCTGGGATTCATCTATCAAGGCCAAGGCTAACAAGAATTCCTGAGATTGTAGAGTAGCCTGAGTTGGGGGAGGTGGGGATGCACCACCGCAATGCCTTAGACTGMATTTCTCGGGCAGAGTATCAACATAATTATATTCCATTGGAAAATGATAATCAGAATTGACACAACTAAAATGCCCTCTGTAGAATTAAAGCCAGTTACTATTTTCACTTCTGAAATTAATCTTGCTCAGTGTTCGACTGCTTATGGCACGTGCCCTTAATCACTGACACAGAACCTCTCCACAGACTTACCACTTGCAAGTGTTAGATGAGAGCAGGATGAGAATAGATTTCCTTGAAAGGATGGCACAGCAGTGTCTTTTGGATATAAGCATATCCATTCTGCAAGGACAAGCTGTGATCTAATAATGGCATTAGAAGGAATCAGGGAAGAAAACTCATTTATAAAATATTGCTCAAAATGGGCAACCCCAAAGTGGAGGCTGTAGAACATAGATCTTTGGCTCTGTCACTTCATTCATAGCAGTCACACAATAAGCATAGGAGAAATCCCTGTGCCTGTGAATTACCRGTTGACGTAATGGCTCTTACACTAGTCCCAAAAACTATAGCATAAGGGAAAAGACAGAGTCTGGGCCAGGAGTTGAATGCAGTTGACTCCAATTGTTCTACAGGAGTGGGATATAAAATGGCCCTTAACTGACCCCTCAAAAGGATATAAAAAATTTAAAATGTATATTTAGGTGGGGGGATAAGCAGCTTTGTTCATTTGCTTGTATGTATGTTTTTAAATCCAATTCTGCCCTAGTTACTGCCACTTTGACTATATTTGTTGTAAGTAGTTTGGTCCAAAGATTAAGACGTTATTTTTCATTTATACACCTAGATTCACAGTTTATTGGAAGTAGTCACTCATTACCTCTCCAGCACAGACACAGGTTTTACAACCACACCAGGGATATATTCTCCAATATTACTGAGTGTCCAAGCTAAGTCCTTTGTATCCTTTTAAACATTTCTTTCCACTCCTTAGTGTTTTTCTCTTTGTTCTAATACAAAAGCTCAGTTATCTCATGGAACTGGTCCTGGAATACAGAATCATTTGTTTTCAAATGGCCTTCCGCTGTTCAGTGATCTGTGTGAAACTAACCAGTGGCTGAAATTCAATTCCTGCAGCACAATTGCTCCACAAAAAGTGAAACCATCATCAGTTTCATCAGAGGGATTAGGCAAACCCTTAGAGACAGTGTTAGCACTGAGATATATTTCTGTCAAGCAACTTGCAATATTATTTCCTCTTTGTATTACTCTGTAAATACATGGAGCACTACAGCCATGAATATTGCCAACTTGTCAAACTACAAAAGCACTACAATAGCTGTTTAATTATTATATGTTTGATATTAGTTATCAGACAGACCCTAATCAACATTTCTCTGCAAGGAACTGAGGGGGAACATAGAATGCCACACATCTCACGTCTGTGTTTTTATTACTAGAATTACTTTTAGTATTATTTCTTGGGACACCAACTGTTCCAAAGGCAGAACCCAGGTCCCTCCTTCAGTGCCAGTTACGTCTTCAGGAGCAATGCAGCTGCTGCAGCCCTCATTGGCACTTCAATAGGCTGTGTCAATAGGCTGTTCCTCTGGAAGAGGTTTGCAGCTCCCACCATGACACTGGGCCCTGCTACTGCAGTGGTCCAGTCATCTAATCAGARGTGTTTTTTGATATCACCGTCCAAAGATCTTCTTCACACATTTGGCTACCTAGCTACCTGCTACTTTGGAAGAGTCTGAGGTCTCCTGTATCTCCATGATATATCTGCCAGCATGYGGACTCCTTGGATACCTTAGATATTTAAAATATCATTCAAAATAACCATTTTTAAGAAATAGCCTCTCATCTGACTCTTCACTTTCATTTTAAGATTTTGAAGGAGTCATTTTTATTTGGTGCTTTCTTTTCTTATCTCTCTGCTTTTATGTTAAACTTAAAATGAGTTTTTTGCTGTGGGGTTCAGCTTGTTTTTTGTTTCTAAACATGAAACAAAAGCYCTTGAAAGTCTGGATAAAAAGGTATGGATACTGTGCTGATATTATAATGTCAAAATTCCATCAATAATCCTCGTCTTTATGTTTTTCTTTCAGCTTAGTCTTTAATTGGTCTGCACAACCCTTGAAGGCTTGTTACCTAATCTAAAAATGTATTAACAGTTCAAAGTAGATTTGGGTTCAGTGACAAAGTCTGCATCTTGAAGGCAGTTTATCTTATATAGGCTTAAAGATTCATAGATTTTTGTTGATAGGTTGCAGAGCATAAAACACGCAATGAAAAATTACTGCAATGTGACTTTTGAACTATTCTGTCAAAATACTTTATCACTCAGCTACTGGGACTAGCTTTGCTGCAGTGAATTAGCACCTCTCCTCTCTCTTCTCCATCTTCACGTCTCTTGATGTGGAAGGGTGAATGTTGCCTCACTAGTTATTACATAAGAAAGGATAGAAAGCCTAATATACAATGTGAGATACATTAGGGTGACAAGTGCTATTTTAGCATCATTAAATGGAAATAATTTTCAGTTGTTTTCTATCCTAGTCAGCAGGATAGAACAATTTGGTAACTAGATAGCACAAGATAGCCTGAGAGCACATGCATTTGACTTGTGTTCTTGTCAATTTCTGGACTTAGTAGTTGCGTTTCACAGACACAAAATCATCTAGATATCACTTATTACTTAGCAACCTAACATGAGATGGCTGGGGGGGGGTTATTATTTTTTTTTAATGATTCACAATGCAGACATATTGTTTTTCATGCTTCTGTGAATCTAAATGAGAGTCAGATCTCAGAAGTTACATTGTCCATGTTTTAAATTAAATTTGTTTTAAATTACTTTCTCAGTTACGTTACTGCAAACTAAATACTGGTACCCTATTGAATATAAAATGATTTGGGTTTTTTCTCGCACAATTGCAAAAAAGTACATGAGTTATTAGGGTTGGAAAAATACAGCTGGAGTGTAACAAGACCTTCTGAAAAATTATCTTCATTCTATGACTCCAATTTTTAGGAACTTTGAAGAACCCAGGAATAACGTAATGACTTCTCTCTGCGCAGAAGTCTTGGAGATCCAAATCTATAATAACTTTCTTTGTAAAATTCTCATTGAAGCCAATGTAGTTTTGAACCCTTATCAAAAGCAAGATTAAGCTTCATTTCCTCTCTATGTTTTCTGTTCTATAATAATTTCCTTTTTCCTTATTTAACACAAGTACAAATACTGAATTTAGACATTATAAGGGAGAGTTAAAATGTTTGGTTCCTGCAAAGSCTTGGTAAATGCAAATATCATTACACCTGAGTATCAGGATCCTTATTTAGATGTCTAGATATACTCAGAGGAGTTATTCAGAACACTTCCTACAAACCGAAGCATTATGACTACTGTGGGATGACARCTTAAGGGAGCACACCTTCACATCACTTGCTAACAAGGACTGCTGTCCTAGGATTTACACCTGTCAGGGAAAAGAAACACTCCCAATGTCAGCAAAGCAGATATTTCAAACACAGTTGCTTTCATTTCATTCACAAGGAAATATTTCAAACCTTTAATGTGATCAAAATGATGGGAATGCTACTCAACCCCAGTATGAATGTTTTCTCCAATAGAAGGCAGTGTCTTAGAAATCTGATGCCTCCAATGTTGTTACATTCTGTTATGTGACATCAACAGGACATGTGCTGATGATAACTTGTGCAGTAACCTGGAAAGACCACATATTGACACTTTTTGTGGAAGAGCTATAACTAAAATCTCCAAGAATTGATTAATATTGCTTTCTGTCACCCTATAAACTGATTTGGTTATATTATTTGTTCCTTGCTTACTGTGGGACACTATGCAACTTTCTTATATTTAGGATTTTTTAATTTTTTCTCTCCCTTGTCTGTGAGRAGGGATTTTTTTACTGATTTTTTTAAACTTCGTAGGAAAACTGAATGTCCACCTGTAAAACAAAAAGGACACAGTCATGGACCTTAACAGCGATACACAATTGTCCACACTCTTGACTATTAGCACAGACCATGGCATACTTTTAGCCCATGCAGACCAGCAGTTTCGACATTAAGACAGGGGCAGGTATGGGATTATTTGTTAGAACTAATCCTAATGGACATTTGAATTCCGTCCCTTATTTGGAGAGGGAAAAAAGACGTGAACATGATATATGTATGTGAGTTGAATGGATATGGGCTTACCATATCATTTGGCCCCAGAATCAAAGATCACTTCCTAGACCATACAATAATTAGAATAAATTTAAATTTTGAGTACCAAATTACACACTATAAAATATCATTTGTATTCATTTTAAAAACAAAAAGAGTTGTGACATAATCTATGATAAATTTCTATTCAAAATCAGTTGTAATGAAAGACAATTAACAGAAAGAAATAAAACTGCACTGGTGTAATTATTCCTGAAAATAAGCTATTAAATCATTTCGTCTCTTTGTTCTCTTAGGAATTTGTTTGCAAACAGATGCTGATTGCTATGAATGTAGTCACAATATATTTACTGAAGAGCTGAAATGCACAGTACATTTAATGCACACAATATATTTACTGAGCAGGTGAAACAAAGTACAATTTATGTCTTGATTACTATGGCATATATTAGCACATAAATACATGACAGCTGATTTGTATTAAAAATAGTCAAGTATACACTACAATGAAGAGAATATCTGAATTACAGAGGAGTGTCTTTGTAGGAATGGCTTACTGCCTTTATGTTGTTTAACAATATGCTGATATAAATGCAAATGCACTGATGTGTGTTRTGGCGTGTGTTATGAAGGCCATGTCCTTCTGCCCTTCAGTTAAACCTATGATCCTCTTTCCAGTTTATAATGATGAATTTGAGGTATCATTGCTTTCAGAGTCTAAGGGGGGAATTTAAAATCTTATGGTAGAAGAAATAAACTGAAAGAGATTCTCTGTATATATCCTTTTGTGATAATCTCTTTATGCTCTAATTGTCATTAAACTTGAAGTTAAAAAGTGCTGGGTTGAACTCAAAAAAGGAAATTGAACATGAAAGGATGAAAGTTTCTAATTTTTACTTCTTAGAAATGATATTTGATCTCTCATTCTCTAAGGAGCTGTGCTTGTACATCTTCAGTTAAAATATTGCTGACCACTTAAAAAAGTATTTTCTGAGTCAGCTTTCTTAATTTCAGTCCACTAATTGGCATGAATCAATAGAAAGATATGGGCTTTTTCACAGCACAGCTCAGCCAAAGCACATTCTTAATAAAACTATTTGTCACATTTACTCATGAAAATATTGCAAAAAAATTTTGATAAGACCTGATAAATTCTGGTTTACTTATAATCAAATGCTGTATGATTTGATAGCAAGATTGTATTTTTCACAAATTTTATGGATACATTTAGAAAGCAGTGTAAAAGCAAAATGCCTATTACTAATATAATAGAGAAATGCTTATTCCAGTTCTRAATAGCATGCTGTTTCACAAACCATTGCTTGCCTAGCAAATAAAATTACCCCTGTATTACTTTATCAGCATTTCAAATTATTTTCTAGGATGGTTTTATTAAGTTGGAAATTTTACAGCAAGGAGTACCTCCAATCAGTATATCTAAGAAGAGAATCACTGTTTTCAGTGCCTGGATTTCCACAATTCATTTGCATTTAAGCTGATAAGCAAGTTCAACAGGGACTTAGGACCGAGGGGATCAACCGTGACTGGTAACATGCATCTTCTTGCTTAACTTTTTGTTTACTTTTCTACAAGTTTTTTTAAGAAGTCTGAGTCTGTAGTAATCCTCCAATATCTACTTTTGACAATTTTTGACAAGGAAAGAATAAGCACGAACATAATAACTGGTGTCACTGGCACCCTCTATGAATAACAATCTGTTGCTCCTCTTCTACACTGTAAGGGAAATTGCTGAAAAACTTGGGTCCATACTAAGGAAGTTAAATGCTTTATAAACTGCATCAATTTTCCTGGTTTAGGCACCAAGTTGTTCTGGCTACTTTTCTAGTTTGATGAGATTTGTAAATTTAAGGTATTTTTAATAAGACTGCAACAAATTTGAGAAGGATTGGGAATTTTGACTGAAAAAGAAAAAAAAAAAAATCATTTAGCAAGTCTTTCCAAACTAGGAGTTATTATATAATCTGTATCCAGGAAGAATTTTCACCTTCCTTACATATTCTATTTTCAAAGCAAATTTTACACTTTTTTCCCTACATAGTATTTTCTTCATACATRAAAAAGTATACAGAAAAGGAAAACACTTTTTTTTTGTGAACATAAAAGTGTATATATCTTTTCAGTAGTTGTGAGAATTTTTTGCCAATAAAGAAAAAATTTTGCAAATAGATATTACACAATAAAAGTGAGGCAGCAGATAAAATGAGAACTCTCCAAAAAGAGATGATGGGACAGAACACAGTGAAGAAAGTTTGTGTTCCACAGAAAAAAGGAGTAGTAAGAGTTTTGAGATCTATTATATTTTACGCTGCACTATGAAATAGAGAAACTATCTTTCTGCTCAAGGAAAGCCCACAGAGATCCAAGGAAGTGCCAAGGCTGAATAAAGTGTGAAGCTAAAATGAGACTCAATGCTGTAGATCCACAAAACCTACATATTTGTCTCCAGGATAGGAAATCTGTGAAACATACAGTACCATAGAGATTGCATAAATGTTAATAAGCTATATAGAAGGGGAAAAAACTATGGGTCTAGAATACTTATGCATCAGTCTGCAGGAGTAAGTCATGAGAATTTCTATAAGAATCTGAAGCCTTGATGAGGTATTTCTTGACAAGTCTTTATAAAACTATATCGAACAACAGAATGATAATCAAAAGGAATTCAGAGAATTCCCAATTCAGTTATTTTCCTGCAGACAGTATGCCATATGGCCAATTCCATAACATAACCTAATTCATTTTTAAAGCTGTAAACTTTCCCAGTTTTTGTCCTTCCACCACTGTGCTTGAGAGGCTTTTCTAAAAACTTACTCCTTTTACTATTAAAGATGTCTTTTTTATTATCTTGCTCTTACTTTAACATTTGTCATGATGTTTAATGGGGCTAATTCATGTCCAAATCATTCAGAAATGAAACRGTGATAGACAAATGATATAAAACCATTACTTATTTCACAGTTAATGTAACACATTTGAGGTAGGAGGCCAAGGAGGTGACGGGAAGTAGGGTGTCATCTGCTGGTTGGTCTTACACGTGGAGAAAGCCCAAGAACTTGGCCTGGGCTACATGATTAGTTACACCACTGGTGGCTTAAGCTAAAAATCTAATCTATTCAAAAAATAAATAGTTAAAACAAAAGATACAGGGAGGAAGTGGCTTCACACATGAACACGTGATACTGCATCAATGGCTCGGTATGAGGCAGATGCCTTATACCTATGAGACAAGCCACCAGGCAAGACTTACATGAGCATTTATAAATATATTCATAGACCCTCACCTGTGCCTCACAAGTTACAAAGCAACTCACAAGGCTGTTGACAACTGCACTTAATCTAGTAGAGTATCAAAAAATCCAATATTCATCTATTTGTGGATTCCACAAATAGTTGACAGTTGTCCTTGTTAGAGTGACACTTCTGCCCCTTCTTTCTGGGAGAACTGAAAGAATGTTCACGGCTAATCACATATTTTATCCATGGATCTCTTGTCCAGAATAAATTTGCTAGTTGTTTCAGGAATTCACATAGGTGTGTCTATGATGCTGTTCATACCCATCTTTTTTTCYAGTCCAAGTAAAATATTAAATAAAATTATTCATTATTTACAAAGACTTCAGGCCTTAGTTAGATACTATTAGAAACACTAAGATTATGGTGATGGGAGGGAAGAGCTGGTCCAAACAAAGCTCTGCAAATGGTACAAAACTATGTTTTAAATCAAGGTTTCATTTTCCTTTTTTTTCCTGTGGAATTTTGTATAATATTCCTTAAATTTTGGCATGTGTACCTCCAACTAAATTGTATTACTCTGGTTACTTAACACTGGAGTACATCTTTGAAAAGATATTCAATCTTTACATTACTTTTACTTAGTTGCCTCTTATAAGCATTTCACCTCTTTACTACAATTCCCACATTCCTCAATAAACATGGAAACTGCATCCTCAGTATCTCTGCTGTGTTCTCAGCAACTTGACAAATCTTTTTATCTTTTTGCACAAGTCTCCCCATAATCTGTGCATTGCAATTAGGAAAAATGAACAAACAGGTATCTACACTTTCAGAAAGAAAAAACAAAACCATAAAAACCCAGAAACAGTATTCACCAGTATTCTGTAATGAAGATTTAAGTTCTCATTTTTAATAGGACAAATGATGCATACTAAGCTGAAAAGTGTGATAAACAGATAGCAACTAACCCTTTCAATCTGAGAAAAATTCATGATACGTTTTAAAGCACAACAAAAACTCTCTTATGTCATCCATCAAAAGTTACTTTTAATTTATTCAGCAGGATGCCATGGTTAATARAAACCAAATTATTTTTTAATATCCTAGAGCTTTGAGATGTGCCTAAAGCCTTAGCACAGATATTCACCTGATAATATAAAGTTCATGGTTTATTCAACCACAGCAGCTGTTGTAAACCCTAGGTTSTCATTTATTTTTCAGCTCTAGAAAAAGATTTATAATCTGATTTTAAATGCAACACATATTTAGCCCTCAGATCTGTAGCAAAAACAATCACACCAATACTACTAGACYCAGAAAAAGAAGGGGGAAAATATTGTCACAATAATAAAGAAACAAAGTGAAAATAAATTGATTTTACTCCTTTTTTCTTTTTAAACACCTCTTCTGAAATCTTCAGTAAAAAGACAAAAAAAATATTTAAAAGCACATTGTGATATTACCAATATGATTTCTTTTACTTATTGTTGCAAAGTACTGATGAATATGTTTAACAAGGATTTTCTTTGTCCCTCTAAGCGATGGAGAGATTTGCTCAAAAGCACAGTGATTCGGAATGCATATTGGCATTCATCACAAAAATATGAGGATTTACATATTTTAAATGGATTTTTTTTCTGTTTTGTTAAGAATTAAACCTCCATCACCTTCTCTGAAGCCTTTGGAAAATTTTAAACACATTTTAAGGAGTAAAAAAGCACTCCCTAAAAACCATTTTAAGAGGACAGCCTTTCTTAAACACAGCAGTAAAAACTGAATTGGAGAAAAAAAGATATCTTCTGAAATAATAATATGTTTGGACATGACTCATGGAACAAGCAATAGAGGTAGTGTACTATGAGCAGTCATTACAGAACTTATGCATATCCATCAGTGTACACTGCATAATCCATACATTATCATTCTTTGAAGTCTTGGCACTACAGTATTAAAAGACCAGTCACGCCAATTTAGAAAAAAGAAACCCTCCTATATTTTTTGACCAATTTATTGCATTAAGACATTCTGTTGAGTCTAAGCACAGGAAAATGATAACTGGCACCAACGATCTCTTTTTTACGAGAGGCATTATGTCCACATCACACACTAGCAAACAGGTGGAAACAACAGGTCTCTTACACATTGCTCTTCATGTGGAAGCCCACATCCCAGTGACACTGCAACAGGGCCCGTTTCCAACTCCCCAAAGTCCAGCTCCGCCTGGCCACCCATAACCCATTTCCCAGTCTGGCCTTAGCCTGATCCTGTCCCCAAGGACRTAAAAAAACCTTGGGGCTGGGACTGCCGCAGTGTGCCCTGGCTGCTTTGCTCTTCACTGGGGAGTGGCCTGACACCCCACAGGGACACCCCACTCTTCACAATACTCCAGGAAGCAACCAGCATACAAGGTACCTGATAAACTAATCATTACCTTGACGGAAGGTAATCTGCATTTTAGACTACAGATTTTAATTACAGGATTCATAAAACTGCAAACCAGAATTAAATAAGTGCAGAGTATTCATATTCGTATTTAAAAAAGGAAAATGCCTAGAAAGTCATCATTTCAAAACTTCCCCAAAACATGKTTTTTTGCTAACATAACTAGGTATGCTACTATAGCAAAGTTGCATGAACACTGACAGTAACTGTCAAATTTTGTTTGGATTCAGGAGTGTTGCGGATAGGTAAAACCTTGCAAAATGAAGGCCTTGTTACCCTTGTAAAATCATGGTTCACTTCTGTTACTTGGGCT
The DNA here is from genome assembly GCA_018881555.1 of Amblyornis subalaris. NCBI lineage: Eukaryota > Metazoa > Chordata > Aves > Passeriformes > Ptilonorhynchidae > Amblyornis > Amblyornis subalaris. Next base: position 460,429 of record JACAXG010000211.1, read on the forward strand.
AAATAAAAAGGCCTCTGGAACCTATTCAGCTAACTTAGAAGCAGAGAAAACAAGTTACATAACTTTTGCATGATCACCTCGTGGCTTATGGTGACTGGTTGAATTATTGTTTGTTGTGTTTCAATAGTATGTATTCTGATAATGGCTAACTGCTTAAAAAGGCTTGTTTTTTGTAATAAAGCTCGCTCTCCTTCGCACCTGCCTGGGAACTCTGTATCTCTCCATCGACACGCAGGAGCAAAAAACATGCATAAAATAACAGTATTTTCACATGAACAACTAGAACATGCTTAAATATCCTTTCCCTATCTACTGCATGCTACAAATGTACATTTTTCATCTATATCCCTAATCACTCACTCTAAGCCAAACCTCAGATCCATCCATGTGAGTGATTCACCTCTTTCCCCCTGAACAGAAAGTTAAGGCACGCCAAAACTTCCTCTTCAGATATGCACAGTCACACTTCYGCATCTTCCTGTGCATTCCTAGAAGTGCTGTGATTTAATTAATACTCACTGTCTGAGCATGTTTGGCTTCTGYGAAGCAGTAGCTCAATAAACAAAGTTACTGGATTTTGTATTCATTTCAGAGGTTCAATAGGTTGAAAGAGTAAGGCACAGCATACATCATAATTTCTCACCATGACTCTAAATTGGATGCTTCCATTTAAGCTTTTAAAAAGTTATTTAAGGCCTCCAGCTAAACTGACCACTTTTCAAAGTCACTAGAGATTCTAATTATGTTGCTGTACTGTGAAATTCAGATCACTAACTTGGGGGTTTGGATACAAATATACAAGAAAAATTCATAGAATGCACTCATGAAAAACTAGACCGAGGCTTTCCTTTATCAGTTTGAAATTAGAAATATTTTCAGAAAGTTATTGCACTATTTTATCAAACATGAATGCATTAGACACTCTGGTGCTGACTCCTCAGGTCAATCAATGAAGAAAGTTATGACCATTTTAGTTACAGTATTTTCTTCAGCCTGTTAATAAATGTATATTAAAGTTGTTGATTAAAACAAATATATAACACCGTTAGATTCCCTCATTGACTTCAGTGACTTCACAAAATTTTGTCAAAAAATTACTTTTTTATCCTTATTTGGATAAATTCAGCAAATTGTTTTACAGTCTGTCTATATGAAGCAGGTTTCCTTGTCTAGAACTTTTGATAGTTCTTTTCTGAATCCACATGTATTTCCAGTCACTTTCACATGTGCAGCCAGAATACATTCCCCAAGGGCAGAGAAGTGATAATAATACCCTCCTAATGCTTTGTCTCCATTATCTCTGTGCACACTTATGTTATTTAGAGCACCTGAACAAGAACTCTTTTTGAAGGATTTATTGACAATGTTCACAATCTAAGAGACAACTTTCTGTTTTGCAAATGTGATCAGCATTCTTAGACTGGATTTTAGAAACTGTAAGCAACTTTCTATGTTAGATTTCATCTTTGGAAGATTAGATTAGGTAAACATAATGCTTCCAGCTTTCCTCTGAACCTCTGAATGAAGACACAAGAAGAGTCACAGGGAGCTGGGATACCCTAAAATGGAAGCACAAGTATTCATCTAAGCATATAGCAAGAAGCAGTACATTCTTGTTGTATAAAATAGTTAGGATATTATATAAAATAAATCATGTTTCAAAGACCACTTTGACAAAGATGTCAGTGTTGGGTTATAACACTCTTATTATAATCTGTCCRTAACACAAGATTAAAATTCTGATAACCTCAATCCTGCAATTGACCATGTGTGGAAGCCTACAGCCTTTAACAGATTTCAGGATATGCACAGAATCAGGACCTAAAATTTTGAAGTTAGCTGGAGCCATAAACAGTTGATGCTTCAGAGATGCAGATACTCCCTAGCTCCCTAACATGTCAAAGAACTCTGTGTTTCACAGTTTCCTATTCTTTGTTCTTCTGTACAGAATAATGAGGGAAGCAACAATCAAATCAGCCACACTCTTCTGTAAAAACAGTAGGATTCACTTCTGATTGATTCTACTCTTATCACTCTCCCAAAACAACTGTGGCTTTAGATGTTCTTCGAGTTTGAAATCGAGATAAAAGCTTAGTGCACATAAGTACTAGTTCTTGTCTCTTGCTTTTCAGGTTGATTATATGACAGTATTGTCAAGGCATCTTTTCTAGTGTCTTAATCAGCACATACGTACGGCTGATTTTAGTGCTATCTTTTGCCTTTTTTTTCCTTGGGTGGGCTGTTCTCATTCTCCTCTTTTCACATATTTTTCTAGGGCATTCTAGATTGTCCTCCTATTCCATACATGATCTCTCTTATTTTCTGATAAGTAGTTTTTATGTACATTTTATGTCACTTTTCATCCTGATTTTTTTATTTTTTTATTACCCAGAAACACGTTTCAAGATCCTAATTCTTTTTTTTTCCATTCCTTTGGAGCTACAGATTCATTACTATTTTTGTAGCAGAAGGGTAACCTTCTTTTTCAGAATTATCATTTCCTGACTCAAAGTGCAAAAGAAAAAAATGCAAAAGTAAATGCAAAAGAAAAAAAATCAAAATTAATCTAGCCTTTACATAGCCATGACAGTTTTTTCCCCTGATACACTGATGTATTTTTGCTGTATTGCTTTAAAATTGATGAATTTCTATGTCATAATCTATGTTAATCAGGAGATAATTCTGTTCTGTGGCTTCACTAAATTCTTGCTGTCTTTTCCTATTTTTAAATATTTTACTGTTACCAGTAAAACCTTTTGTTGACCTTTTGTTCTGTATGAACACCACTATCAGACACAGGAGAAACTTCTGGCATCTTCTCACAGAAGCCACCCCTGGAGCCACCATTTTACCAAAACCTTATCATGAAAATCCAATACACTATGTAGGAAAAACATACAGCTTAACTGGAGTGTTAACTTGGGTCTGTCATTTGAATGCCTGAATTCAGATTGGCTAACATTTGGTCAACACAATAACTTTTACACGACAATTGCACTGGGTAATAGAATTGATGGYAGCAAAACTAAATAATACAAAACTAAATATTTACTTTTAAATGGAATGAAAAAAAAAAAAATTGTCCTTGCATAGAAATTCACTTTTCAATAATTTTTATAAAAAATATATTATTAGAATCATGATTCTCATAAMCTGAAAGAAACTATACTTAACATTCATTCAAGTTATCATAAAAATTTCTTTAATCTTTCTGGGAAATTTGAAATTCTGATTCCTTGGATTCTCCCCCCACAATTTTCCAAGCCAAGGATTAACTCACCACCACCCTCTCTTCCAAAGTGACTTAAATAGTTTTTTCTAGGGTTAAAAAAAGCATAGTTCAAAGGACAATATACTCCAGAGACGATTCTCAAGAACAGGAATGGATGTGGAAAAAAACTACAGCATCTGTATCCCTTCACCTCCCAGAATTCTACAGCCGTAGAATGTTGTATCCTGAAAGGCTCGCACATATCCCTCATGCCATAATTTTGCAAATGCAATGCATGCCTTCAGTTTCATATTATATTAACTTAATTCTGATAGCCCAAAAGATAATCTCACATTATTTCAAGCACTTTWAACAGATAAAAAACATCAACACATTAATAATTGTAACCTAAGGCCAGAAGGGCTCAAAGAAGCCCCAGGACCGAACACTGTGTAGCACAGATATGACAAATCTCTTCCCGACAGTGTTAGCCCCCCAGGGTGGGTTACACTGAACCAGTCTCTTCCTGGTAGTCAAATCAGAATTGCCTCAAGTCATATCCAAGTTCCTTCTTCCCTTAGGAAATCAAATTAATTTAACACTGAACGGCTAAGAAGCTGACCAAGCATTGCCTTCTGTTTTTACTACATTGAATAGAGCATCACTGACTTTCATAAAAGTTAAAAAGTACTTACCATGAATAATGAGTAGAAGAGAGGATACTCAGTCTTCCAGATAAGATGCAAAAGCAAAACTCTTGATATTAGTAMATTTAATTCCTCTAGATTTTGTGAATCCATCTAAACTCCAAATTATAGACATTTAAAATTGGGTACCAATATATAGTCAGCTAAATGCATCTTCAGATTTCATTCCCTAGTTTGACTAGGGACTTGATTTACTTCCATTCATGTAGGCATTTAGTGCCTGTTCATACACTTTGAGGAACAAAATATGCATACAGATGGCTGGCAGATGCAACATAGGACCAACAGAAGACATGGCTGTTCTGAATATAAGATAAGAGAACAGTCAGGAGGATCTCCTGGGGCCCATCAAAGGGTATTGGATGCTTATGTTTGGGCAAATTAATTAAGTCCTTGACTTCCAATGACTACAAGACCTTAGACATATAACTTGAATGTAAATGCTTGTGTATAATCCTCTTAATTTGGAGCTGAATCCCACCCTGGGTATCTCCACTCTGAAGTTGTTCTGAAATCCTTCATGCTTGTTCTGTTTGCATAAACATAGATGCCTAGACTAATTTCAGACATCTAAGGTATCCAAGACATCCACACAACACTGGCAGATATAGTGCTTGAACTAAGGCAGTACAAAGCCTTTTTGGGAAGCAGATAAGCAAGGATGAGTGAAATGTTACCAGAAACATTATTACATCCACTGGCAGAATAAGATCTTCTAAAAAGTGCCATAGGGACACTACTAATAACACCTGGCAGGATTCACCTAAGTGTTGGGCAGTTAAGTTCAGTCAATGAATGTAATACCAGGTGACTGTCATAGATCTGTAACATTTTTTTATAGCAATGACACTGTGTTAATTGAATTCTAATTCACTAAATTGCAAGCTATATGACTAAAATCCCTCTAGGTGTTCTATTCAATACAACTGTTTTTCAGTTTCTTCATGGAACTGTTAAAAAATTATTTTGCATACCTTATTTACTCAGCTGCAGGTATCACATTACTGTAGGTTGAATTTCAGTAATAAACTACATTATTTCTATGTGGTTTATATCTACCTCAAAGGGATGCTATAAAACATAATTAATGTTTTTGAAATATTCAGAAAATTTTAAATTGAAACCAACGGAGAAAACTAGAAAAACTTACGATGCAATTGAGAAAAATCATTGAATCAYAGAATATCTTGAGTTGCAAGGGACCCACAAGGATCATTGAGTCCAACTCTTGACCCTGAAAAGGACACCCCAAGAGTCACACCATATGCCTGAGAGCACTGTCCAAGTGCTTCTTGAACTCAGTCTGGTGATGTGACCACTCCCCTGGGGAGTCTGTTCCAGTGCCCAATCATCCTCTGGGGGAAGAATCTTTTTCTAGTATCCAACCTAAACCATCCCTGACACAACTTCAGGGCATTCCCTCGACTCCTGTCACTGGTCAYCACAGAGAACAGATCAGTGTCTACCCCTCCACTCTCCCTCCTGAGGAAGCTGTAGACTGCTCTTTTCCAGGCTGAACAAGCCAACATCAGAAAAAATGGCCTTGAGGTGCATCAGGAGAGGTTCAGATTAGATACTAGAAAAAAAAAATCACTGAAAGAGTGGTTAGGCATTAGAATAAGTTGCCCAGGGAGGTGGTAGAGTCACCAACTCTTGAAGTCTTCAAGAAGTGTCCGGATGTGGCACTTGGGGATATGGCTTAGGGGTGATTATGGTGGTGCTGGTTGGACTAGATGATCTTGAAGGTCTCTTCCAACCTTGATGATTCTGTGATCAGGCATAAGACTAGCATAAGTACAGTAGAGTAAATAGTCCTATTGCAGATAAATTGTCTTACCCTAAATAGCTGTAACAACTGTCCAAGTAGACACTTGTGAAATAAAAAGTATTATTTTCATTYTGTTTGGATTAAATGCAGAAAAAACATTCTCAATTAAGATAGAAGGTCTCCATAGTATGATTTCCATCAGATTAACTAGACTGGTTTTAGGAAACTAGCATAAATTCCATTTGCAATGAAGTTCCATGGTATACCACTCCTGAGTAAGTGTTGTGCTCTTTCCTAGTTTCTTCTACAACTTAAAATAACAACAAATAACAAAATTTTTCAATAATAGCAAATAATTATTTTTAAAATTAAAGTTTAAGTTGAGATTTAAAATTTGAACTTCAGCAATATTTAATACAAATGGAGGAGTGGTGCTAACATTACCAGGCAAAAAAAAAGATTTTGTCAAAATCAACGCAAGATAACGAGTAGTGAGGGATTTAAGTCATTAGAAAGCCTCGACTCCTTGTGAAGTTTCAGAATATGTAATCCTGTAAGAATAAGGATGAAGTGAGATAGCATTACTGTAAGAAATTTAATTATTCCCTGACTATTCAAATTACAGTAAGAAAGCCTTTTTCTTGTAATTTGTTGTAATCAGGGGGGATCTCATTGCTTTCTACAACTACCTGACAGGAGGCTGTAGTGAGGGTGGTCTCTTCTACTGTGCCTGMAGTGAGAGGACTGGAGGAAAACAGCCTTAAACTGAGAGAGGGGAGATTCAGATTAGATATTAGAAAAAATATTTTCACCATTATGGTGGTCAGGCATTGGAATAGGTCGCCCAGGGAGGTGGTGGAGTCACCATGTCTGGAGGTGTTCAACAGATGTCTGGATCTGGCACTGGGTGATATCATTCAGTGKCTTAGGGCTACAGTGGCAGTGCTGGGTTAATGGGTGGACTTGATCTTAAAGGTCTCTTCAAATCTTGATGATTCTATGATTCTAAGTGAAAGTAATAGAAGGAAACAACAGGAAATCTCACAGAAAAAATGAAACTGTCTCATGTAACTTGATCTAGTCCTTCTCTCTGTGTCCTCAGTCTTTACAGAAAGAATATCTCATTGCCTCAAAATCTCTGAAGGAAAACTAAAATTAAGCACAATCAATACTTGATTATGTAACTCCTTTAATTAAAAATGTCACAGATATTATTTTTTATATTTTAATTGTATATATTTGCAAATAATCAATATAGAAGAAAATATTAAGAAGTAGAAAATAAAACTTGCCCTACCACAGACATTAATAACATCAAGTATTTCCAAAATACTTCATATCACTGAGTTAAAAACTTACTGTTATGTTTTAGACTCATTTATTATTTAAACAAAAAAAAAAAACCAAATGAAACAAACAAACAAAAGCCCAAAAAACCAAAACAAAAAAAAAGAAACCAAAAAAACCCAAAACAAATCCAACAAATAGAAAACAAAACACAGTCTTGTTGATTTGGACTTACTCATGCTCTCAAAAGGAGAGCATGGAAGCCATTCATGTAACTGAATTTTATAGCTTGGTCTAAGACAACTGCTTTCAAAGTCATCTTAAAAGCAGGTTTCCATGGCTTCCATTTCCCCAAAAATGAAAGCAGCAAGTCAAATACCATTCAAAGAGCATTCCCTCTCAAAAATAATTGCCAACATGGAAAATTACTTTGAGTAGTTCTAGACTTCATACTGTCAATAAATCCCAAATTTTTGTCACATTTAAGTTTATATTTATTGKTTTTTTTTCTCTCTAGACTTACACAAAATGTCAAGAAAAATCAATGTGACAAAATCAACTCGAATATAAAGATGAACAATTTCCATTGCTGTAAAAAAAAGTCATGAATACATACATACTTGAGAGCAGATTTTGGCTCCCTGAATTAAATAAAAAAACCCACCAACATTATGAATTTTCATGGACAATGAAAATAAAGCAAAAGCTCACTTCTTTTCCATATTCCACTCATTAAGGTGATATTCTAAATAAGTGTGCAGAACTGTGACGAAATTAGCACTTCACAGTAAATACCATATCTTTCAACACTTCCCTAAGCATCTGTTGCTTCTCTGTGCTAGATATCTAAAGAACCTAAGCATTTTGTCTGAAACAGTGAAGAAATTCTATTATTCGTACGGCCAAGTACTCAGAAGAAGTGAAGTCTGTTTATCGTGTCACTGACTTCATATGAGAATGGTTGAAATGGAAGAGTGCATTGGCAGATGTTATTATACAGGATTGATGAGGGAATTCAGAGGAAAGAAAGGACCGTTCAATTGCATTTAGAAGGCAAAGAGCATAGAACATTGCCTATGAGGCTGGCCAGAATGGTTCAGATGAAAAAGTTGTCTGCTATGTATTACTTCTGCTGAAAATAGATGAATTCAGCTACGGCATGGATTTTTATTACTCCCAGATACAATGCAAATAGCATGACTTTAAAATGTGCCTTAATTTCTGTACAACTCTGACATTTCATCTACCTGTTTACAATATTTAAGTATGGATCTGTTTACAGAGCATAGGTGTACTTTTCCACAACAGTATTCTCCTACTCTATAATTAACCTTTTGTTCAGCAATAGCAATTATAATTAAATTAGCATGCTGAACTATATAATATTTCATGCTAGCCTACAGCTGTTGATTTCATTTTAATTCGAATATAGCCAAAGTACTGAAATAGATTTTCTTCCATATCATCTTATTGAAATACTTATAGGCATCTTTTTAAAAGTACAATCTTAATGAACTTAAACTAACTTTTAATTTTAACATCTGACCTCGCCACTAATACATTACAGGTGCTATGGTTCAACAGGAAACATCAAATATTTAAGAAATTATATGGAATACAGTTTTAATTATTTCCTACATACTATTATGGTATTCAACTGATTTTGATTTTTAAAATCTGTCAAATACACTATTTGGTTTTCGTCAAATCCCTTATAATTTCTTGTTGTTCTTTATTTTTTGCTTGTAGCCTTTTTGACACTTACCTTTTCCACAGAAATGTTTATATATCTGTTATTAAAACGGTCCCATAAGAGTCCAGCACATTTATCTGCTGAATATTCTGTTCTGCTACATTAGATTACAGCTCCTACTTCTTACAGAAGTCTTTAGTTCAAATCTCTCTTATTTTATATCACCTCAGCTGTCATTCACAGCCTCTCCCCTCCAGTCATTTGCTTCTACATACATGTTTTTTTCCCATTCTGCTTTTGTGAATGGAATATCTGATTTGAATGAGCCCATTAATTCATTCTCAACTTTTTTAAGATATAAATTTATATTCCACCCACAGGTGGATACTATAACCCCTTCAAGTATTAGTCTGGCTGTCACATAGCAGGTAACAAAGAAATATGTAGGTTTGCTGCTATTTCCTAGATATGTATTCTCAAAACTGAACTTTTTTCTGGTGTGCAATAACGCTGTCAGCCTTTTAGTTCTCCAGGCCTATCCAAGTCATCCCACAGTTAGTTACTTTATTCTTCTTGCCATGATAAATTTCTTATCTTTAAGCTTCTTGCCTAGCTGAACCTCCATTATGAGAACCTTAGATAAGACCTCACTTATGTCACGAAGCATGGAATTCATCTGACTAAATAGTAAGAAACATTTTGAGAGGGTGATTCATCTCATATTAGTATGGAAATCTGAAACAGGTTAGGTGACTCATATTCTATTTCTCCCATTCAATACAAAGGAACAATACATGTTACCTGAATTACTTGAAAGTGTTCTGCTTTGGCTACTTCCACAGTAGTATTTACCTGCTGGAAACTCTTCCACTGTGTGATAGGTTAACCACTGTCAGCTGCTAAGAACCCACACAGCTGCTCGCTCGCTCTCCCCATAAGTCCAATGGAATGGGAGAGGGATAGGAACCTACCTGTTCTGCAGTAGCCAAAACACTGATGTGTTATGACACTTTTAGTCAAAAGTCATAGCACAACACTGACTGCTCAAAAAGAAAAAAAACCAAACCAAAAAAACCCCAGCCAACCAAATCTTCAGTCATGGTAGTTTGAACTGTAAAGAGGGTGAAAAGAAAGGTTGTCCTAGAACCTAAATTTCTGTGTCTGTGGAAAAAGCAAGGAACAGCTACAGTCTTATCTATCTGATTTGTATGCCTTCTAATACACTGACCATCTTTTTTTGTATGCTTCCTTCTAGTATTAAAAACTGCTTTTAGACAGAGTAACTACTGTTCTCATCTCCTCTATCCTTCTTTCAACCAAACAACAAAGGCAGAAATAAACAGCCAGTTGTCATACTGAAAGCCAAAGTAAGTTTTTATCACTTCAAATACAAGCAGTCATTATAGAGSTCTTTTTAACTGGGCATGTTTTCCATATAAACACAGCTATAAACTAGGTACAACTTTATAATTGAGTTATAAATCTTAGAAATTAAAAAAAGACATAACAGATGACTAGAGATTAAACTTTTTGTACATGTGCTTTCTCTCCCCCTCTCTCTCTCTTTCTCTTTACTATGCACTGTTCTATCAAGGTGTTTACTAAAGCATCTCTGCTCCAGAAAAAATCCACAGCACTCCAAAATTGTATTGTTTTCTACAATATTTTTTCCAGCACTAATATATCCTACTTTGGGGCTAGCAGTGCTAATTTCATAAAACCAGACTGAGCTCTGTAATTCCCTTTTCCAGTTCTTCAAATCCTCAAGTCCTCATGACCAGCCCAAAACAACCAAACCAAACCAAACCAAAAATGCCTTTCCAGCAGGTTTTCCACCTCTCTGCAAAAGTTTCCCACCTACCTTCTTTCGTCATAAGTTACCCCTTTTTTAAAAAAAACATTTCATTGGCTATATTACTACACACCTTATTTTTAGACATTTAGTTGTCTAGTGTAGTTTGTTTTGATACATCCAGGATAAAAAAGAGAAAGGAGCAAGACTCTGCATGCAGTAGGGATGGAATTTACCTGCCTTATGCCCAGGCTATTCACCCATTCTAATCACTGGGAAGAGGCAGGTATGTTCAAAGAAAAATTCACCTGTCCTGTCTCAGCTTTTTGTCTATGAGGAGATGAATCATCCTCTAAACATGAAAATTTCTCTCTTTTGAATGTAAAGGTTGACTGGAATGGCCAGCTAACTTTTAGACAGTTAATCAGAACAGAGAAATCTTGGGCTTAAGAACACACCTTCCAGTATTCTCCCTCTGTTCTCAGAATTCATTTCCTTTAGAGCAGGACTGCAATTGATCTCCCAAATCCTTCTTCTAAAAGGTGACTGATTTCTTCCAAAACATTGTAGAAACTGCTAGAAGTAAGATTTTAATTCCAGTCCTTATTCTTGTCCCTTTATTTATTTATTTACACATTTATTTATTTATTTATTTATTTATCACAGAAGCATACATATGTCATGATCCTTGATTAAATACATAATCTGCCATAAAAACAAGGACTTGAACCTGGAAATCACACCCTAATTACTTAATGAAAAGTAAAATTATCTTGCCAATATGAATCCCAATAAATTTACAACAGAATGTTATAATGTTATGATATAACAGGGTTCTCTACTGGATAAAGTAGGTTCAACCAATCATATTCCAACCAGGAAACTGGACTCCAGGTTCTGGAATTATAAGTCCAAGTGTTTTTTTAGCTGTGGCACATTTTGTACCAAACAGACCAGTAGTCCAGAACAAAGCACAAATCTGAATGTGAAAAAGACTGTTGGATGCTTCTGTAGTTGTTCCTATTACTGGAGTCTCCACTTGGCTCTTTTCACTGTCTCATCAAAAGCCTGTTTTATTAGCATCTGAGAAGGCAGGGCAGATCTGAGTTGGCAGACAAGGTATGCAAAGGAGCAGGCTGTAGCTATTACAGGAGAGGCAGACCTCTTATGCAGTAGTAGATGTAAAAGCTTTTCGGCACACTAAGATTGTCGTATTAAAAATCTCTCTGTTTTGCAACAATAAATGTTTACGTAGTCAGTCAGTAGCTAACGGGGGCTGGCATTCAGGCACTAGGAAAACATGTAGAGACAGTCAGATACTTAAATCTCATGCAAGTCCTCATGTGGACCTAGCCAGTAGGCATTTTTTAATATTTCACACATAAAGGCAATTTGCTCTGGTCTGCATTGACTAGCAGTTTATCCATTTCCATCTAAAATACTCCTGGCACCACCCATCTTCAAGCCCTTTGTTATCCCAAAGGTTGGCAGCTCCCGGCCTCTTGTGTCAGGCTCCCACCCAGAGCTCAACCTGCATTTCAATCTGCATCTCAATCTGCAGCTTGCAAGCCCAGCTACCTGCACCAGGTGTATTCCTCAACAGTGTGTCAGTCATCATGGTCCATTAATTTCAGCACAGAGAACTCTATATAGATTGCCAGATTTATATCAGCTAAGAATTTTAATTTCCTTTTTCTCCCTTCCCTGGTATGATTGGTGGTTTCAATAGATTTGAGGTCACTACCTAGCTTTGCCTTGTTTACTTTCTGAAGATGAGCTGCACYGTACAATGAAATTATGCTGATAGAAAAGTGACATCAGATAGCCCTTGGGGAAATTTCTTTGTCGTGTCACACAGATTTAATTAGGCAAAACTAGAAGACGGGGGGAAAAAAAAGCTTTTCTGACAATGATTGCTATTAATGTATTTCTAAGATTATAATTCCCCATGATTTGTACTGAAAATATAGGAAGTCATCTTATACTTGATTATAAATCAATTTTAAGAAAGCATTTGATTTTTTTTTATGTAATTAACTGAATAATGAAAAATAAATGAATCATTTCCAGAGTGAAAAAGTTTTTGCAGCTCTCTTAGGTTCTTTTTGTTTTGCAGTATATGACACAATTTCTTCCTCTTCTTTCCTTTTTTTCTTTTTTTTTTCTTTCCTCTTTCTTTTTTTTTTGATTTAGGCACTACATACAGTATCTACAGAGACAAGTGGCTAGTGTCCTTTTTCACTTATATGGCAAAAAGATGACACTGAGAACTTTGTTCCAGTTAAAAACGTTTGAATTGTTGGTTTCATGTAACAGCCTGATTAAATTCAACCATTAGCACTGAAACTCAGGGTAGATAACTTTTTAATAATTATAGTTATACACAAAAAGAATTAAAAAAGATCCTTATACAATGATGGTCTCTGAGCTGACGACTGCTATTCAGGGACAAGATCCCCGAAGTTCAATGTTTGATTCTCTGAAGAGATGTCTAGTGCTCAGTAGCAGTGAAAAATTCAGCTGAATTTTAGGACTTTATAGGAAAAATTACAGATAGCAAAGAAATAAAAAGCTACTGCAAATTAATATTGCATGTGGATCTATAATACTTTGTACAGCTCTCGTCCTTCCATTTCAAAATGAATGTAATTAAATAAATATTCAGAGAGGACAAAAGGAATCATCAAGGATCTGAAGGGACTTGGAACTAAGACCCTATAGACTGGAAAAACAAAAAGCAGAGAGAGAGAGGTAGAGAGAGATGATGATAAAATCTGTAAAGTCATGAATGTCACAAAGAAGGTGAACAGTGAGTGTCTGTTCATTGTCTTCACTTTTTGGGAACTAGAGGCACCTTTCACGGATCTTTTTTACATCATGGTCTCATGCAGAACATAAGAAAAGAAAGAAAAGACACAGGAAACAGTATCAAAGAAAGTGGACTTAATTTACAACTTTTATACTCTAGTCAGCAGTAATTTTCACAATAGAGCCAATGGCCTAGTAAATAAGGAAATTTTTTCTGTGTGAAAACTATACTTCTTGAGTTCATTCAAACACCTCTGAAAGTCTGACCTCTTTGTAGGAGCCTATGGAATCCAGATCAGACATTTCAGAAAGCACAGGGAACATGAAGATCTCACAAATTAGAATTAAATTTTGGTAGGAACTGTTAGCAAGATCTTTCTTCTCTACAATCTCTTCTTCCATTTCGAAAGGAAATCACATTGTTTTCTTTCAGTCAAACATTGTGAACGTAACAAATTTTTGTATTACATAATTTGGCATAAGGTGCCAGAAAGCTAGGACATACTAGAGGAATATAGTATGGGAAGCACACTCTGAAAAAGTAAATTCTGGAAGATAAATCATAGGATTCTAAGTGTTTTGCCCACAAAAGCTATTTTTTTCTTTTACTATTCCTTTATAAGCAGTACTCATTGTCATGATTATGGTTCCCAACTCAGTCTTCCATGCTCATGAGCCAGATGCTGAAAGAATTCAGGTTACTTACATCACAATAATGTAACAGCTTCATTTTCCAATACTAAAATAGCATTTCAAGAATGTGATATGTTTCATGTTATGTGACTCGTATATGAGCTGTGAGACCTTTTAAAAACTACTTTACTTCATTTAAGCATTTTCAATGTGGAAAAATTAATGAAATAAAACTTACTCATTTAAGTGATTAAACTGAATGGTTTCTGCCATAAACTATAGCAGTTGCTAGATGAATAATGCCGCAACAGCCATTCCCATGGTTTCAAAACAGCAAGTTAAACATTTTGCAGAAGGGCTCTATTACAGAAGCTCTCTTATCACAAACACTTGTGGGTTTTGTTTGTCAGAGAAAATTGTCTGCACTGAGTACACCATAGACTTTACACATAAATAATAAAGTTCTTAAAAAGCCAAATGGACATTTAATATAATATTACTTAAAAACATACTATTCTCATTTTTCAACATAACTTTTTTTAATTCTTATGAGAATCAACTCTTGTAGTTAAGCTAGATATAACTCTTTTACTTAGATATTCCCTTCATTATCTTACAACTTTTTCTAAAGACACTGAATTCTTATGAATTGTATGTAAACAACGTATATAACTATTTACAAAATGTGGTGCATCAACTTTTTTAAAAATGGCACCAGTATGCTCACAGGAGTTTGCCCTTTTTTGTCACTATGCTATCTAGCAAATAATTTCTCTTATTTTTAAAACCTATGTGAATTTAGTAGCTTTGCAATCAGATAATACTGGTTTGAGATTTGTTAAAGTAGGTGGCCATATTGTAAGCTTTCCTTGCAAATTTTGCTGTACTAGTCCATTCAGAGTGGCAGCCCCAGAGCCTGGTTTGTGTGTTCACATTCCAGGCTGTCGTCCCTATTTAAAAAGGAAAGCAAATCAAAGATTTAGACGTGTCTAGCAAAGAATCCTGTTGACTTGATGCACTTTTTGAAGCCAAATATATAATTGGAAGGAACGAGCCATGTGTCAGTTTCACTAAATTTTATTAATCAATCTTGTAGGCTATGTTGCACAGTTTTGAAGAAGATAAGTTCTGCAATTGTGTAAAGTTTCCTGGTGACTGAATGGAGAAATGTTGTTTTACTGCTCTTCCCATACTCTTCTTAGGTTTAAACAGTTTAGGCTGGTAACTCTAGTTTTGGGTAATCCAACGGTTTGTCTCTTCTGATAAATAAAATATGATGAAGTCTGGAATGCTGATCAGATCCATACAACATTTACAAACTGGATCTGTTCTGAGGTGCTCCAATGACTCTTCTGTCTCCAAGCACGGCATATTCTGGAGTAAATTAAGCCCACTCATTGTTTCAAAAGGGCAGCTTGCAGAAAACTGATCCAGTGTTGATTCCCATTACCCTTAATACTTCCAATACTACTCCAAAAATTTTGTTCTTGCAAGCAACCTGTGTGCCTTAATGCCATGCCAGATAGAAACATTTAGTAATTGAATCCCTTCTTGAGTCCAAGAGTGGATTTCAACTCACTTAAATGTAGGGTACTATATTTCTATTATAGTCAGTGAAAATCTAATAAATAGGGTAGGTGGAATTTGGGCAGATTTATCATACTCTAAGATAGACTTCTTTTATCTGAACCTTTTGTTATCTGAATATCCTTCTGGACTCATGATTGTATTGATATGGGGATTATTTCCCTTTTCTAAACCTGGGAGTGCAACACTGTATGAAATACTTGAAGCTTTCCAAATCACCTGCCTGATGCTGACTGACATAAGATGGGACCCATAAAAAGCCTATGCCTGCAGGTGGGCACAGCTCAATGGGGCCCATAGCCAGCCAGGGCAGGGCTGAGCTGGAGGCTGGCCCTGCTCCTGCATCACTGGGGCAGGGGCTGACGGCCCCAGGGTGGGGTGACATGGAAAAAAAATTCAGAAAACTGTTATGTGATCCTCATATCAACATAGGAGATTCTCACATCTACTGATCAATGGAAAGTCAAAGAGATTTGCTGATGTAAATTTACACATGCCTAGACTCAGATGATAAAATTGTAAGATGTGTGTAGCCAAGACTTCCTACACATTCATTTTTCAAAAGCATTAAAATCACTAAAAAGTTTCAGAGGGACCAAAGAGTATATTCAAGACAAATCTACCAGGAAACTCTGTTATATGAATCAGTGTCTCACTCAATGACAGACCCACAGTGTTAGTAGTTTTGCATTAAAACATTATCCAAATTCTTAACACATTCTTGAGATGCTGAACAAGTTATTCTGTTACAGCCAAAAAATAAATGCTGTTCAGGTACACACAGGCAATGCAGAATTAAGCAAGAAGCAATGAATTGAAAATATTACAGAAATACCCATGGTGCAGATCTGAAGATAATTTATGGTTTAGAGAATACATCAAATTAATTTGAAAAGATGTGGAAGCAATTTCTGAAACACACATGAAGGGATTCACTTAATTCTAGATCCAACACTTAAGTGCTAGCATATGGCATAACAACTTGTATGACATATACAAGTACTAAATATCTGAGATAAAGTAATTTTTTATTCTTCATTCATTAATTTCAAACAGCTTGAGTCCCTCAGCAGAAGGAGGACAATAAAAACAGCTTTTTTACATGTGTCAGTATAAAAAGGAAGTCCAGAAATAACACTGGTGTGTTACTTGATGAGAATGGCTACCTCACAAACAAGACAGACAAGATAGACAAGGCAGAGAAGTGTAATGCTTTCTTCATTTTGGTCTTCAACACTTAGGACGGACTTGGGGGGTCTCAGTGCCCTGAGTTGGAGGACCACGGCTGCGAGAATGAAAAACTCCCAGTTTACCCTGTTGTTGTGCAGGAACCACTGCTCCAGTTGGATCCCTATAAGTTTAAGGGTCCTGATGGGATTCATCCAAGAGTATACTCAAAGAGCTGGCTGATGTCATCATGAGGCATCTCTATGATTTCTGAACAATCTTGGGAATCTGGAGAAGTCCCGGCTGACTGGAAGCTGGCTAAGGTTTTCCCAGTTTGCAAGAACAGCAAGAAGGATGACACTAGAAACTACAGGCTTGTCAGTCTCACTTCAGTGACTGGTAATATTATGGTGAAGATTATTCCGAGAGTTATTGAGAAACATTAGTCACAGACAGCATGGCTTTATGTCGGCAAAATTCTGCTTGTTGAACTCAATTTCCTTTTGCAACAACAGAACTCACCTAGCTGATCAAGGGAAGCCAGTTGATGTAATCTTTTGGGATTTCAGTAAAGCATTCAACACTGTCTTTCACAGAATTCTTCTGGACCAAATGTCCATCCCACAGCTGGATAAACACATCATGTGATGGGTGAGCCACTGGCTCACAGGTCGGGCACAAAGGGTTATAGTGAATGGGGGGACATCAGACTGGTGACTGTCACTAGTGGGGTTCTGCAGGGCTCCATTCTCGGCCCTGTGCTCTTCAACAATTTCAGAAATTACTTGTATGCAGGACTTGGAGGAATACTAAGTAATTTTGCTGAAAACACTAAATTGGGAAAAGTTGTCAACTCCTTTGAAGGCAAAGAAGCCCTGCAGAGAGATCAGGACAAATTAGAGGACTGGGCAGTCAACAACGGTATGAAGTTTAAGAAAGGAAATTACCAAATACTGCACCTGGGACAGAGCACCATTGGATGCATGTACAGACTGGAGAACTGGATTCTGAAGAGCAGTGCCGCGAAAAGCGGCCTGGGAGTCCTGGTTGATGGCAAGTTAAATATGAGTCATCAGCGCCCTGGCAGCCAGGAGAGCCACCTGTGTCCTGGGGGGCATCAGGCACAGCATCGCCAGATGGGCAAGGGAGGGGATTGTCCCACTCTGCTCTGCACTGGAGCAACCTCACCTCGAGTGCTGTGGGCAATATTGGTCATCACAATATAAGACATTAAGCTATTAGCCAACATCCAAAGAAGGGCCAAAAAACTGGTGAAGGGCCTTGAGGGGAAGCAATATGAGGATTAGCTGAGGTCACTTGGTGTGTTCAGCATGGAGAAGGGGAGACTGAGGGGAGACCCCATTGCAGTCTACAACTTCCATGTGAAGGGAAGAGGAGGGGCAGACACTGATTGCTACTCTCTGGTGACCAGTGACAGGACCCGAGAACATGGCCTGAAGTCGTGTCAGGGGAGGATTAGTTTGGATATTAGGAAAAAGGTCTTCACCTAGAGGGTGGCTGGGCACTGGAAGATGCTCCCCAGGCAAGTGGTCACAGCACCAGCCTGACAGAGTTCAAGAAGCATTCGGACAACGCTCTCAGGCACATGGTGTGACTCTTGGGGCTGTCCTGTGCAGAGCCAGGAGCTGGACTCGATGATCCTTGAGTTTCCCTTCCAATTCAGGATTTTTTTACCTTTCAATTGAACATGGAGAAGTGTTTGACACAATTCAAAAAAAGGTACAATTAAAAATTATAATTCTTTTCATACCTAGACTTATTAGTGACAGTAGTGAGTTAGTTGCTAGCTAGACGAAAAGAAAACTGGGAAACTTTACTTTATAAATTGGAAGTTTAGAAGTATTGACTTCAATATGAATTATTATAGAAGCTGTCATTATTTTAGCTTATTTCTATGATTTTTATAAGGACCATGACTTTTATAAGCATCCTTTATTTTGTGAAATATTAGTGTAAATTTTAAAATTGAACATTTTCTGTGCTTTTTTTCTGGTTGGGTTCACAGGGTCTATCAATTTGCAATGCATTTTTTCCACTAGTTCTGGTACACTTGAAGTGGATATGACTGCATGTGTAATACATTTTTTCTTTAATTCACTAATACTCTTTCATGTTACTTGAAGTCATTCTGACCTCTCAAAGACTCAGAAAGCAGAACTTGAAGAACTTATTATAAGTAATGTCTACGTGAGAAAAAAAAAAGAACATGTCATTTTGGCAGAAGCATATTCAGGTACACTGCATTCACAGAAGCACTGTGTATTTCTGTTATTGTCACAGCAAGAGCACAGTCTCTTCTCAGGGATAGCAGGGGAAGGGAACTGTATTTTGCCTTAGAGCTTTCTCTTCTGTTGATTTGTTCTGTYAAAAATGCACAGGTTCATATGTGTTTGCAGGAACGGACCTTTGCAAAATACAACTATAGTGCTTTCTTTAAGACTTATTCAATGAGTTAGAAGTTAGTTCAAATAATTATTCTAACTAAACTCCAGTTTTTGTCCAGGTGAGGACAAATAAAGTGTGGGAGGTCTCAATATGTCTATTATCTCAATATGTCTATTAATCTCAATCAGAATCTTCCCTTTCATATATTAACTCTCAATTTCAGTGAAATCCACCAAACATAATATATTTTTTTCCTAAAATTAATGTTAAATTATTAAATCTCATGTTTTTGTAAAAAGGAAAAATAAAGAAAGCAACAACTTAGTCTTCCATACCTTGGCTGTGCTATGGAGATTTCCTATTGTCGGTGTTTTTACTTACCTTTCTCCTGTGTCTGTCATCAACTTGAGTATAGTCTCGTGACTTTATCAGATTGCAAAGTGATAGATTTTTATACCCCAGAAAAATTCTTCTCAGAAACAGCATGGAGTTTAGCTGGGAGGAGAAGTTCAGAGTCTATTACCTTTTTGACAAAGCCTTCCTTGATCTGCTTAAAGTCACTCCTCTAAGTCTCTGTCCTGAGGTTAAGGTCTGCAAACTAAAAAACCCATTTCACTGAAATGATTTAACTCTCTCTTCTGCCTGCCTGTCAATCCTTTTACACCACTAGCATTGATCAGCATGTCAATAGGTATTTTTCCTGACTATCATTTGCACTCTAGTTGCCAATAATGTCATATGAGATTTCTCATCAGCTTGAACCCCAAATATACAGTGAGTGAAACCTTACATAGAAATCATTCACCTAGGCAGCATGTCATTTTTAGTAGTATTTTCAGTCAGCACAGATTAACAACTGGGAGTGGGATGGGTGAGGTGTGGTGTGGCATGGATACAGGACACTAGAACAGAAACAAAAAAATTCAAAATTCTTCCAGATCTAAAGATGTCTAAAACTTTTCTTTTTCTTTTCCTATAGAAATGTGGATAGATATTGCAGATATCTCTCAAATCTGACCTCTGGAATTGATTCTTGAAATCTGAGTGGAGCTTAACATAGATCTTGCTATGACCTGGCTTCTCTTTCATAAGCTAATGGAAAAAAAATCAATACATTAGTTCTTTGCTAAGATTTTACAGGACTTAAAATATATTCCTTTCAGCATTTTTTCATTTATGTATTTCCAGGTGAGAATTTTTTCAGTGATGGCATTTTAGAGATATGAGGGTCTCTCAAAAGCCAGACTGGAGCTGTAGGCCTGAAGCTCACTGTCACAAAAATAGTTTGGCTATTGTCTCTGGTCCTGACCAACAGCTAATAAAACATTTAAACTAATGTCTTTTATATCTTGTAACTATTTGGTGCAATCCATTTAGAGATTTCAGTATATAAAGTATACAAACATGATAAGCAGTCTTTTCCACACCTTGATAATACACAGTATTCACAATAAATTAGAAATTTCTTGTAGCCCAGTCAATTACCAGGACTATTAACAACAATTTTTATCTGTGATCAGACTGGGAGCTAGACCTACTTACTAAGGGCTAACTGACATTTTCAGTGGAGTGATAATGTCACTTTTGAAAGATAAGAAGTGTCGGTGAATAATCTTTCAAGAAACCTGCCAGAGCTTATATTCAGGCTTAGTTGTGAAAATCTGTAGAAAGGAGTTTTTAATCTGTGAATGCCATGCTACATGAATTTTCAAATCCAGATCCTATTTAGTGAAACAGTACATAAGACAAAAAAATTTGCCTTTTTTTCTTTTTTTTTTTTTAATACACATGAGGTAGCATTCTTAAGGAGTCTTTGTCACCATTTTGACTACTTACTAGTTGGATGAAACAAAAAAAAGAAACTTGGAGCTGATGTAAGGTACAGGTAGCTATGAGCTTAATTCTAAACTGTTGGTGCATCAAGTGTAGAATAAAATATTACTTAATTTCTACTCAAGTTTGTCTGATGCAAAGAGTAATTTCAGACTAAAAATAGCAAAAAAATTATACCTTCCTTCCTTAATGTAGAAAACAAAAATCTTAGAAATTAGGTTGCAAACCATCTTTTCAGTGCACAGTAACCCAGGAACCATTGAATGTCACTCTCTTTTCTTCTCTTAATCATCATGGACCACTTTGTGCAGATGCAACATAGCACACTGCTCTCAAACAGATGTTTCCCAGTGCCTGATCTTAAACATAGGTTTTTACACGTGTTGTTGGGCACCGCAGAATATGCCTAAACAYCAAGGTCTCCCAGGGAATTTGTAACCCAAATGAAAATCAAACAGCTTTTTTACTGTTTTCTTAAAGAAAAACAATATTTCTGGGAATTTCTTTCTTTACTTTTAAACTGTTGGTTTGGGAAATCATGGTCATGAAGTTAAAGTGGGCTAGTTGTCTGATACTTTGTTCTTTTTAATGGATTTATTTTTCTCTCCTGGTAGCAATAAACCCTTTTACCAAACTATATTTTAACATAACTATGTTGGGTTTACCACCACAGAAATGTGAGTGGATACTGTTGGAAAAATAACTGAGCACAATAAATCTTTTGAATTCTGCCAGCACCCTCAACATTTCCCTTAAGTGGGTTTTTTTTTCCTTCAGAATGCAATTTCCCAGTCGGCAGCAAACAGCCAACACCTGGCTTCGCATCAAATTGCTTAGCCTGGTTGTGAATGAAATCATGCTAACAGGTTCCTTCTTGTGCACCACAATAAAGATAGCTGACAGTAGTTTCAGGTTCAGCTTGCTCTCTTTGATGCTTCTTCATGATCTTCTGTCTCCACTAGGTTTTAGTGCTTTCAGAAATATCATCACCACTGCACAGTTACATACGTTGTAGTCTGCTATTTGTCTGCATTCACCAAAATAATTTTCTTATCCATTTACGTGCTACAATATCCATTGTGTCTTGTGTAATCTTGCAAGCAAAACTCCTTAAATAACTCATGTAACGAGAACTTGAAATGCTCCCTCTGCAACTGGATTTATGCCATTGACAGAACCATGCCCGTAAATTTTCAGCTTAGTAATAGGTATGGCTTTGAAGTCCCCTGTTGGGACATTTACAGATAAATGTGCCACAATATAAACGTATGCCTTTAAACATGAAAAAGTCCAAGTTCAAGGAAACACAAAAATTTTACTGCAAGATATTTGTTAGAAGCTGTGTGATTTTTTTTTCATTATCATTACTTAATTTGTTATTGCACAGCTATGTGCATTCATAAAAGCCCATAGGTTCTTTAATTTATTAAATTATTTTTGTGTACCTACTGGATCAAATAGTCAATGCCCTATGATTCCATACATTTTAAGTATGAAATGCTCTCTCTGCAAGTGGAGCAAAATTTACCCGGTTGACTGAAGAGATGCTGATAAATTATCATGCACAGTGAAATGGGTTCTTCAGCTCTCTGTGGGAGGTAGAGTATTACTCCATGTTATAGCAAACCTTTTTCAAACACAGCGATTTGCAAAGCCCTTAGTGACAGCAAAACCCCATTAAAGTTCTCTATCTTAGGTAGTTTTTTTCACTAATGAAGATCATCCAATATATTAGTACATTTACAAAAGGTTTGAAGAAAAAGAAATTAAGATTTCAAGGCAGATATAGTACTTGTACTAAGCAAGCAATTCCTGATGTCTAGATTACAGTGATGCTAATTTCACAATAGTTTTAAAAACAAATCTTTTAGATCTATCAGAAACTTATCTCTGAACTTCTCTTCTGTGAAATCTGAAGAATACATGTTTTTTGTGACAAGCTCCAACTTCTTGTAAAGCACTGATGATTAGCAAAATATTAATACAGAATAGATTAAATAAATTATCTGTCTACAGGATAGAAAAAATGTAAAGCTTAAAAAAACTCCCACAGATGTTCCATAACAATCAGAAAAGAACACAAAAAAAAGAAAAACGTATTTATGATTTTTAATTTTACTTAAAGCAGATGATTAGTGGATGCTTTTAAAATTAATAATAAATGAAAGATATTGTTCCAAACAGCTGTAACACTGACAAATGGTAAAATCTACATGAAAAAGAGTCCTATCATAGATATCAATGTCAGAATAAGAATACAAACATAGATGCAAATTTTAGCTTTTTAAACTCTTGGTCAGAAAGTCCAGTCTGAGATATCTTTCAGCTCCAGACCAAGACAGCCACAGAGTCAGGTATTTAAAGGTTGTTACTAAACCCCACACTTGAAGTCTTTACTCAAGCACACCTTTACATATATATATATATATATATATATATATATATATATTTGAGATTGTAGATATAGAATTTTGATTTTTTTCCATCTACACAGCTTTTCACAGGGTTTGGCTACAGATGTGTGTTCAGTAATGCAGTATAGTTTGTATCACAGAAACCAATACTACTGTATCTAGAAGTCTTCAGCTCAAATCCGTGGTGTCTGCTAAGAGAAGGGTTGATACAGGTAAAACTGTGCAATGAGCACATGTAGAAGCTTACATATACGCGCTGGTTTTGCAAATTTATGTAAATTTTTTAAAACCTATTCCCTCCATGAAGTTAAAGGTGAGACTGAAGGGAAACAACCTAATTTGCTTCCCTAATCATCTGGAAAACTGTTCCAAAGGTTTTCCACCAATGTACAGAATTTGCTGCCACTTTACAACATATTCTTAAGCCAACAAAATAATTTAAGCAGATAGCATTAATAGAGACTGAACCAGAACGCTTACTGAATTGCTCCTCATCTGCACCTACAGCTTCTTTGCACTACTGAAACAGAAGATTCCATCCAGCTTTACTATATTACACCTTAATATCCCCTCTCACTTTCTTAAAACATTATTAAAAGTGCCTGCCAGCAACTCCATCTCTTTAAGACTGGAGCATACTCATCCTGAACAAGCCAGCTGATTGATTATGGTGATCTGCCACCAGCTGAGAGCAGTTACTACCTCTCAAGTCATTACGTTTTATTTACAGTGCGGTTTGAATTTTATTTTTGCATTTCTTATTAGCCATAAATTGATTTTTCAAGTTCACGACCAAAAAGAAAAGGGTAGAGCATTGGTTTAAGAAACATCTTATGTTTATCTATATGGAATACATGGAAGGAAACATATACATGGTGCAGTAGTAGTTGCAGTATTTTTGTCTAGGTATTCATTAAATTCAAGGAACATCAATCTTCTAGCTACCTAAAAGATTACATAGAAAAAGTGGAAGATACAAACTGCAAATTAATCAGTGAGGGGTCTGGGAGCCTGTAACTCATTCCAGCTGACATGTGCTAGTCAGGGAATACACAGAACCCCCCTTGTCATCCTGCACATCCCCTGCCGCTCTGCCTATGGTGTGCACTGGTAAACACAGTCTGTTACACAGATTATAGGGACAGCTTCTAGGGACTATTGCTTTGAGAACATTCACAATACAATTCTAAAAATATCTCCACATATTCATTTGGGAGACAAAATGTATATTTGTTGGCAATCAGAATGAGACCTAAAGGTCTCCAGTTCCTGAAGGGACCCTAACAAGAAAGATGGAGGGA
Source organism: Amblyornis subalaris (assembly GCA_018881555.1). NCBI lineage: Eukaryota > Metazoa > Chordata > Aves > Passeriformes > Ptilonorhynchidae > Amblyornis > Amblyornis subalaris. Next base: position 485,036 of record JACAXG010000211.1, read on the forward strand.
GATTCTTTACAAGGGCATGTGATAGGACAAGGTGGAATAGCTTCAAACTGAGAGTGGGTAGGTTTAGGTTAGATATTAGGAAAAAATTCTTTGCTGTGAGGGTGACGAGGCACTGGAACAGGTTGCCTGGAGAAGTTGTACAGGCCCCATAATAAAGACAAAACATGTTTAATCATTTCTGTTCCCAGCATATACTTTAAAATCAATGGAAAAACCTACCCAGGTAATCTAGAGAGGAACTTTTCAGAGACTTAATTAAAAATATGATTGACTGTGTTCAAAATTTTCTCACTCTCTTTTTTTTTTTTTTTTAATTTTAATTTGGTTTTGAAATATGAAAAAATTTTAGGGATTTTTTTCCTTTGGAAGCTTTAAAAAATTGTCAAAGGGCATTTGTTCTGCCTTGTAGCATTTAATTTTTCAGCGATTTTTCAAATATCGTCTAATAATCAAAACTTTGGAGCTCTATATTACACTGCGTGCTGAGCAAATGATCTCAAAAGAACAATATAGCATTATGCAGTTCTTTTTCAATTTTTGTCATTGGTTTACGCACAGTGTTATGCTTTACAAACCTCAGTTCAAATAGATCTGAAAGCAAGGAAGCTGTAGTAAATGGAAATCACTGTGAGTCTAATGGATTACACGCTGACACAGGACAAGGAGAAAAAAAAATATATATGTGCACAATTCTGCCTTTTTATTTTGAGACATAATCCAACTTTCTCTAAAAACTGTAACAATTTTTCCATAGTCTTCTGAGACTTTGGAAGAAAATTTATTATGCCTTTCGTATTTATAATATTCATAGCAAGTTACCCAGGACTCACATTTTCATAAATGCACAAAATCTAATTTCCCTCATTCATTTTTGAAGCCAGGGGAAATACCCACAGAATTAGACACAGTTTCCTATAAATAAGGATGTCAGAATCCTGGCATTTTACAAGTTAAAAGTGCTGGGGGGGGTATTATTCTGTAAATAAAATATCATGGTCTTATAATTAGACACACAAGATAAATATACTATTTAATATCTAGGAACAAGAAAATAAACTGTAAAATGATGATCTTTCTAAACTAGCTATTACCTACAACCAGTGTGAGCTTGATATGAACAAATTGCTGTTAGATGAGTAGAATCTTAAATAATATTTAATTCAATTCTTTTGTCCTCTGGTGCATTTCCTATTACACTGTAGAAATATCATTCTGCTAGATATGCTATTTACAGTTCAAGATTGGGTAACTCAAATGGTAAATTCTCAAAAGAAAATTATATAGTCCTTTTATGTGTATTAACTTTCTAGCAGCTGTTCAATCTCTCCTATCAGCACTACTTCTATCAAAGAAGSAAAATGATGGTTAGGAGTGGAGCACACACAGATATGAGCAAGGGCCTAAAAGAAAAAAAGAGAAAGCACTTTGGCATTTAAATTTTCCATTGTCATTTGATATATGCCTCAGAAAAGCTAAGTCACTAATTTCTTCATTGCATAAACTTTTATTTCCATGTTAACTAATTGTCCTGAACAACTTTGATACTTGTAAATGCTCATTTCATAGTGATGGCTCCATAACTTACTTCTAGCAGTATACACAAATTTAAACTCCCTGCTCTGTCCTGAATAGCTCCTGATTTTTTTTATTTTTTCATGAAAATGCATTGCCAGTCTAGTTCATTCTTCTTAACCCATAAATAAGGCTTCATAAATAAGTCCTGGGAGTTCAGTGTGCATTACCAAAATTTAGCCCAAGCCAAATGCTCCACAAATATTATCTAGATAATTTTCATACTCTTTGCATTTTTCAGTGTGAAAGAACAATAGAGGCTGCCTCTGCCTTTCTCTTTGAATATGCTTTTAGCCTGTCACATTATCGTTCATGCTTATAAATTAATTTCAGTACTTAAATATTTTGTTAGGTTTAGATCCTCAACCAGAATTCAAAAAAAGTTATAATGTGATCATAGTGTAATTTAAATCCTCAAACCCCTAGCTAAACCTTCAGGCATCTAATTCTGTATTAAAAGCTGCCCTGACCCATCCAGTCTTTTTTTTTTCCTCCGTAAACACGCAGTCTTCACATATATCTCTTTTGTAAGAGTTGTTGTTCGCCACAAATTGAGTCTACTTCTAAATTTCCCTGAGTAGCTCAGTCTGGAATGGATCTTGTTGAATCCAGCATGCTGTGCACAGTGTTTAAAATGCTTTGCCACTTCAAAGGACTGCTGTTTTAGTCTCCCATTTCCTAGGAGTTTGCCACAGCTCACAGGCATTCAAGCTTAGTGGGATAGCTGACTGACAGCACTGCACAGATGGGACACCTGACACCAGCTGATCCAAGGGATATCCCATACCATATGACATCATGTTCAGCATACAAAGCCAGATGAAGAAGGGAGGGGGGAGTAATGGCATTTGTCTTCCAAAGAACCCATTATGTGTGATGGATCCCTGCTTTCCTGGGGCTGCCTGAACACCTGCGTACCCATGGGAAGTGTTGAATGAATTCCTTACTTTGCTTTGCTTGTGTGCATAGCTTTTTCTTTACCTGTTAAATTGTCTRTATCTCAAATCACAATTTTTCTGTTTTACTCCTCCGATTCTCTTCCTCATCCCACCACAGACAGTGAGTGAGTGGCTGTGTCAGGCTTAGTTGAGCTGGGGTTAAACCAGGACATTCATTTTTTGTACAAGTGATGATTTATTAGGCTGAAAGGTGACTGACATGAAGTACAACACTGCTACTTTCATCGAGAGTATGGGCTATGTACTTGTGTGGAAAACTGCATCTAGATTTCTGTCCCCTCTCCCAAGACTCTTGATGGAATCTGTGAAGTGTTTAGGAATGGAGAGTTCATAAGGTCCTTGTTGCTAAACAGGTAGAAGAGTGGCAACAGAGGCCTGAGAGGCTCCAGGAAAGATGGGGCCCTCTGTGAGGACAGTTTCCTGGACGTGTCAGAATGCACACCTGCTCTGTGATAGTTTAAGATGAATGTTTTTAAAATAAAAACATCAATTATTTATGTCTGATATTAAATGATATCAGAAAGGAAGATAAGGTGTTTGGCAGGAAAGATTACGCTGCACAGTGCCAGAAACTGCAGTGATGTCATACAGGTGCCAGAAAGGAAGATCAGAAAGGGACAACACAAGATGCCTCTGTTTTGCAGCAAAAGCTGGGATCTTGCTGAATGCTTTTTTCCGCTTCAGAGAGCTGTCACACAGCAAATGTTCTTTTAGGTGCCCAGCAGACTAGCAGACATTGGCACATGGATATTAGTAAACTAAGCCGAACAAGGAATCATTCTCTGTCCCTGAGGCGAAGTGGCATGGCACAGGCACCTCCGCACAGCGTAGCACTTGGCTACATGTATTTTCCAGGCCTTATGTGGTACAATTCTGGCAAGGAGACCTGGTTGTTACTTTTTATTTATTTTTATCAGTTCAAAATCTCTGAAAAAAAAAATCTACAGCTGACTCTGAGATTACATGACACATACACTGAAGATCTGCAGTGTATCATAAAAAATATGTGGAGGAGTTTGAGGATTCAAAGCCTGCTGGGATAGTGCTAGGGACTTAAACAGAGCAGAGGGACCCAAATATGGAGCAGTGCTGTCCATAATGCCTTTTGGGAGTGTTCCTTGGCATATTGTCTAGTCAGTTTGCGCTCAGAAAAAATTTGAGTGAACACTTTGGCACAGACAAAATTGTACCGAGTGATGACACTAAGAATTCTGTAGCCAAAACAATCACAGCTTGGTGTGGAAGATTATCCCCTGGGCATATTTTTTTGTGTTGGTGGTTTTTTTGCATGTTGGCGTTTTGTTTTTCTTTAACACAGACATAGTCAGGAAAGGTTTAGTTGAAATCACATCAAAAAGCAGATGAGAGCTGTCCTATTTCAACTACGAAAGAAAATAAAATTCATGTGCCAAAGTGAATACAGCTCTTGCTGATCTAGTGAAGTTTTCAAGCTAAGCCAGAGACTCAGTACTATTCACCAGACATAGCCAGAAGGACAGACTGGATACAGAGAGGCAGCTACTGCAAGCATCAGTGTGCTGGCCTTCCCTCACAGTGTGTAAATCCATAGTTGTTTCAATACAAAGAGGTCCCACAGGTCTAAAATATTCTCTGTCCCTCCTTCTCTTGATGTTACCCTTAACCCTGCACTCTTTTTTGTACACTGTGTGTGAAAAGTTTGGTCTGGATCACAGACTCAATCCTACCTTCTGTTCTGGCAGGTTAGGTAGTTCTGGTAAATTTAGCCCATATAAATCCATGCAGCAGTGAAACAAAATTAAGGTGCAAAAGCATTTCAGGGAGACTTTAAGTTCCATCTAGATTTAGGGTAACTATTGGGATTAACTGGATGCAACCTCCTCTACAAACCAAATGAACAGAATTGAATATATCCTTTTTTCCAGGTTATAACATGCAATGTTTCAAAAGACAATAGATCTGAGTTTCCAAAGCTTTTTAGGACTGACACAACAAATTCAAATGAAGCTCGTCAAATAGAGATCTACAGCTCTAATATATGTTGATTCAACACATGCTAAGCTGACAGCTGTAGTAGAAATGGCCTTTGATTTTAGTTGTCCTGTTAGGTATTTTGGAAAATGGGAGATCTGTTGGTACAAGTTCATCCTCGTATTTCCAATCTTAGTGCACAGGTTCTGCAGATTCTAAAAGCATCCTTTATCACTAATCAGGTCTTTATCACCAAATGTTTTCCTTCTGCAGTAACTGTCCTCGAAATTTGAAAAATTAAGTCTTTGCAGCATCCTAGGTTAAAGTAGTATGCAACATTTTTTCCTTTTCATTTAGTGTTCCCAGAAGATTTCTCATTATTAACTTCTTGCCTTAGACTTCTTAGAATGTCTTCCCCTAACATCTCTCTGCTTTATCTCAGCTTGTTTTTCAACATAAGAGAGCAGCTCTTATATTTCACTAACAGTTTGGCCCTGTTAACTCGGACAGCTTTCTATTCAGCTGGGCACAACATGCTTCTTTCGATTTATTCTTTACATTTCTCTTATGCTGTCTCATAAGTTATAACATTTGTTTTGTCTATATTCATAAGCAGTTCCTCTAGACTGAGTGTTCTTTGTATTTTTTTTCCTCCTCTGACAAGGAACTATCCATTTCATTTTCATTTACATTTACTTCATTAAGCACAACTACTGTTGGCATTTAAAGCACTAGCATACAGCAACAATTAATTACAATCAGTCAAGCTGCTTTGCCAGAGGACAGGAAATGCTCAGTTAAACTGGAGGAATAGACAACGAAGGCAACTAGTACTGCATAAGCAGGTCATTTGTACTATTGCTTGAGATCACTTGTATTAAATCAGACTTTTAGCATTTTGGAACAAGCTGTTTTAGGGTCTAGAGAGCAAGCCATATGAGGAGCAGCTTAGGGATCTGGGCTTGTTTAGCCTGGAGAAAAGGAGGCTCAAAGGAAACCTTATTACTCTCTACAACTACCTGCACAGAGGTTGTAGCAAGAAGGGAGTTGACTTCTTCTCCCGAGAAACAAACGACAGGACAGGAGGCCATAGCCTCAAGCCACATCAGGGGAGGTTCAGCCCAGGGAGGTGGTGGAGTCACAATCCCCGAAAGAGTTCCAAGAAATGACCGGATTTGGTACTTAGTGTTAAGGTTTAGTTGCTGTGGTGTTCGAACAAAGGTTTGACTTGGTGATCCTGGAGGTCTTTTCTAAACTTAAAGGTTAAATAATTCTATTTGGCCTTCCACTTTTTCTGCTATTTTTGGCTCAAAGAAGTTTAAACCATTACACCACCCAGCACTCCTACTATCCTTACCAATAGCTAAGTGCCTAGAAGTATATCACATGTCCCAAAAGTCAAAATACTGACATGAGATGTGGTTTGTCACAGAAGCCACACATAATCTCTTTCAAAACATTCCTACATCTCACCTTTTTCACTCTTTACCATCCTGGATTCCTCATGAAGATGTTGACTCTTCATCTGGTCTCATTTCTTCTATCCATCTTTCCTGTCTATTGACAGAAGTGACTTCTTAACATTCCCACCAAAACCAAAAAAAGGCAGTTTTCATGGATTTCACAACTGCTCTGCCATTTTGCAGTAAGAGTGTGACAACCTTCCTTTTATCTAGGACTATTCTTTTGCTGTTTCTTGCTTCTTGCGAGCTGCCACTGTTTTGCTCCACTGATCTCCAAGGTTTAGATCCAGGAGTAATTCCTCTCATGATCCAAATGACACCTAAATGCAACGTAATGAAGCACAATACAGAGAGCTAAACGCAGGATCTGGAAAGCAGTGACTATATTTGACTCATATTCATGTTCCTTATCTCTCCACATTTCATCCAAAAGTTGAAATCCAACTTCATGGATTGGTGGTCCAGCTTGAGCAGAAGCATTGAAAGAAAATAATTTCTGAGGTTCCTTCCCACTTCACTTATTCTGGGATTCTGTGATATACCTGTTTGTTGACTCTGGGTTTATGTGGCTTGACTACATTAAAAAGAAAAAAAAATTGTCTTAAAGAAAAGAAAAATCAGTGAAAGACAATGGTCTAGATGAAACTGGATGGCAAGAAATTGGGGAGTCTGGACCTCCAAAGCAACCACACTTCAGAATAAATTTCTGGAACAGACATGGATTGTACTCTGGCTTTCTCTCTGTCAACAATAAATAACTGGCGAGACAGAATTTTTAGCTGTTGAGTGAGGTTTCTGGTCAGCTCATGAACTGCCTATTACAAGTGACCTATGTATTGGAAAGCTTTCTTAAAGTGACTGCATTCTTCCAAAATCTATTTTTAAGCTTTATGGGAATTTGAACTCTTATCCATCCAGTCAAGTCAATACCAGTGGGATGCCCCAGAAAGCTTCCAAAATGTGTTGTTTGGGTGTGGTACATTCTAAGAAAACTGCAGCAGAAAGCATTTAAACTAATGCTACTGTGGAAAAGGAGCAGGAGTTAAAAATTGCAATCAATATAATATGGCTAATGTAGTTTTTTTAAAGCATTTATAAGGGAGGTGGTTCCTCCAGCCGGTTCCTCTTCCATCTTTTCAACGAAACTTTCCCTAAACTGGAAATGAGTAATTATTTAGATTCATTGTTGGCAAAACAGAAGCCGGGATATGTGTAAACACTGATAATTTCTGTGTCATTCCTACAAATTCTGTAAAATAAAACAAYAAAAGCTGCAGAACTTTACATGCTTTAGTAATGGGTCTTTTCTTTTTGATTCAAAAAAAAATGTGTTTCAGGATAAAAAATCAGAATTGTGATTTTTCTTTTTTTAGACCATTTTAACGATGCTGTTTCTCCTATACATAGAGATAGGCTGGTTTTCTCTCTTTTCTTTTTTAACCAGATTGCTTCATTTCACTGTTTTTTCAGAGTACGAGGAAGATGTATTATGTTCAGGCAAAATGCATGCAGTCTTTTCAGATAAATATGTGGAAAAAAAGAGCAGGATTAAAGAAAAAAACAAGGACAAGGAGAGGGAATGCATACTAAGTGGCCTTCCATCACACAAGAGATAGAAGTCTCCAAAGCCTGCAGAGTGATACTTCAGAGGAGTAATAAAGCAAACAAGAGAAGAGTGCGCAATAGTAGAGTACATAAATGTCATGAGTAGATACAAATAAAGAGAAATTAATGCAATGTTCTTTTAGAAGAGACTGAATTATAAGTGTTATTCATATTTGTATTTATCTCTGAAGACAGCTTACTGGAAAGGAAAAGTAAGAGTGGGGAACACAAAGGGTAATATACAAACTCAGGCTGTCACAATAACTGTGCAGGTGGTTATGAGAAAAGTCTGTATAGRAAAAAAATGTGAAGTTGGCCTACTCTACTGGTGGCAAAATTCTGAAAACAGTTGAAATTACTTTAACCCTTCATCAGGGCTATTATGTATCACCACCAGAAAGTTACACAGAAGACTTCTGAAATATTATGAAATGTTTCAAAGTATTTACACTCTTTTTCGAACAAACATCTGTGCTGACCATACACTGACTTTTACAAAGACATAAACCAAGATTACAGTCTATAGAGACATACAAAATGCATGCTCCTGCCTTCAGATGCATCACRTTTCTAGGAGTCCTCTTTTAAAAATTATAGTTGCCATTTTGTGGGAAACAGGGATGTGACATCTTCAAGAGAGGATACAGACTATTGGTCCCTAGAATACATGCATTTGCTGACTACTTTGATCTCAGGCCTCAAGCATGCAAAATAAGGAAGAGGCTGGGTTACTTACCCTCACCCCATACACCTGATACCATTTGAAGAAGACAGACTTGGGTATGTCCATGATTATGTCCTCTACTTATTAATGTCTACTGGTCTGTCCTGTATCATCCGGTCAATGCTGGGAAAAGACATCACATAAGTTTTCAACTGGAAATGTCTCCAGCATGATCAGATTTATGAGAAGGGGCATTTCATGCATGTGAGGACATACAAATAAGTAGTAAAAGAGCAAGGGATGATCCTAAGCAAAGTGAAATCAGCTGATTTGTACTCATATTGCTTAGATTTAGATCCCTGTAGGCAAGTTTTGTCTTGGAAAGAGCCAGCCCAGCCCAAATCCAGGGAGCAAGCTGACATTTCAACAGTGAAGGCAGTCATGGCTCCAGTCCCTGATCACTCTTTATCTAGTAACACACACATACTCTGTGGAGGGCAAACCATTTGCCTTATAACATTTCGTGCAACTGAAGGACACTTGTAAGCAACCTCTCTAATGGTTCCGCTGTGCTGCAACACAGTGCTCTTCTCCCCCCTTAAAATCATAGTTCCATGACAGCTGTTTTTCCTAGGAATAAACCCTACGCTTTTCCTTCATTTCAATGTACAACAGTTTACAAGTCCATTATTTTCAGACCTGTATCACTTCAGTGAATTTATAACCAGCAGAAAAGGATTTATATTTGAAGATACTGAAACAATAAGTTGATTCAAACTAGAGAGAGCTGAAAAATTGGATCCCTACACTACCTCCATCAGAGCTGGGTAGTAAATTATGCTRTGGTATAGAACTACAGTGGCTTTGAAAAATTCAAGTGTCAATGTGTAGCTGAAATATAAAACTCTGTCCTATCTGATAGAAGGAAAGAAAGTGTAGAAACAGGTTTCTTTTTATGAGCTTCACCTGGAATTTAAAATGGACACAAAAGTTCTAACATTGGACAGCAATATAGTAATCTACAAGCAGAGCATCCTTCTCTGAAGAAATAAAGTGGGCCGCACTGTAAAGAGTGTGTCAGGCTCAATAAGTTGATCTGATCAATATTTAAAGAGACAGTTTGCTTTACTTATTCATAGAAAAAGTCTTTTTAAATTTTATCTGTAATTCATCAATATCTTTGACAAAACAATAATTTAAGCTCAAGTATTTTGCTCAACAAAATATTTTATCTGAACTAATACATATTTCTCCATGCAATGCAAAGGACTGTTGCCTCCATTCTTTTCAGTTCCAGTTCTCTACAACACATGATTAATGATCTAAAGCATTGACCAAGACTCAGAATATTGGTTTATAAATTCAACTTGAATGTTTCAACATAATGCCGTTTATATTCCAAGCATTCAGTAACAAAAAAAGATGAATTATCACCCATTTTAAAACAATAAGAGCTTAGAGAATTATTTCTTTTTCATGAGATATAACATAATCTGTAGCCACATGTATTCATTTCATTGAGGAATGTAAGCAAAGCTTCAATTTTATTTACAACAATCATCTCATGATCTTCAAATAGATTTTTTTTATATAAAATATCCATACCTTTAAGTACTTTTAGGATTGAGGATTGAGTCTGTGATTTTTTGACAATGACTTTCCTTTTCTTTTCGTTTTATTCTTTGTTTAGTTCTGGCTACTAATCTGATGTTTTAGCAGGTATCTTTTCTAATCTGTCTTATATTTGCTGACAACAAATATACATATATATAAAAGCAAGGTTCTAACTAGACAAGAAAGTTGAATTTCACAATGTATTAAAAATATCATGGATTTTACTACTTGTCCATATCAAATATGAAAGAAAAGCATTTCAATTACACCTCCATCCCAGATGAAAGTTGGAGGAGGGGAAAAGAATGTCATACACATTATTAAACAGATTTCATCACTGCAGATTTAATGAAAGATGCACCACACTGAACCCTAGCATTTCATTACTTACAAAAAGCTCCACGTGCTTACATGAGGAAAATCAATGAGACTTAGACAGCCAACAATGCTGCAGCTTTAAAAAGTCTAGAGGAACAAAATTACTTTTGTTCACTCCAGACATATATACATAACAATGGCTTTTATCAATATCATATTAATCTGTACTTAAAAAGAATTTATTTCCCAAAGTGATAAGAACAGTGATTGTTTTCCATCAAGAGTGAAAACATAATAAAATGAGAGAGAAAACACATATTGCTAAAAAATAGCATTTTTTTGGTCTGCAAAGCAGCTTTCTTGAACAGAAAACTCAGTTAAGGATATCTGTGGGATAGGGGCTGAGTTTATTATACCTGTTGTGATACATCTCTTTCATCTTTTTATACAAAGGAGTATGTAGAACACAGAGGTAGAAACTGTAGTAGATGAGAAGTCCATAGTAAGTCTACAGGGACAAATTTTTAATGCTAGAAAAATCTGTTGAGAATTATAGGTCATGTCACRGAAAAGATGTACAACTAAAATGTTGATTTTTAACACAAACAAAATGCATGTATCAGGAGCAAGTAAATGACAGATACTCAAAGAGATGAATCAGGCTATCATTAATTTATAACACTAATGGAGAGATATTTAATCTCTTTACCTCTGTGTATACAGTAATGTAGTGGTTTAACACCAGCTGGGAATTAAATTTCAAATAAGCCATTCCTCTTTCCACCACCCTCCTTGGGCGAGAAGGTGGGTTGAGACTATGGGTTGAGATAAGAATTTACTGAAGTGCAATGGAATAATGCACAGTAACAGCAACAATATTAATAACAAAAGTTTATACAAAAGAGAAGGTGTTTTACACACAACAGGTGTTCACCACCTCGACTCAGTTCCCCAAGACAGAGACAATGAAAAACGATGACGGACAGACCCCTGAAAAGCTGGATCATCCGCGTTGCACAGCGCCGCCTGCTTCCAGACTGCTCTGCTGCTCTGGTTGGATTGAGATGGGGACATAAAATATGCAGGGCAGTTCCTGTAGTGGTCATTATGTAACGTTATAGATATTATGGCATTTCATAGCCAGAGAAATAGATCCTCTCAAAGCATTTATTCTATAACTTGAGTTATACAGTATAAGAAAATTAAATCCAGACGATAGGAAGCTAGACTTCCTTTTGAATAAACTGAAGACACTGGCAGAGTTTTAGCACTTCCAAATCTTATCTTGCCATCAATTAATCAATACTATCAGGATTATTCTCAATAAAGCTTTTTAAGCACACTAGATCACTGAAAGTCAACCTATGGGGCTCACGTGGGTACAACTTGTGTCAGAAAAAGTGTGTAAGATTGCATTCTTCTTCAGCAACCTTGTTTAATTGCTAATTGTATGGAAAATTTGGGTCCTTAAACATTGACACTTGAGGTGGAACAGGTACTCAGTATACAGATACAATTTCCACCTACCAATACAGTTTTCCAGTTTACTCGCTACTTCATCTATCAGACTGGTAACTTTTCTGCTTTTCTATACTTAGGAATTAAAAGTCACTTTCATTTTATATGTCCTTATTCCTTGGCTAAAGTTTTATGCCTGTAAATTTTATCCCTATCTTAAGACCCCTGAATTATTTCTTACACTTGATAAAACAACTGTCTTCACAATCTGAAGAAAACTGCAGAAAGTCATCAGGACTTTCCTTCCTTCTTTGGGAACTTGGTAAGCAACCACTCTCCATTCAACTGACTCTCTCGAAAGTACACAGTATGGTTTACACAGAGTAAATCAATTGTAAATTCTTAAATAATGTGAAAGCATTATCCTAAACTAGCAAGAGAAGCCAGCATAACAATTTGCCCCCATTCCATCTGCAGTGTCCTTTTGCAGACAATCTACTACATTCCTGTTTCTGTATTTCATTCAATGAACTCATAACTTTTTCCTCATTTTCACCAATTTTCTTCTTTCATCCAGGCTTAGATTAGGAAGACRTTCTTTACTGTGAGGCGCTGGAACAGATTTCCCAGAGAAGCTGTAGATGCTCCATTCCTGGAAGTGCTCAAGGCCAGGTTGGATGGAACTCTGAGCAACCTGGTCTGCTGGAAGGTGTCCCTGCCCATGGCAGGGAAACTGGAACTAGATGATCTTTAAGGTCTCTTCCGGCCCAGGCCATTCTATGCTTCTATAGCAATCTTCTATTTATAACACTTCTACCAAAGGTTTGGGAAGGGTGCAGCTGAATGTCTATGTTCTTTACTGGCTCTGGGTCTTGAACTTTTGCTTTAAGATGAAGATATCTATTCTTTCACCTTTCTTTTGTTTTTCTCATTTATATCAAAAAGTTCTTTGAGGCATAAGCAGTTTCTCTAAAAAAAGCAAAGCCCAGTGAGAATCACAACATCTGCCAGGGCTTATGCATGCTGTTATACATGATTTACTTAATGCTAATTGTAACCAGTCCATGAGGCAGAGTCGTTGATTGATGAAATTAATGGTCAGTTGCTGGCTGATACTAACTGAAGCAGTGTGATTCATATATATCTATCCAACTACAAAACTAATGAATCACAGGTCACAGCTGCATTGCTACTACATGCTTAAGAAAAATGTATTGTTAACAGGGCAACTGGGGAATGTAAGGGATGGCTGCTTTTTACTACCCACCTCTTTTTGAAGAACAGCCAGGGCACCTGAAGGGCAGTAAATTGGCCTGTTTCCTTCTTACAACAAACCTTTCTTTATCAATGGTACTTGAAGATAGCCTGCTACTGCGGTTTAACCCCAGCCAGCAACTAAGCACCACACAGCCACTCGCTCACTCCCTCACCAACAGGACTGGGGTGAGAATCAGAAGAGTAAAAGGGAAAAACTCGTGGGCTGAAATAAAGACAGTTTAATAAGGAAAGCAAAACTCATGCATGCAAGCAAAACAAAACGGGAAATTTGTACACCATTTCCCATGGCAGGCCACCTCCAGGAAAGCTGGGCTCTGTCATGTGTGACAGTTGCTTGAGAAGACAAATGCCATCACTCTGAACGTCCCCTCCTTCCTTCTTTCCCAGGCTTTCTATGCTGAACATGATGCTATAGAGTATGGAATATCCCTTTGGTCAGCTGCAGGCAGATGTCCCAGTGGTGTTCCCCCCAACTTCTTGGTGGGGTGTAAGAGAAAAAGAAAAGGCCTTGAGATTGTTTAAGAACTGCTCAGCAATAACAAAAACATCCCTGTGTTATCAACACTGTTTTCAGCACAAATCCGAAACACAGCCCCATACTAGTTACTGTGAAGAAAATTTACTCTATCCCAGGCAATATTAGCACACCTGCTGAGCTGCATCTTCTCTCATCTCCTCTGCTGGTCTCTGTGTGCACAGAGGACTGGCCATAATTTTGCTGGGGGCAGCTCTCCACTTCTGCAGAGATCGCCTATGGCAGTGCACTTAACTAAAACTCCTATTTTTGCTTTGGTATTTTTAAAGTTCACATCTCTTTCGTATGAAACAAAAAACATCAGGTCATGCCTATAGAGATTCTGAGCACTGGGCTGGAAGGCATCACTTGCATATTTGCAAGGGTAAGTGACTCTTCTCCACTAACGTTCTTATGAAGAAGCTAAGTGTATCTTGTATAAGACAACTCCCACTTCCTGAAAAGGTCATGTAGAGTCACAGCATTACTTAGTCAAGTTTAATAAAAACTTACCAGCACCGTCTGTTTAATTTTTATCAGGTATTCTTGGAATTTATCTGTGGAAGTCAAACCTTTTCAGGAAAAAAAAAGTCATTAAATATAAAAAAAAGTTTTGAATACATTTCAAGGTTTTGTTTTCAAACTCCAGTGAACACAATTAAGGAAGCAAATAATTCTGCCCAACTATATGCCTCCTGAGGATGAACGACTGGTGAAACTGATTATTAAGTAAATTTCACTTTATTTTTACCTGCAAAAATATTTCTGGTCTTTCAAGAGGCAGTCGTGATGGATTGAGCAAGAAGCATGTACACTGTAATTTTTCACTACATTATAATAAAGTGAACTTTTTCTAAATGTCACCGTTTAAATTTCATGGGGCATGAAATCTACTTTTGAAATGAAAATTAAAGCCCTTTCCAAAATAAAAAGTCTAATCTTATAGTCAAAAACACTTCATATTTCCTGACATTATTAACCTTGGAGGGCTGCCTGTAAGATGATAACACTATCTGACATATTAAAACTGAATTTCCTTTATATAATTATGTTACAGAATATTTAAAATATATAAGGTTCTAAGAATATTATTAATGTGAATTTAGCAGTATTTTCATTTACTAATAATAAATCTAAATGCCCTTCATTTTAACATGCTAATGGTAACACGAATACTAACATATTACTTCTAAAGGAAACAGTTTTTGGACTAAAAATGGTGCTTAATGTCAAAAAAAGATAACACTGCAGTAATCTCAAGGAAGCTCAACATTAAATATACTCACTTACTATTGGAGTTATAATACATGCTGTATTTTCTGTTTGAAAAGGACAGCAAAGATATTTATCACATTCTAAACAGTTGTAATAGCTCTCATACTTTACAGCCATTCATAATTAATTTATTCATTATTGTGACACCTAAAGCCAAGAGTTTTTACAGTGATTTAAGAAGAAACATACAAACAGAACTGAAGATTTTCAAATGTCCTCCGTTCAGAGTTTCTAAAACCCAGACTAGGGAAAAGAATAGCGAGAAACCCATAAAACACTTAGGGAAAAAAAAGGTAATGTCTCTTTGGAGGCCATTAGGTCTGATAAAAATAAGAAAAAAATATTTTGCCTTTTCTTTAATTTCGCATTTGAACATTAGACTTGGTGTTATTTCCTTTTCAACAGTCTGTGGTATAAGCAGAACAGTAAGATAGACAGATGTATAAAGATTACTTTTTATGTCAGTATAACATTCTCCCCTGATGCAGAAAAAATACTGAAGATTTTGATCCTGTGTTATTTAATATCTTACTTTGCCATAAAGCAGCCATATATTCAAGGATAAAACATCTTGAGGAAATAAGCATGAAATATCAATTGTGTTCACAGCTTTTTTTATAGTGGAAAAGTATGGAAAAGTTACCAACTTTTATCATAGGTATCAATAAAATGTTTTCAGATGTTTGATTGGAAAGGAAAAATAAATCTGATGGTTTAAACTCTAGGCTGAAATTTTGAAAACCTGGTTTTAATTTCTGAATTCAGAACTCCTCTCTACTCACATACTTGTTAATTTTATCATCATCTAATTTTCAATGAATTTTACCACTGTCTCAAGAATTGCCCCTGGATCAGTTCCTTCGTATTCCAGCTGAGAGCTGTGCTTATCTTGACCGTTTAGACTTCCAAATCTTCTGTTTAACTTTTTTCTGCAGGTACTGCATCTTCCACAGATTTGTCCGGGATACAGCTGCACTCAAATCAATCTGTTGGAAACAGGTGCAGCACTCAAAAAAGCTGCTGCCACCAAACAGTTTTTTATCTCAGTTGTATCTCTTGCCTTGGGTGTAGTGGGATCCATCCCCATCAGAAGTCGAAAGCCCCCTGTAAAAACTTGTTCAGTTTCATTTCCCTCTGGAGCTAAGGGCAGGTGACACACGCTAGCACCAATGCCAGCACCATGACACATCACAAGAGCAAGTGCACAGCAGCACAGGGAGCATAGACCTCGGCTGGGATTCCCCTGTCTACTCCCGAAGCTACAGAGGTGGGCATGCAGAGACATGGGCTGAACACGAAAAACAGTGAGCTGACTGGTCCTGCTATCCCGTTTCTCCTGTGATTTTATGCATGAGGTAATTTGTGTGACTGTATTCTGTAACTGCCTGCTTTGACCCTCCTTTGTATTATCAAGTTGAAAGACAGACTTTTGGTGCTGAAAACACTTCAGTCACAGCAGTGGTGGGTTCCCATACTTCCATGCACCTGTGCTGTAGAACTCAGTCTTGCCAGATGCTGGCTGTCCCAAAGTTCACAGAAGCAGGCATGTGGCAGCACAGGCTGACAATGAGAAGGAAGAAATAAGAGAAAACAACAATGCCCTTTAACCTTGATCATGGTCATTTTGGGGTATTTCAACATAGAACCATTAAATATCCTCCTTGAGTTAGTACTGTCATGATAACTGATGTAATTTCTACTGTCCTTGTTTTCTGTGATACTGTTCTCTTAAATTTCAAGTGTCTTATGTGTAGGCATGCACAGGCAGGCACGCACACCTACCAAGAAATATTTTTTTGAGATCTCCAAGAGATAGCAAGCACTTGAGTCACTGCCTCTTGCAGGCACCCATTTGCAGTTGCCAGCTGTGAAAGAGCAGTAGTGAGAACTCTCTGTGACAGTTTCTTATCTCATTCCAGGAAAAAAAAAAAGTAGCCACAGCATAAAAGCATCTTTATCAGCTGTTTAAACTGCACTGTATCTGACATGAATTTGACAGGACTGCTCACATGACCCCTTGTCCCATCTGAAGTTTCTGTTGTCTTCAGGTATCAAAATCTAGAGGCACTCGAGGATGGGTTTAAGCACAACAAACTTCAGACTTGAAAAAGCTGCATTCACATCTGAAGCCAGAGGTTCCTTTACTTGGAAAAAGACACACCCCTAGACAATTCAAGAGACCTACCTTAAACACTCCTTAGGAATGAATCCCCCTTAGGAGGTACATGACTTTCTTACTTGGCTGACAAGGGAGTCTAGACTGACTAGGTCATATTTCAGCATCTGACTTTCAGACGCTCTAATGAGGACAGATGAAGCCAAACCCATCTGTCTGTGGGTTTAATTGTCACTATGAATTGCTACAATAGAAACACCTAAGTTTTCTGCCTTTAACAATCTTAGAGATAAGGGGGATAACATCCATTAAAGACAAACATTTTGTTCAGTATTCTCCAAGATTTCTTATGTGAATCTGAGATTCGAAGCCTGCTGTATGTGCAGACACCAGACATCCTTTTCAACTGCCAGGTAAGGTAAAAAAAGACAGTAAGGAATTGAGAAAGCCATTATATGTACCTGAATGCTGCAAACCCACAGGAAATGTAAAGTTGTTGCGACTGTGATACATGCCAAAAATGCACGTGGCATGCCACAGGGTATCTGTAAAGCACAGTAGCCAAAATGTGTTTTGAAGATGTCAGATCAAGGAAAGTACATTCATTTCTAAATTTTTTTGAAGCACTTTCAAATTACAGTGCTGTCTCACTGTCATGAATATAAAGCTGTGACTTCCTTTGGTTTTCGATATCACTTCATGCAGATTTTCTAAAAATGTTTATGAGACAAATGTTTTCAGAGACTAGCCCTATCACAGAAGCTCCAACTGAGCTTTCATGCGGGCTAAAAACAAGTACTCATTTGAGCAGCACTGAATTTTACCACATCTATTATCTGTTGTCCTTTCTGTAGCAGTCAATACGGTGAATGTCTATGCAAACGAAACATTTTCGGTGCTGAGATGAGACATGCATCCTGCAGGGGGCCATTGTACAAGCCATACCCATCGAACACAGACTGCAGCATTTTGCTTTTGAAACATAAGGTGTCTCTCAACCTGTAAGTTTCGCAGATCATGCTGAATAAGGAAGTGAAATCAAAGCAACCCATAATTTAGCACAGTCCAGAAAATTATTTTAATTCAATTTCAAGAATAATAGATTATTTCCAACCTGATGTAAAAATCATCACTAAAACCTGCAATTTGTTTTCAGGGGCATGGTGGAAATGAAAAGGGAGAAAAAGGGAGACAAACATTGCAAAAGAAGCAGACCAAACTTGAAGTTTCTTTAAACTTTCCGAGAGGAATTTCCATAGAACAGAGAAAGGAAATACATCTTGATTTATTTTTTGTAGGATATGGTTGCATTTCCTCTCTTATATGATGAGGAGTCAGAAAGACACTTATTTATATCTTCTATGATCAGTCTGTGATGAGTGATCTTGCTTTCATTAGGCATGATTTATATCTGAAATCCTAAGTTACTACCGTTTCATACTGTGCTTCTGAATATGTTACCCTAAAGGTATTAGTATTCCAGGTTAAATCACTTTTTTCATATTCTTTGTGAACACAGAAGGTCCAACAAATGTCACTAACTTGACAAACAACCACACTGAGCTAGATCCTCCACAGACGCACTCAGTTCCAATTAATTAATATTGTATCACTTGAGTATAAGATAAGAAGTTTTCAAGTTGGGTGGTTTTCTGCCAATATTTTTGGGGGTTTCCTATCATTTTACTGATAGTTTGACTGCTGAAAACTGTTAGATATTGTAGCAGTGGGCCTTTCTAGCTAGTAAAACTAAAGTCAAATTACTGAATTAAAGTATTTTAAAGTGAGCAAAACAGAAAGCACATCAATAATTATCTTCTATATTCTGAAACAACTCCAAAAAGACAGAACTAAAGCTCTTCTAAAGCCAGAGTGATTTGCACTTTTGAAGTCATGGCCTTAGTTAACTAAAATAAGAATTAATTTTGGACTACCTAAAAGTATTCTTCTCCTAATCAAATCAGGCCAGCAGCTTCTTAAGTTTTACATCTGTTTATATTGAAAGAGAGGCATAATCTGTTTCTGTGTATTTTCATAAAGCCTGGCAAAATGAGACTGTGAGCTCAGCTGGGGACTCCAAATATTCTTGAAATATTTTTCAACATAGCATTGATCATAATCATTGATAACAATAATAACAGAGAATAATTGATGCCAGTGGGATCTCTCTACATGTAAGAACTCAGTAAAGCATTACAACACATTCTTGTAATTTATAATTACAATTCTAACAAGGATAATTATAATTAATAATAATATTAATAATAGTAAAGAGTAATAGTATCAAAAATGGTATCTCTTGATGCCACAGTTATAGAAACTCTATGAATATGTTTGCTGAAACCGAAAATAAAACTTTTAAACTTCAAACAGTTGGACTTGATGCCTAAGATCTGTGTGTGCTAAAGTCTTCAACTGCTGCTTAAAATTAAACATCAAGAGTTTAAGGGTCCCCTTAACACTATTATCATAATTTACATGGCAACTGAGGGAAATAAGCTGTCACCTAAAGACCCTTATGAAGCACCATTACAGCTTCCAAACTGAAGAATACTCTGCAGGCATCTCTATGTAGTTCTTCTGACTTGTATTTTGCAACCAATTTCATCTTGTGCCAAAAGAAAGTCGAGGCAGCTTCTCCCCTATATTGGGATTTCACTTAAATGTTCCTTTCTTCTTGAATAAAGGCCAGGATTTAGAATAACTACATTGTAATTCTAGCTTTATATACCTGCCAAAAGCCCAGAAAAGTTCCTAGAGAGTTCCTAGAAAAGTTCCCCTTTCAGTTCCTAGAGAGACTGATGCTTCTGAAAAGTTGTGGATGCCCCAACCTTGGAAGTGTTTAAGGCCAAATTGAATGGATCTCTGGCAACCTGGTCTAGTGGAAGGTTTCTCTGCCCACAGCAGGGGGTTGGAACTAGGTGATCTTAAGGTCTCTTCCAACCCAAACCATTTTATGCTCCTGTGATGCTACGGTAGGGATGGTGAGTTTGGTGTGACTGCATTTGCTAAGAGCACTACAAAGAAAAATTGGCTTCCTTTTCTCTTCTCTGACTTTTCTCATCTATTTCTTATCATCATATTTCTTACTATTTCTCTTATTTAGGTAGGGCAAATTTGGCTCTTAGTGAAAAAGTTTACTGAATTAAAGCTTTAGTATGCCTCCTTTTAAACAAAATGGCATTTAGAATTAAAAATTTATATACAGGCAAATAAATTCAAAAGGTTTTTTAAACACTATCCCCCTAAATCCTTTGCAAATCTTAAGTGTAATCAAGGCCTGATTTCTGAAGTGAAAAAAAATCAGAAAGTCAGGCCAGTCAATGGTGACAAAAGAGACAGCCTCTTTCTAGCCCAGATTCTTTATTCCTGTTTCCTTTCCTGCCACTACCTCTTTAATTCAAAACATACAGAATGATCCCAGAGCAATACTAGGGCTGGAGCTTTGTCTCATCTTTGCCAGAAGAAAGGTCTAACTTCGAGACCACAGCCCTTCTTGCACTCCCTCTCAGTGGTTCATTGCCCACATTTTATTTTATTCTGTCACTGGAACAGATTCCTTCAGGACAGGGAAAAAATATCCCCCGCTCATCCTTGCAGTGCCTTAGAATTTCTACGACAGTCTGAAGAATGTGAGAAGCCAACCAGTCTCTGCATCCGCTACTGAGTTTTTAGAACAGCAACTTTCTCTTGGCAATTCTGAAGTCTTCCCTGTCCTACCCCTAATTCATCCCAATTGTTCCCACAGCAGTGGAAAGAGTTATCTATAAAGCCAATCCTCATTTTTCATTTTTGTTATTATAACTGTCTTTCATTGTTTCAAGTGACTTCTGGATGAGCACATTTTGGTTTTCATTATGATTTAAAAAATAATGTGTCTTTCTGCAAATGCAGAGGCAACAAGTAGCATTCAGGCTCATGGTGAGGTCCTGGGACATGGATCGTATGTGCCTTTTAGGTCGTGTCTACTATCGAATTAATCTGACATTTGCACATAGAAGAGCAAGCTGACAGTCCACTGTGAACTGCAGAGGAAGTAAGGTAGTTGGGCAATTTGGGCTCATCCTGCCCCTAAATGTAAATCAAGGATCATTTCTAGCTGCAATTTAGACATAAACAGTCTGCTGAATTGACTGTATTCAGTAGTCATCCACTCAGTGTAATCGTCCTGCCTAGCAGAACAGCAATGCATAATATATCTTACAAAAAAAACCCAAAAACAAAGTAAAACAAAACCAAAATGCCTATGTAAACATCTGAAGCACTTTCCAAGACCAAATTCGGAATAGCAGCTCAGGATGTTTTCAGATTCCCCAGATAATTATCTTCTTGCCTGAAGGATGACCATGAACAAAACACATTCAAGAAAAATACAGTGAGCAGAATTTAATTAGCTGGATTCTGCTAATCAAAACAACAAAGCAGGTGGACTAGATCTACAGGAATCTGTGTTTAATTTGAAATAAATTGCATAATTCCAATTTATTTTCATAATCTCAAGTTAGTCCAGGCAGTAACTTTATATATTAATACAGTATTTAATACAGTAATTTAATACATTAATACAAATGGAGACATGGTATAATAGAAGGTCTAAATGGAATCAGACAAATAAAAGAAAAAAATGAAGGGAAACCATAGCACAATAATCTAAAGCAAAAGAAGCAGAATGCAGATTTGAATAAAGCACCACAACTTGAATAATGCACCAGAATATTAACGTGTATTTAAATAAGAAAAAATACAGTTCAGGGACTAGATCAAATTCTTTCTCTTAGGGGACAGAATTGATGCACTTGCATTTGATTTGGTTGACTGTCAGAAATTTTCTGTTTGTGAGGCAACTAAAAACAGCAGACATTTTTAAAAATATCATTACAGCTTTTGGCCCATATTTTGATCCATCATTACTGTAAATTACTGATGGCTGAGGACTACATTCTGTTAGTTTAGTAACAGACTGGATTACGTCTGAGGTTTAATGAAAGATAGAATTCATAATTCAAAAAGAAGCAAGGTGTTTCCTCTACCCTTTCTTACGACAACCCTAAGGCCAGCTTCCTAAAAGTCTCATGAATGATGCTGAGATGGGAATCTAGACTACAATTATTATTTATTATTTTAATTTCTTATTAAGGCCATTTTATGGTTTATAAGAAAGGATCCAGCTACTTCATTATTGTTTATGGCAGTGTTTACCCTGTGAAGGCCCCAGCATCCCACTAAATAGTCAGCAGAGCCTGAGATGAGAGGCAACCTCTAAAAGAGAGATGAGAGGCAACCTCTCAGCCTGACTGTGTCATGAAGGAAGGTTTAGCATTATTATAAGCATCTTTTCCAGTGTGTGGTTTTTGGTGGTGGTTTTTTTTCCATTCTCTGGATGAATGAAAAGCCAGGATTGTTTTATTGCAATTAAATTTAAAATGTGCTTTAGAAGATATAAATCCCTAATTTATAATGGAACTCTTATTTTTCTTTATACAAATTCACTTCTTGTTCCTTATTTTATATACTGATATAAGCTCTGAGAATTTTTGTTTTACTGCACATAATGGAAATACTGGGACTGTGATTCTTAGATTCTACGATAATACAAATAATTACCTGTGAGAAAAACAGAAAACAAAAGATCTGATTCAGTTATTCTCTTTTTCTTATAAGGGATAAACAAGAGTTTTGCTTCTTTGTTCATTAACTGAAGGAACATAATTAGACTGAGAGTCCAGACTCTGAATGGCACTCTAATGGGGAAAAAGCACACAAATGGTCGTAGAATTTGCTATTCCTCTCTACTTGGCATTGCAAACCATTGGTAATTGGATACAAGTACATTCAACTAATATTAACTGTTATCAAGGATCAAATCAAATAGAATAATCTGTAATTTCAGTAGGAAGAAGGTATGGTGAAGAGTGAAATCTATAAAGGGAGGGATAATCTGCTCTTTATTTTTAATGTAATTAGAGTAAAATCCAGAAGAGGTTTGGATAGGATCCAACATCACTACTGGAAGAGATTTCATTCTCAATGGTAAGGGTTCTCATCTATTCCATTCACAGTGGCAATTGTTATATAAATTGGTCAGGCTGATACCTATACAAGAAGAATTTATCATGCACACAAATTCCAGTATATAGCCTTGATTCCCAGAAATAGCAGTCATACAAATGTGTATCACCCCTTGGCTAATCTGTCAATATAACCATCTGATGAGAAGGACAGAAGTAACAATGGAAAAAAAAAAAAAAAAAGAGAAAATGGGATGCATTTCAAGATAATGTACTTGCTTCCTGCAATAGAACTTTAAATAATTCTTTGAAGAATATTGGCTCAGCAAGACTGCAACAATTACTGAAATATAAACTGTATAGAGAACAGTATAGGAGCTCCTTCCAATTCCCATTGTAATTCTCCTGATTTCATTGCAAGTCTATTAAATAAGCATCCCCCATTTCTGCATTCACACATACGAGCTAAAATGTCTATAAATATGCTCTCATGAGACAACGGTGCTTCACCCTTTTGCCAAAGACCCAAATGTACAGAAAATACAGCTAACAAAAATCTAAAAGCCCTACCATATGAACTAAAGAATCATCAGATCGCTCTAATTACAAGCCATATTTCTCAGAGTGTGCCCTCTCTAGCACATAACACTGTGCGCCTGTGCATTGCTTTAATTGCCTGAAAAAAACCCTCTCTCACACACACTTGTCTCCTTGGGAGAAGCTGACAGCACAAATATGCAGTGGATGTTAATTATTCAACGCACTTACCATAACACACTTAGGTATTATGATGATAAGCACAGTGTAAGAGCACATATAAAAAATAATAGAACAACCCACACTGCAAGCATCTGACAAAGCTGGAATAAATTAAAAGCTGAAGCAGCAAGCAAACATTAACATCCCCACTAGAAAATTGTTCTTTAACAGATTTCAAAAACCTGATGTCCATGCTTCTTTTCTGACACTCATATTAGCACTAACCTGTATTGCTTTTCAGACTGATTGACTTTTACTTGGTCTTTCAGAGTCCTTAAGTATTATGTGCCTCTCTGAGGTCATCTGTGGCTCAACAAGACACGTACGGGGTCTGCCACGTCTTCACCAGCTGCCACTGAAAATACCTCTGTAATTCCTTAATTTGTTCTTTAAATTTCTACAACTGCAAATCTATTCTAATCCGAAGAGGTTCTGTATTGTTGCATACAGCTACTAGAAGAAATTAAAACAGCTTCAGACAATGTATTACATACAAGATCTAACCTAGTGCTTGTTTTTTATATATACATATATATATATATATATATGAAAACAACTGTTCTTTTACAGAAACACTTTTGCTCGCTCTTAACTCCAGGAAAATGAAAACATGAGAAATGAACAAGTTTGACTTCAAGGTTAATGCAGCAGAAATCATTTCATTCCAATCCATTCGCTTTCTAACCTATGATTTACTTATTTATTATTATTTTAAGCATTGTGAGAGTTCAGTGGCACTTAAAACAAAATTGTTTAGGAAGGAATAACATTTTTAACATGCAGGTGCTCCTAAACACTAATACAGATTTTTAGAAAATAGAATAATCTTCTTGTTTAGATATTTACAAAATTAAAGAAACTGCAAAGAAATATATAGTCTACATCTGCCACCTACTGTAAGAAAAAAATACTGCAGATCTCCTACTTGAACCAAAATTCAAAGAAAATATTAGATTGTCTTTACCATTTAGATTAAAAAAAATAAAGATTGGCAAATAAATAAATTTAAAAATTAAAGATTAAAAATAATAATTACCATTTAGATAAAACAGGGATTAAAGCATAGATGTACTATAAAAATATATAAATCTACTGCTTGGAAAACATAATTTGCTGTAATTTTGAAAATGGGGATTCAAGCAGCACAAAGAAAATGAGTTTATAATTTTAGGGTGTTTGGCACCACTCGGAGATAGTGTATGAGTAACAACTGCAAGCATCATAGTGAAGGTATGAACTGTTGGACTTTCTTCAGTGCCTACATACTTCTCTTAATATATAATTCCTTTAAAACATCATTAACTTATTCAAAATCCAGAAACAGTGGAAAAAAATAACTCCAAGTTGTAGTGTGATTCTTTTACTGGGCAGCCCCTATAGACATGTCCACATTCAAGCACTGATTTCCCTGATCATCTATACCATTTTTAGCTTTCTTGATGGACCTGTGCGGAATTAGTCCAACTGTATATATGCATATCTATAGGCTTTGAGGCCACGGATCTTTTTCTAACTGTCCTATTAAGCTGCAGAGACCAAATTTGCATGAACTGACTGCAGTGGTGCAGAGTATACAGCTTCTTTTACCTAATAAGGCCAGTAATAACATCACCTGGGAAAAGAGGTGGTGTAAAGAGGTACTGATGCTGTATTTTATAGCTTTCTTTAGAGCACAGGCAAAATTTTAGTATCTACCTGGGCAGATTTGGGCACATTCCTTATTGCGCACCCTTCAATGGACCCAGATCCTGAGCAGTGAAGAAACTTCTTCAGTGGTTCACAGATTCACAGAATATTCTGAGTKGGAAGGAACCTGCAAGGATCATCAAGGCCAACTCCTAAGTCAGCTCCTCCTAATGTCTTCTCACCGTCAGCTTTGGGGAAAATCAAGGCGGCTTGCTTAGGTTTCAAAGGCCATTTCTAAGAATCCCATACCAAGAAGAGCATTAAAACAAAATCAAGTCAACTTCGAATAAGACTGTGGCAAGCCCTCCCAGAGGCATTACTTCAGTGCTTCTCCTCTGCGGCACTCAAAGGTAGACATYTTCATCCTACCTCACAAAATTTGAAAGCTACCCTTTGACAGACTAATGCCTGAAGAAGACTATCTGCTAGGTGAATAAATCTTAAGCCACATTACAGGTGTCAGAATTCTTTTTTTTTTTAATCACAAAATATCCTTCTAATCTATTTCTACCTAGGAAGATAATATTTTTCATTTTCAAGATATCCATCTAAATTTGTTCAATATTTCTTATGCACACAATATCTATAACTTTTATATTGTTCTTTGTGTATGTGCATGTCTCATGAATGAGACCTCTACCTTGAAAAAGAAAATGCTATCAAGAAAGAGGAACTTCTACTGAATATGTTTCATTTGAAAAATGTCAACTGCTTCAGGAATATATATAGAAAATAATTTTTTTTATATAAGCATGTAAGTTTATGTTCCTTTTTTAACTTTTTTTTTTTTTTTAATATTGCTCAGAAGTGCTTTTAAACTGTGAACATACAATGTACCAGTTGGGGGGATTACATCAAGCAAAATTTAGTCTGTTCTTTTTCTCTTCTGCTCTTGGTTAACCTTCAGTTCTCACCCTCCAAGTCCAGCTATCACACTGGTCTCTCTCACTAAAACACCAGAATGAGCAAAGATACTTTCGTTATTTACTTAATTTTTCCTGCAGAGGAAAGAGACACAGGATTTTGTTTTTGCTAACACTATTGGCAACAAGACAGATCAATGTGATAGGCTGTTTTCAGATGGGTGTTTCATCCTCCAAGGTGCTTGTTTTCCACTCTTTTGGATCAGGGAGATGCTGCCTTTCATTCCTGGCTCAGATAACCATCTATTTCTCTTTCATGGAGACTGGGGCATAGGTGAGCAGAGGATGACGTACATCACACATCACCTGGCTTCAAAATGTAGTCTCAGGCCTGGCAGCCCATTTCTGTTCCACTTACTGCTTCTTCTCAGGTACTCACTGAAAAACCCAAGCCCTCTTACAAACCACTGCACTCAATTCTGCTGAAAAAAAAAAAAAAAAAGATGTGAAGGGAAAAAAAAGAGAGCATACTAATGGAAAAAGGCCTATCTTTTGCTGAAAGACCCAATATGAGCAGAGTGTCTGAATTAATTCTGCTTGACAAGAATCCCTCCCAAACATGACAGGAAGCTACATTACCCAAATAATGAGGACTCCAGCTGAGGTAAGTCAGGGAAATGCGTGGACTAGTTTATGCAAATACAATGCCTCATTTAACATCTAGAATATACAGACAAGTTCAAGAAGGCTCAATGTTAATAAAAGCACATTAGAAGATTTTGAGAATATTCTAAATCCAATCACATTTTGCAATAGACATACCTGTCCTAGAAATTCAGTATAGTCTCTAGGGGATTTACTGTGTATTTCTGAACAGCAGAGCAAGTACAGCATGGTTTATAGAGATTTGCTACTATAAAAATGCAGAAGGCAGCGACCTGTATAACTGCATACGAGGCTGCTATGCAAGCTTTGCATTAAGAGGAATTTCTTTCTCTCACCCTGCCCCCCTCCCTCTGCAGAAGGAGATTTGAATTGCAGATAGCATCACTCAATGCAACACTGTTAACTACCTGTGTGTTTCAGGTACTAGACGCTTATTTCAATAGTAAACTACCAGAAGATGCAGCATCTAAGAACTAACCTTTATTTTTCTTATTTTGTCCTTATTAGGTTTTCCCTATTAGGAGTTCATTTTTATCCGCTCTTTCTATTTTGGAAGAGCCCTCCCTTAAACACTGTGCAACACCAAGCGGCATTGGAACTTCAATACTTGTGGAGTGGATAGCTCTGAAGATCACGCCTGAATGCAGTCAAAATGCCCACTCTCATGGCAGAGGAGTGCCTTGCTCTGCTCACATTTCAAGTGAAGAGCACACACAGGAGAAACTACACATGCCCAAACTTTTGTATCCTTTCACACACACAGAAACTGAAAAGACATTGGTCAATTTAAAGTAAGTTTCTCACTGGCAGCGTAACTGAGAACACTACTCATCTCTTTTTTTCCTCAAATAATTATACCCCCCAAAATAGGTAAAATTGTAAGGCTAGATAAAGTAACTGGTTATTTTTATTTACCACTAGGAAGGACTCTTTTAGCACATCTTGGTCTGGGTACCACCTACCATTTGTTTTTCTTATTTTTTCAGTCCACTGGGTGAATATACAAACACCCTTTCTCTCTTACAGTTGCAGTACCCCCTCAGGCAGATAACTATCTGCAGTGGCTTCCTCACCCCACTGCTAAGCTTCTTAATAATTGAAGAAGTTAAGCACAAAACGAAGGAGCAAGTGGATTAGTCCCCATTAAAAACAGTGATGGAGAAGCAAGTTGCTTTTATTTTTTATCTTCCAAATATTGATCCAAGGCTTGTCATCTCTTTTTCTGACAAAGAACTCGAATTTGTATATTGTGTGCATATATAAACCTTACTACTAGTTTTGCCACAGACACCTATCCTTTWTCAAAAAAGAGCTAAATTTGGCTCAGTAATTTGCTACAAATTACAGCAAATTACTTTCAGGATAGCTGGTGACCTTCTAGACATCTCTGTCTTTGGGGTCTTTTTTCAAAATTGAACACAAAACAAGTTAGCAGTGCAAGACAAAAATATACTATAAATAAATTATACTTTAAAAACAAAAATTCTCAAGACTCAGTCCCAGACTGGCTTGTGGTTTAAATATGTCACTTAAATTAACCTACAACTGAGGAAACCATGAGAAAAGGATCAAACTGCTGAGTGTTATGGTGTCACAAAACAGGACTATGTTATTAAAGGACTCATTGCTAATAAATTATCAGGTCACAGGGTTACCACTAGAGAATGCAACAAAGCCACAGATCCTTTGAAAATAAAAATATCCATTGTTACAATCACAAAAATTGGACTAATTCCCTCCACTCTCTGTTCTCTCATCTCTGGTCAGTGAAACTCATTGCTTCTAGTTACAAGCGCAATATAGCAGAATCATTCACCTTATGTTGTACTACGAGGCTATTAAAAAAAAAGTCAAAAGCTGGATTCTTCAATCCATTTTCCACATCTATTATTAAAACAAGCCACATAGCTTTCTCAGGGTTCTCTAGAATCCCTATGTGTATTTTATCAGATTTCAGATTACATGGATTATCCAAAACAACACACAAATATGAATCATGGTTTCCTACTGAAAAAAATAATAAAGCTGCTTTGTGCCACTCCTGTGGAGGGGAATAATTATTGAGTCAGTGAATCTGTGTCCTTTAGGATATCCCCTTCCCCAGGAACTGGATGGATGGCCCACACCTGCTGCAATTACTCCTAGACTTCAAAACCATTCCCTTTTCCAGTAAGGATGGCACTATGGGGATTATATAGCCATACTTTAGAACACGAAGACTCTTAAGGACAAAGCAGTACTTCAAAAACTTCTAGACTCATCATCTGTGGTTTACTAGCTGTGGTACAAAAGGTCTGCCTTGCTTTTAACTGAGAGAATTACCTAGMAAATTCACGACACAGGAAACAAAAAAATGCATTTTACATACTGTAGGTCAGGTGCTCCTGAATTCCCGTGTATTTCGTAGCACTCTCATCCATGAAACACAGTCTTCCAGTGCTACCCACTGGGAACCAAGACCGCGCGAAAAGTGATCCTGCACTTAGCCAGCAGAGGGGGCAGGATGAGTAAGGGACATTCAAATAAAGAAAAGGCAATTTGTCTGCATTTTTATTTCTTAGACACAGCACTGAAAAAGTCATTAAAATCAGTTTTGAAAAGTAATTAGTTCCTTCTAATAGTTTTGTCTTCTCTGTGCACGGTTCTGATAAGTGTACAACTTCATGCCAGTAGTTCTGCTCTGGCATATGCTTCTTTCAATGAAAATGGAGACTAGAGGTGATGGATTCCACAGCAGGTCCGTAAATCTGCCACATAAATGAGCCCACTTTGTAACGGTGTATTAAAAAGAGATAGCTAGTCCTGCGCAGTACCTTACGTGTATTAAAACCTAGGTGTTTCTACTTTAAAGATAAGGATTATGGCATGAAATGTTACTAATAGTACCAAAAAATGAGCAGAAAGATTATGTCCCTTGACAGGAAATACTATGTAAACCCTTCTGCCTCAGAATTAGTATTTCTAAAAGGCTAAAATTTTTCATTACTGATTAAAAGTCAATGACACAACACCCAAAAAGACTGTGGCCACAGAGCACAGGTGCAAAATGCAACACAAAAAAGGTAATATTTTTATTATCATTATTGTTTGATCTTATTTTACTGTGTAAATGCTTACACACAGAGCAAATCAGCAAGGGGGTAAAAACACATGCAGCCTACAGCAATGTCTAGGTATCTCAAAGTTAGGTATCACTAGGTAAATCATACKTATTATGCAGCACTACAACAGTGCAGCCTCCCCCTGCACTGAGAACTGTCCCTTCCGTGCTCTGCTGTAGCAACACAAAGGACAGGGTTTGTCTCACCTAACCTGGGATGCCAACGGCATGAGCTGTTCACTGCAGGCGCTGTGAAAATCCAGGGAGACAAATAGGCAGTTCTAGAGCACAATCCTTGTCATTTATTTCAGACGCGAAAATTAGGATGAGATGAGCTGCTCCCTAGAAAGGGGCCTAGGGTGATTAGAGCACATGCACAAGTCTGCATTTGGGAAATGAACTCCACCCACAATGTCTGCTCCCAAAGGCCCATTATCTCCACACACCAGGCAGGAAAAGGGCAAAAGCTGAAGCACTGGCAAACTATCACAATGCTCTTGTGGCTCACTGCTCTACCCACTGGAAACACTAGCTTGGGGTCAGGATTTTGTGTCCGTAGTGCCCGTCATTTTTAATGAAAGTGTCCCAAATTCAGTGGGCGAATTTGTGCCAAACCCAAAAGTAAACAAATTAAAAAACCTAATAAACCCGTATGATCTCCAAAACTGACCTACACTCTAAAGCTGTCTTCATGCTTCATCAAAGAGCCTCTGCCTAGAATTTTGCTCCAAACTGGCTCATTTCCTAATACAGCTGTACAGAAAGATTGCAAATCTGGTCACAATTTGTACTGTCATTACCCCTCTGCAACCAGCACATTAAGGTTGCAATTTACCTGCTATTGTGACACACAGAACATTTCAGCTAACTATTTTAGCAAACTACCTTAATCATGAAAGTGACGGAGTGATAACAAATGAAAAAATCTGAGATTTGGGGATTCTAATGGTCATTTGGAACCTAGACTGAATCACAGCAGGGTTAGAGTGGGTGGAAGAATGGTATCTGCAAATATAAGAGTTGTATTCTGTTTCTAAGGGGGTTTTTAAGGATCAGAAGCTATATTTGATGTTAATGTTGAGCTAATAATTTCATTGGTTTTGTTGGTTACATTCACCTGAGACATCCAGACATTCTCATTTTTAAATAGGGATCCTCTGAAGGAAATAGAATAGCAAGCAGCATCTTGTGTCATTTGCTGACTGCTTCATTTTTTTTCCATTGGCTTTAGAAGTTTATTTAATTTCAGACAGTTTATTCCTGTGTAATAAGGCTGTTCCAAAAGCCGTGGCCTATTGCTGTAGGATGGCATTTTTATCATAATATTAAGTAAAACAACACTCATCTAAGAGCAAACCCTAACACTGTTGCATTCTATGTAGTCTCTAGCAGTAAAGTCATTCACAGTATTTTTAACTACACAGAAAATATGTTTCTTTGCATACAATATTTCACATTTCATGCTCCTGTGTTCGTGACTTTGAGTATGCAGAGGACAGAGAGTTTTGGTCCAGTCCTGAGAAAAGAGATCATGTCAGAGTTCTTGCTGACATRGGCACATCCCATATGGCAATCAAATTATTTTCTCAGGCTGCATGATTCTAATGCTGCATTTCAGTAGTACTCGAAAGCTGCACAGTGGCATAAAAGAGGTTAGTTATAAAGTCTCTGCAAAACCAGCTGATATTCTAAGATTCTATTCATTAGGGAATTTTAACAGGTAGCTAACTTCAGGCACACATTCTTTAATTTCATGGGGACTATTTGAGCATTTGAAGTAATGCACCTCCTTAGGTATGCTAGTGAACTGGGACCTAAACAAATAAAAGGCTATTATGAAACTGAATATACCAAGGTTATTACATGTTCTTATGGAACTGGTTTTGAAGAAGGCAAATATTCTGCTCTCCCTAAAATCAGTTTAGTGCATGTTGCATCCACAGAGTATAAGTGGACTTTTATAGCTCTTCTAAAAATTCTGGAATTGGTGTTTTGCTCTAAGAATAGCAACATCCATCCATTGAATTTTCATGGKGAAAATTAAATTTGCAACAATCTATATTCTTAAAGAGGCATGTAAGGAGATTTTAATTTTAATGTACTGCACAGTCATATCCGTATGCATATCAGACAGATTTAACTTTACCAGAAACAGTTATTTATTTAAATTAAGGCAGTTGCAATTTAGACACAGACAAATACCACTAGGGCTTTCCTCAGACAAAAGCTCAATACAAAGCAGTTCCTCAGACAATGTACCATGCCTGACATACCATACTCRCACAGTCAAGGAGTTCACATAAAATCTCTGTAAATTTTTTTGGAATAATAACAATCCCACTGTTAACATGAATTATTTTGGTGCTGTTTAAGTATCAGAAAATCCTCACTGTAAGCATCAAAGAGTTCAGCTAGGTATTAAAGGCTTCAAAAACCTGTAATCTTACCGTTTGAACTTCTTACCTGGGTCCTGCAGACACATGTCAAGCTGACCCATCATAGTCAGTTCTCGCTGCCATTCCCTAAAAGGATTCCCTGCTGCAGAACAGTCCTGTGCTGCAGCAGGAATGGCAGGATACTGAAAACAGACTCTTTTATAACAACAGGAGCTTCATTTATAGTGCACACATACTGTAAGAGCGGTCCTGGGTTTCCTACCAGCATGCCTGAGCTTAATTACACCTGCTGCAGTCCTGAACCACCAGGCAAAGGCCTGGAGTAGCACTTCAGTGCCTCGCTGAATTCAAAGAATAGCTGAGATGGAGCCTGCAGACAACTAATGTGCTCCAAGAACAATGCAACAGTCGTTTCATGGGGAGAACTGAGGGATTTCAAGCGAGCTGCCACAGAGACTACACATTGCTGAGGAGCAAGAGATACTGTTTTGTGTACTGCTCTTCTCTCTAACACTTACACTTGGAGCTAAGCTTTTCAAACTGAAATGAAACATGAAGTCTCCTGGATTAAATTTTAACATCGGGGAGTTGTATGTTTGTTTTTTCAGCTGCTGGTTAGGGGTTTTTTTTCAATGTATGCATCCATCATTTTTCTACCTTGTAAATAAGTCTTTTTCCAGTTTTCCTTCTTTCTGCAGTTTCTGATGTTTTCTTCATCTTTTGTGTGTGCATTGTTGCTGCGTGGCACAAGTGAAAATTGGGGTCAGCATTCTGGTTTGCCCTCCAGAGTTGTTTCTATAGTCTGAAACATCTACCTCTCTTGCAGTTCACCTTTCCTGTAATGCAAGGGTGGGAAGTCTCTGGCTCCTTGCAACTTCTGGCTCTCAAGACATTCAAGTCACAAGACTTGCTACTAGTACAAGTGACACATCTTGCTTTCAAAGGCCAGTACTCTCCATGAGCCAAGGACCCTCATCTGGCCTGACTTTAGAAAGGAGGGAGTCCCTTTCTTCATGCAGTCATTGCCATTTCCTGTGCTCCTGCAGCTGCATTTCACATCTAGAATGTTTTTTAAGGCTCTCAACCAAATAAAAACAATTATTTCCCAACTAATTCTTGGGAAAGCTGCAAAATCTTACTTTACTGTGTCCTTGT
This sequence comes from Amblyornis subalaris, assembly GCA_018881555.1. Classification (NCBI taxonomy): domain Eukaryota; kingdom Metazoa; phylum Chordata; class Aves; order Passeriformes; family Ptilonorhynchidae; genus Amblyornis; species Amblyornis subalaris. Next base: position 518,455 of record JACAXG010000211.1, read on the forward strand.
TTTTAACTGCTTCAATCATATTCTAACACTGGTATTTTTTGTGCTAGGTCAGATAAACGATTCATTTTTCCACAGCTTCACTTTCATACTTCTCAGTTCTTTGTACTGGTGAAATCCCAGTTCTGCATAAAACTCAGCTCTATCTGTTGACTGAAATCTCTCTTCCACTGAATAAAATTGTTGAAAATGCACTGGAGTAGAAATACAGACCATAGTACAAGTCACTGACAAGTTACACACAATTTCTGTTTTCATATGATATCACAGACAACTGCAAGGTACTCCAGCCTGTACATGACACTTTACATCTCCAAGGCACAAAAAATGGAGACAGCATATTTAGTCATTTTTCAAGGGTTTTCCTGGGATGGCAGACTAATAAAATTGAACTTATATATTCTAGAGAAGAAACAAAGAAGTTGTTAGGAGGAACCTCATATAAGGATTTAAAAATCTAGGGAAAAGGAACTTTGTGGTTAGCTTACCCTAACTTGAAACAACTTTAAAAAATAAACATGTCTTTATAAATAATAGAATATTCAACCATGTTTGACCACACCAAAAAAACTTAGGCTAGGATTTCCCTTTGGATAAAAAGTAAACACATCACATTTTTAAGTTGCCTTCCCCAGAAACTCAAACAGAATCTGTGTTATGCCCCACTGGGAAGGCAAGGTTTCAGTCTGTGCATCTGAAATACTGCTAAACAAAAACACTCAAGGCAAGAAGCTTGAGCACTGGTGCTTCCATCACCTGAACTGCTTAACTCTTAGCTACAGAGGTCAGGTTTAAACTGTGCCAAGTAGCAGCCCCTGGGGCAGTGCCTCGGCAAAGTTCAGGAGCCATCACATGCTGTCTGCCATTCCTAATGTGTAGTCTGAATTAGACTGTATCAGGCTTGGCTCTCTTCACACACCGTATCTCAACAGGATTTGCAAAGCCTGCTGGCCCTCATGACACATCCCAGATCTTGTAAAAGATATTCTCAGACTTGTGGTACGAAAATACCAACCCGGTGAACTGCCCTTACGTTGTTTCAAAGATTTTGAACTGAAAAAAAAAAAAAGAAAAAACAAACAAATAAACMAACAAAACCCAAAACTCCCACAAAATGATAACTATATTCTAGGAGCAAAAAAAAGCATGGCATGAAGCCCAGAAGAGATCCAGAGCCAAGTGAAGTTTTGTTTCAGCCAAGATGTAACACTTGGCTGCAAGGCCAGAGAAAGTCCCTTACTATGCTTTATTTAGCAGTAGAGAAGCAGTCATTGCATCCTCCTATCCTATTATCTTCTTCACAACTTTAGCCAGAAGCAGATGTTAAGGGGAAATGTGTATGAAAAGCTTCCACAGGCACATCTTTCCAAATTCTAGAAATCCTCTGGTTTAGGATTTCCAGGTTCAGATGTTGACTCCAGAACACCGTGCTTGATCATTGATTTTTTTCAGTACTATTATTTGGACAAACGCACACTTTCCATTTCCAGAATGCCTTGTCACAGCTGAGCCCTACAACTTACTGTTCTGTCTCTGTAGAGAAAAAAAAAAAACCAAAACTTTCTGCCATTTTAAAATCTACCGTGCAATTATTTCACTGGGCGACCCCTTGAACTTCTTTTCACTAAAGACACCTCATCTACAAAGCTCCTTCTCTCTGAAACTCTTCGCTATCTCGGTCCATACTGCCTTATATTTCTTATCTTCCCTAATTGTGTTGTGGGCCTTTCTTGTCCTTTTTCAATCCTGTGGACTTTACTGCATATGTTAATCAAGATGTGGGTGATTTTTTTATATATATATATATAAAACAACATATATGCATTATATGTAGTGGACACATCGCAACACCATCGCACAATGATGTTCCTTCCCAATAAGTCTAACATTTCCTAACATTACACTGCAATTTGACCTATTGAGCATTGAGGTGATGTTGTCAGAGAACTATCACAAGGTCTCCAGGACTTCTGCTATGCAGTCATGGATAAATTACAGCTTAATTGTGTAGATGTAGAAGGTATAGCAACAGACTATCACATATTTTTTTCTCTCCATTTTTAATAACCTGTAAAGCATATACCCAAGAAACTAAGCATTAATTTAAAAAGAATATTGAGGTACAAGAATTTATACACCTCTCTGAAAAATATTGATTTTCCTCATGTTACTAACTTTATTGAACAAATAATACTTATTTACAAGAATAAAACACAAACTTTAGTTCATTAAATAGTTAAAGTTTTAACTCTTTCAAGTCTATGGTCCTATGTTGTGCTGATGCCTTAAGGCTAATTCTGCACTGCTTGCAAACTATAAATCAAGAGCAGAATAATTCAGATAACATGACTGATCAACTCAATATACAAGCTTCTACTTACACAATATAACAGCGGTTATGGAGAAGCACAATTCCCTGCCATTAATAACACAGCTGCAGCTGCACCTCTTTATTTCTCTATATTACTCATAACGAAACAGTAGCATTTTCTGCCTCCTTTGCACTCATGCAAATGACTTCATAAGCAAAAAGACAATGATGAAGTACTCCTTTTTCGACTCCCTCTCATTTAATGCCCCCGAGACTGTACAAGACAAGCCTTTTGTCCCACATAACTTACTTTTACATGGAAAAGACAGCAATATATTAAAAAAAATTAAATATTTAAGGAGATTGTGTAAAGCAAAGATTTTCATTTTAAACAGGTAGGAACAAAGAAGGAACTTTCCTGTCGTGTAATCAGCATCCCCTGGCTACCACCTGAGTTTCTTCAACTAAGTAAGACGTTGCTGCGAAAATACTAATTCAACAGCAAAAAAATAGAAAAAATTCCATGTGGCAACCATTTCCCAAGTAGAGGATCAAAGAAGTCTCTATGGACCTATACAGTGCATTCCTGACAGACAACAGTAATATAAGATGTATTTAAAGCAAGTGAACAGAGAGAGCATCCAACTTTTATTCAAAACAAATTCATAATATATTTAATTATTCATTAAATCTGTTCCTTATCAAACTCCATTATTTCCTACGCTGAAACTACAGTTCAWATGTAAAATAAAAGGAAACTTTTTGTAAATCATAATTCAAATATAATTTTATTTCTCTTCTACTGAATTACACTCCATCAAGCAATAACTGTCTTTATCTGCACTGAATAACTCATTTTTCATATTATTCAAGTGCTTTCAGGGCTTTTGTATTGTGTTTCTGGGGTTTGATTTTATTCATTTCTAATATAACCGTTTTACAGAGTCTCCAAAGAATAATTCAGAAAGGAGTTGGCACAATAATGTGCCTCATATGATAAAGAGCTGATTTTCGGAGAGGGCCACTCTGTGAGATTTGAAAGTTATCATTATCCCTATACGGCAATTCAATTTGAGACTTCTGAAGTTAGTTATACACTTCATAAGGCATTCCAAAGACGAGAAGAAAGAATATTTGGAGCTTTAAGAAAATGTTGGTGGCATTAAATTTAAAGACTACCCACACCATTTCATATATTTGTTTCAGCACATTATCCTTGTGTAAATAGAACTACTAATTTCTACTTAAGAGTAGGTAAGTACTGAATAAGATTAAAAAAAAATCAGAGAAACAGTATTCTGTGATTTTCTAGGTGACTTTACTGGATCTCAAGATATAAAGGATCTAGGCAAAAAGAGTGGGTTTTAATTCAGTCTTTCCCCACTCTTTCTTGTAATATACAGATGAGCTATTGTCAGTTGGGACCACTACTTGCTCTTGCAATACAATGCACAGCCTCATCGTATACTTCTTAATATTTAAAAGAATGTTAAAAAAGGGATCAAAGCATAGTGAAATTCAAGTGCTGAGGTCAACACAAATGTGCCCAATAAATGCTAGTTTTTATTTTAGTTCACAACCTGAGGAAAAACCCACTCTTTGTCCTTGATGAAGCAGAAGTCACTGCATACCTGAGTACACCATTCACCTTTCAGTCCTGCTGGTCGAACGGAGCCTGGGCTGCTCCCAGATGGGCTACAGGTGCAGAATTGCAGGATCTCCACTTCCATTTCTGGATAAGAAGCTGTTATATTGTTTGGTATACGACATTGACAGGTACACACCATTTGGTTGAGAACAGTTGCAATGGATTCCAAATCCCGTTTTTTACTGGCCTTAAGGCATCCTTTTTCTTGCTGTTTTAAACACTATAAACTTGATTATATCAAAATCATGACAATGATTTTAAGCTGCATGAAGGTTATAAGGTACATAAGAGGATATTTTCCGTCCAATGATGCTTAAAACTCTGACAACATAACACACGCCACTGTTTTCATTGCCCACAACAACTTAAAGGGTTTGGCTGGAAAAAAAAGAAACAAAACAATTACCTCACAGTAGTTGTCTCTATGAATTTGATGGCTAGAGACCTATCCAGTGTGAAGCTCCCATGCTATATTCTGTATGTCTGGAGCGTTTTAATCAGTGGAAAGTTAGCAGTGAGTTTGTCACAATCTTGTGCTATCAGGCTAAACTAAAGACCCTACACCAATATACATTTAAACATTCCATAGAAAAAAACTATACCATTTCTTCATAAAATAAGAGAGACAGTTTATTTGCATCAGCAGACACCGTCCTCTTCCTTCTGAAAATATTTACGCCACAACATTTTGGAATGGAAAATCATGTGCAATTTGACCCTGATGGAGGGTCAAATCTAAGATTAGGAAGAAATTGCCTTTAGTTATCTGCTACCTGATTATGTCAAAACAGACACAATATTCTTATCTGCTGAAACAAGCACATGCTTTCTCAGTCTTTCCCCAGGTGAAATGGTTAAATTATCTGACCTCCAGTCTGCAAATTTAATATTTACATATCGGCATCAGGCTTTTCAAGGCATAGATTAACAGCAGAAAAAAACCTGCCCAGACATAATTACTATATTAAAAGACAGCAGGTAGCAAGCTTTTGGAAGTCTTTTTACTTAGAACACAGCAGAGGGTAAAATTAATTTCTCAATTATCTTAAGTCAACCTGTTATAACACACTTCTGAGTCACAGGTACACTTATCAACAGCATCAATTTTTCATTAGATTTGTCCATTTTTTCAGTCCCCAAAAAGTTAGCTAGATTAATGCTACTGGTGAGCATTAATCACAGTTAACATTGTGCACTTTTTCAAACTATACTTTTTCAAAGCCAAACTGTGTTAGTCAGAAGTAGGAGTGAGAAAATGTATCAAGATGAATTTTTGTTATTCCATTCTCCACCTCCTACTCATCTCTCCTCCCAGTTCCCCCTCTCACCCTTCCCCTCCTCTTCTTCCTGGAAAGAATCATATCTAAAATTCCACAAGTTCTTAATTAAATGGAACTGGGTTGATAGAAATTATCAAATAATCTAATGATACTGACAATTTTAAGATAACTAAATACACCTACTTATATATTTAGGCATTTCTGAAGATGGTCAATTAATTTTTTCAAAACCCCACATCCCACAAGGCAAGATGACTGACATAGTACTCAGTATGTTGGAGGCTTATTCAGCACCTTGTTCATGGTAGCAGACCAATTTAGTATTCTTTACAAGTTCATTACTATGTTCAAATGAGTAAGCATTTGGCAAACTGAAGTGTTGAACCATATAGCAATCACCTTGCAACATCTAAAAAAGTTAGAAAACATCTGAACATCTGAATTTGTCACTCTGTTTTAGAGAAGCAGAATGATAAAGACATTAAGTAATCTGGCTCTAGGAATCTTTATCTGTGGAGAACTCTCATTCAGACCACTGGCAGTTAGATAATAGTAAAAGCCACAAAGAGAGAGAGAGAGAGAGAGAAACAAACAAATCAAAGTATTTTCAGAGGCACCCACGGGCTACTAGAGCTAAGATTTGCCAATGTTAGCTGTGATAAAACCTCAAATTGCCTTGCATAACTGTAACATTAAAGACTTCTGATTTCCTCGTTATTAATAATGAAACTGCCATTAACATCTGAAACAGAAAGATAGAAAAAGAGGAAAAAATGTACCTCTGGAAGGAATTAACCACTTCTGAAGATTATTAATGTTGATGGGAAGCTTTTTATTGAAAACACTGAACTTTCAATTACTGAAGCTCAGCTTATGGGTTTGGGCTTGATTAATTAAGTCTGTAACTGAACAAAAATAATAGCAGCAATGAAAACAATGTAGAGCTCAAAAACAGATTGTCAGTGGTAGAAATGGCACAAACACTGTATATTCACTTGGAAATTTAGGGAAGTAGAATATCAATAAATTCAGTCATGATACTGAACTTCAGTGAGTGGACTCCTGATTTCACTGTAAGTCTGTGGCTGCACCTGAGCAGCTTTGTGTGCTGCAGGTCCAGCGGCAGGGCCCTGTATGATCTATGGCTTTCATGCCTTATAACTACCACTGCAGCTCTACAGTGCCCATTGTGGCGTGGCACAGATCTCTATCCAGGTAGCTGACATAGGCTCACCCAGGCCATTCCAGAATTTGCTGCTCTCAGCCAGTGTTGTCTATGTTTATGTCTAGAGCTGGCACTGGAAGACTCATAATTGCAATGAGAACTGCAAACGATTCAGCTTTGAGAGGCAACTCTTCTGCCAGTTTTTCCACTTGTCCTAGCTGAGAGAGCAAAAATGTTAGCATCTCTTTAGCTGACCTTTAGCATGTGTAATAAGAAAATTCTGCCATCCTTTAATAAAACACTTTGAGATCTAAAAATGCAAACTACAGAAACACACAGTGATATGCAGGTTGTTTACCTGCACAAATGTCAGAGGTATCAATGAGAACACAGAAGGCACACAGCACTAAAAGCAGCATGTTTTCAATTGTAGCCCATGAGCCTTTCTTATTGCATGCCTTAAATTTCAACAGTCATGAAAATGATAATGGGAGATCTTTCCCTTGAACAGAGATAGTAATATTACCTTATTTAGTTTGTGAAATTTTACATCTGAAAACAGTATTTTTCTTCAAATTTTTGATGTGTGAATCTTCATATTTAATCATTGCATGGCTACTGATACAAAATAAAAAACCCCTGCTACTTCTGTTTCTGTAGACTTCTTCCATACATAAACATATGGATGTACACACACCCCACAGAGACAGTCTTTTAACAGTACCAAACTCCATTAAAAAAATAAACAGGAGTTATAAAACAGAAACTAATTTTTATTCTTCTTCTTTTTCCCTTAGACACGCTGTACCTGCTGACTGAAAGATTTCCTGTGTCAAGTATCTGGAATGGGCCAGAATTGTATCCATCTTTAAAAAGAGTAGAAAGGAGCACCTTGGAAACTACTGACCTGTCAGCCTCACCTCTGTGTCTGGGAAGATCATGGAGCAGATCCTCGTAGAAGCTGTGCTAAGGCAAATGGAGAACAGGGGGGTGATTCCAAACAGACAATACAGCTTCATCAAGGGCAAGAGGGGGTGGACTAGATGTCCTGTAAAAGGTCCTCTTCCAACTCAAACTATTCTATGACTCTAATACTGACTCTAATACTGACTAATATTGACATACCTCTCAATATGATGCTTTCCATGATCCTGATCCCATCCATGTATGAGTAAGGAAGATGTAAATATTGGTTGTCTTGGGGAAGTAACTTATCAGCTTTCTTTTTCATACATGCCAAAGAGCAATTAGGTACAGTAGAGAAGTAGTCTTGTCAAATAACCTCATTTGGAATACCAAATTTGTGTCCTGTGTCATGGGTTTTGATACAGAGCCCACAAATTACTTCATGGATTAGTATGCAACAGAGAGTGGGAATAAGATGCTAAGAGCAAGTGAGAACAAGATGTTACATATACTATTTCATCGCTGCTCTTTGTTGAAAGAAAGGTTCACCTTAGCTCAATTTTATTTCTTGCTTGTATTTGCAATACTCAGACGTTCAATGAGCTCAACAATGACAGTAAGTAGTCAGTTGCAGTAGATTGAAAAGCAGGACTACATCTTCATACAAATCTACATTTGCCACTGAGAAGAAAGTATTAATTCTCAGAACACCTTTTTTTTYCTTGTATTTTCTTTTTCCCAGAAAGACTGGAAAGCAGGTATCTAGTTTTGACTAAAAGGGAGAAATATTACTTCCCTGCACAATTAATCCCATACTAATTTTTAGGGTTCCCAAGATTAAAAAGAAGAATTAAGGTAATAAACCATGTAAATGAGCATTATAGAAGTAAAACATTTTCAAAATCAGATAAGAGACTGTAAATTAAATGAAATTTAGAATTGCTATCAAATATAATAAAAGACAGGTGTTTAGCAATTTAAAAGGATGATTGTTGTAACTGGGGCAGCTGAAAATGGTAAGAGAACAGATGTTCCCATATAGTACTTTCATATTAGTTCTATTTTAACAAAGAGTGCTTGATTTTTCATTTGCTTCCCTGAAAATATGACACTACTGTTAACTCATAAAAAATTGGATGCTAGTGATAATACTTTCATAATACCATAAAATTGCACAGTAAAAATAATTGTCCACTGGTCTTAAACATCAGTTGGGTGGCTATTGCATAGTTACTTGTTTGACTGACTGAACATTAAACAATGCTTCTCAACTACAATTTCTAAAAAATCTCATCAGATTGGAGAGGAAACAAACAAAATTATTCTTCTGCAGAATCATCTTTTGACTTAATGAATATGCTTTCCTCCCTCATTCTTTCTGGTCCTAGCAAGTCGTAATGATACAATATCTCACTTAATAATAGTCTCTCTTTCCAGAAGACATTTTAATGACCAGGTATATTACATTATTTATATTCCAATTGGTGAAATATTTAGAAGAATTATATTTGCACTCATAGCACTGAATTCATAAGGATGATTTACATTTTATCAGGGTAGTTTGAGGGAAATTGTCTAGTGACCAGTGCTGGCATTATATACATACAAACATACAACAGATATAAGGTTAGATTTTTTTAGATTTAGCTTTTCGTTTTTGCAAATATCATTTTACACACAGCTTGAGTGAAGAGGCATTTTTATATTCTTGATTGACTACCCTACCATCAAAGAACCTGACAGAAAGCTGAAGAGAAAGATTTCCCACTTCTGTAGATTTATGTCTATATCCAGAAGTTATACTGTAGATAATGTATTATAGATCACACAGTTATGTCAAAGCCCTCTTTAAAAAAAATGTGAAATATAATGATGAAAAATACACATGAAATAAAATATTTCCCTCAAACTTATCTGTACCTGATGCAAATTTATCTTCTTTTCTTTTTTCCCCTTTTCCTAATCTCATTCTCCTCTGCCTCCGGTGTCGCTGTCTAGTCGGCTTTTAAAAAGCATGCAAACTGACTGGCAGGATTGCACAGACTGAGAAAAGGCCTGTGCTGTTCTGTGATAATGTGACCTAGCACCCAAATATTAAGTGAGAAAGTACAGACATCAGCTGTTGATTGTATTGGTTGCTCCAAAGAAGCAGCTCCAGGTGGCACCTCAACAACCATTTATTGAGTTCGCTATGAGCTGGCATGGCCAAAAGTACATAATTTTCACACTGTTCACAAATTTAAGAGAATTATCAAAAAACTGTATCTGAATCTGTTTATTTATTTTTACGCAATTGGAGTTTATTTTATATGAACTAATTTCTTCAGTGTTGTTAGTAAGATCTAATATAGTTCATATGTGCCTAAAAATCAGAGATTACAATGCATCTTTTAGATGCCTCAGGGGTGATTTAAACTTACATACCACTGGAAGAAAATATTGGGACAAAGGAAATGATTCTTGTGTCAATGTTGGACTCTTGTTTTTTAATTTCCTGAAATGGGATTGAAAGTTTCATTCTGAAAAAAACAGGACTGATATGCAGTCAAAAAATGGGACCAAACCATCAGCTTCTAATGTTGCTTTTTGAATGGAAGATAAAAGACAATGATAAGATAATGGAAGACAAGGAAATGTCAAAGAAAGGTGTGAATAATATAAAGCAAAGGTAAATTTGTCGTATAACTGAGCTAAAACTTTAAAGTGACATGGCTTTCTCAGTCTGCTTAGATGAATGTGGTAAAACAAACTGCATTATAAAATTAAAATGTATTTTTGCTTTCAGTAATTGAATTCACTAATAATTATTTGGAAAAATCTGTTCAAAGCAAAGCAACAGTATACTGTTTACATCATTATTAGCAATGTAATTTGGCACATAATTTAAACATTTAGAAGGGCACAAATTGTTCCAACAGTATAAAAAGATTTTTGGTGTGAAAAGTAACTCAGTACTGAGATTAAATTATTGTGTTGCCTAAGACTTCTATTTTAATAGTGCAACTTAAAAAGAATGATTAATATATTTTAGTGGTTCTAAATTAAGTATAAAGGACAAACCCAGCATATTTACATGACCATTTCCCATGTGTTTGGCATTCTGTCCATATAATTAATAACTCATTGAATTTAAAAGGTCTTTTGTGCAGTGACTTTATTCTACTTCATAGTTATTAAAAACCCCCCCATTTCATGACACCATACGAATCAACAAATATCCTGAGTTGAAGCTGTTCTTTCTACTGAGTATTGATTTTGCTGGTTTTGTACCACTGACCTAACTGGGGCAAAAATTTTACATTTGCAAGTTTCCATACAATTTGTTCCTATTCAAACTGAGTATCTATCACAGAATCAGGAATTAGTGTGGGTTCTTCACAAACTATTTTTAAGGCATTTTGCAGTCTGAATAAAATGAGAATGAGGTCTTTCAGCAACTGAATTTCAGCATGGTGAGTTAAATGTTTTAATGATTTCATACTGTTCCTTTCTCACAGTGTATACAAAAAAAGTGAGTTTATGCCAGAACAATATTTATTTTGATTCACCAAGAGCCATTCACTTAACAGTGGGAGAGACACCTATATGAGGTATTTGGAACAAAACTTACCTCTAGGGTTATGCTTTGTATGGGGAATATCTTAATTAAGTTACATTGCAATATTGAAACTTGAGAATGAGGTCGTAGCCTGCTGTAGCATGAAAGCCTTTAATTTACACACTCTCTTCTATTGAATAATCAAGGAAAGTTTAATTGAGCACGCTAGAGCCCTGGGTGTTCAGAGTTTCTATGCACTTAACATTGTGTTCGCTGTGCTTTGGTTTAACTCCACATAGTTATTTAGGAGCTTATTTAAGGCAATTAAAAACTACAGCTGGGTTTTTGTTGGACTGGCTGTGCTCAACCTAGTTGGGTAATTAGACTCAAATGGATACCTTGCACCCACTTCAGCCTCAGTTGTGTGTGAAGCAAGAAAGCATTTTTTTCCTCAGTTTTTACTCTTACAGAGAACAAACAAATATGTGTGTTTTACGATAGGGTCATAAAATTACTTCTTCATTGCTAATAGCAATTCACACTAAGGTGACAGTTTAAAAAGAATCCAAGGTAGCTTACATTCAAAATATTTTGGCAGCTCTTAGGATTTCTCAGTATTGGCTTAAATCCCATTTAAGATTCTTTGAAAACCTTACTAGTCTCAGACCTCAATAACTTGAAATGTTTGCTGGGGCTCGTAAAACCACCTAAGTGCCATTTATGTGTCAGTAGTTGCCTAGGTCTGAAATGTAGGTCCTCAGGAGCCTGCCTCAGCTGCCAGGCATCCTCAGGGCTCCTGCATTACTTATGCAAACAGCTTCTGCAAAGCAGGTAGGCTGGCAGCCGAGCCTCTGCTTCCAGGCATGCCCACAAATCCCCAGGCGACATCCTGTTCAGGGCCATCAAGAGTCTTTCACAGTTGTGTCCTGCAGGGAGTTACAAACTACAGACTGTCCTACCTGCTCTTCCTCAAGCAGCTGGGAGGCACAAAGAGACACGCACTGCAGGGACATCTGTGCTACTTGGCACACAAGGACCAGGGAACCAGCTCAAGCACTGAGCCCTTGAGCATCGAAACCGCCCTTTCATTTACTCCTTGAACGTGTTTTGTACCGTCCCAATTAACGCCCTTAAGGATGAATTTGCAACATAGTGGGCTAGCCTGGAGGCAATCAGCACCACCCATCTTGTATGGCCAGGGGTCAATTTTTGACTCAACAGTGACTGGCCACAGCCTGTGAGACCCTGTCCCTTGAACTGAGCTTCCTCCAAAATGCAGCCAGGGAAGACAGCCAGGTCTATATGATCCTATGATAGCATTCAGAGGTTTAATTCTCAGCTCCACCCGAGGAGATGTAGAATGCCCTCAGCCCACAAATTCAGCTTATTTTAAGGCAGAAAGACCTTCCTGACATAGGGGGGAAAATCATCCAAGAAGGAAAAAAAAAAAGGAAACACAAAACTGATTTTACTATCTTGTAGTCTGTCCTTGAGTTGTGAAAGATCAGCTGAAACACAGAAGAATTTAAATCATATTCCCCAGATACCACATATTTTGAAGTGGAATAAATTCACCCAAGGAGCTGCACTAGGAATAAGTTGCCCCAAGACACCCCACAGCCTGGCAAATAGGTAGCAGTTTTGGAAGGCTGGAGTTGGAATTCAAGAACCTATTCCAAATCAGTGAAAATAAAGGCTGAAAAACAATTTTCTAAACTTCAAAACTGGCTATCTTAATCCTATTGTGCCACTTCATTGAGGAAAAGCCTGAGGAAGCTATTCCCCTCTTTAATATTTTCTGTTGATTAACTTACACATCTTCCTCCTCCTCAATATAATGACCCTTGCTAAAACCATCCTCAGAATCTGATCTTCCCCAGCCATATTTACAGATGTGTATCTCTGACCCATCAAATGGCAGACAACCTGCTTGCAGCAATTCAACGCTTTCCCACGCCTAACTACACGGAGAACTGGAAATACTATGGACACTTTTTTCCCGATTTGGATTTACACAACACGCTTCACGGTGTTGGTTGGCCTGCACAAACAGTTGCAGCAATGTCATTATACTGCTTCTTGATTTCAGCTCCTTTACGTCTTTCCATACTATTATTACAGGATAGGCAGAAATTTATAAGAATAAAGCACCTCAGTGTCTTTATCAAATTTAGGCTTCTATCTTTAGTTTGCAGAAGAGCATATATTTAGATCTAATAAAGGATGTAGCTGCCTATGTATAGCTAAGAAGAGAGTCAAATATTCAAAGACATGGCAAGGAGAAATATGATAAGAGCAAGAAAAAAACCCTTACTTCTAACTGCAGATTTGATATGTTCTGAAGACAAACATAATGGGTAACTAGAAGAAGAAACAAGGTAGTTGCAATAGTAGGACAGAAAGAGAGAACCTACTCATAGAATCCAGGAGAGGAGGCATGAGAATACCCACATCTTTTTTTCTTTTTCTGTGAGGCACTGTAGTTGTGACTTGCATAATGAATTGCATCAGAAAGGGAATTGGGTATTAAAGCTGATTTGCTTTATTGAAGAGGTTTAGGCTTTCTGCTCCATTTAGTTATTCTTTATGATGCCAAACTCTGAAAGTAGAGAGCTCCAAATAATAATCCTATTATGCAAGATAATATATGAGTAGTAAATGTCTCCAGTAAGGAAACTATAAAGGAAAAATATTTTTGTTTAAAATATTCTTCAACTATTTCAAAGAAACATAAAGAAACTGTGTTCTCTCAAAGGCACAGAATTAGACCAATTTTATAATCGTGTAACTACAAATATAGTTTTGCTTAATCCTCCTGCTTGATACTTTCTCTACCTCTACTTTAAGAGATGCATGCCAATTGTATGAATTTTGCATTGTTTTTCTTCCTCAGAGGAAATATATGAAAATTCGGACTATAGCTTTCATTTTCATGCTAACAAGTTAAAATTAAAAGAATTCTGAAGGGAGATTAAAAGGGATATGTATGCATCTGTGTGCACATGCATCGTGACCTACTTGGTTATGTTAACATGGCAGAAGGTTGCAATAAAACTGAGGCAGATCTAAAATACTCCCAAACTGTCATCAGTAACAAAGTCATAAATCACTCAGTTTATTTATTAATTTTGTACTTCAATAGCATCAGGTGTTTAAGTATTTAATGGACACAGTTGTGGAAATGTAACTACAAGTACACAACCTCTTGGATTTAGAGATAACCAAAGAGAAGATGGTAAGAAACGAAAACATTTCTGTGGAAAGCTTTCATGAAAGGAAATTTGACCTTCAGGCCAGCAGATTTTTCATTCAGCAGTATAATAGGAACAATGTGCATTTTTTAATTGGCTAGTGACTCATATCCAATTTCCTGAAATTAAGTTGATTGAGACAGTTAAGAATATAATCAAGTTTGCAATAATAGGTGATAAATTACCTGTATTATTGTTATATAACATTAGGATTAAAATCTTAATTAAATAGACACAATTAAAAGGCAGTTCGTGTATGCCTCAGTGTTCCACCAATGAAAAATGAATTTACCAAATGTGCTCAATGAAGGAGAACTTGTTTTGAGAAAAGTAGTTCAAAACTTGATTGATACTTTCTACAGTTTTAATTTTAATGTCTTGAAAGTGGATAGTGCAAAACCTTAGGACATTCAAAGTCTCTTTACCTACAATTTAGTTTACTTCTCAGTCATGTCTTTCTCCTACATGCTTTAACATATTTTATTCATATTTTATTCCTGCTTGCCCTTGGCCTGTACTGAGAAATGAGCTGCCCATTAAATAAATCTGGACTCTTTTTTTCATATTTAAGAAAAGCAAGAACTCTATGTATTCATGTTTTTATACTGGTTCAGAATCCATTTATAAGTATTATTTAGTACAGGATGAGACAAGTGGATTGACATGCTAAAAAGGAAAGAGAAAGAAAGTGTAAGCCTTTCAATTTTACAAAATAAAGCATTTGAGAATAGCAGTTCACATCAAAGCAACTGACCTGTTCAGGACAGCAGTCAAAAATTTTTAAATTACATATAATGAGCGCTAGGTAGAAACCAAAAAAAGAATGCAAAATCCAATGCCAGCATAATGAAGAGTTTGCTTTGCTACTCTTCATTTTGTGCTACAGCGAAATTAGACCCCACTCTTATCTCAGCCCTATCACATCCAGTGGTCTGAGTTCACATCCTCTCCTTCCCTGTCAGTAGTGTTAACTTCACCTGGAAAATGCATAATTGTGACAGTGAATTCAAAAGATCTAAACTTTCACATAAGAGTTCTGCACCGACATAATTTTATGGTTTTTGAAAGAGTTGCAGAATAAAATCTCATGACCTGCTCTGTGCAAGGGGTCAGGCTAGCTGGCCTTAGAATCTGTTATTTCTAGAATTCTTCTTATCAGGATACATTTGAGACATCATGTATGGCACAGAGGTCAGAATTGTTTTGATCGCAGCTTTTCTTTCCTTGAGTAAGAAGAATACTCTCAGATGTCACGAGTCAAATCCTGTACGAGCACAAGATATTTCCAGACATGTTCACCAGAAAGCCAAAACAGCAAAAAGTCCTTAGTGTATCTTGAAGAGCTGTTGCTTTACAGACTCTAGGGAGCAGAGGGCCAGGGAACAGTCACATCACAAAGTCATCAGTATATCCACAGATATATCCACTGTGGCAGGAGATAACCTATCCACACACAACACTGTGCTAAGGGCTGCTGCCTGAGTTCTGAGCAGATCTGCACGTATTCTTCTCAATTTCAAACTGAGAAGAGGCAGGTCAGGTCCAGTCCTGAAGTCTGTATTAGCTGTAACTTTATAAACCCATCCTCTCTGGGTGTGATGTCAGCATTGTTGACATCAGGTTTTTCTAGTCATCTCAGAATAACCCTGCACTCTCACTGAACACACATCTGCCTTACACCTGCCCTCTATACACTCTGCCACACTTCATGCTTCAGAATAACAAGGATGCCCTAAAAGACCATATCATCATCATCATCATCATCTCCTTTTAACTACTTTTTCGTTTGCCTAGACAATACTTTAGTGAACATTAGCTAATAGAGGGAACAACTGTAATTCATCTTCCCTCATCAAATACAAATGTAACAAATTTCACAATTAGAAACCTGCTGAATTAGATCAGTACTTATAGGAAATTATAATGATTTAACTGGAATAAAGGCATATAACAAGGAGGCACATGTAACATAGAAATAAAGCTCTGGTTGAATATATAGAACTCCTGGTTGTGAATCTCACATAACTGTGAAAAAGTGAGTGAGACAAGGCACATCAATATCGAGACCAATCCATATTTCTGCAGAGGTAGTGCAATCTCACAGCTCCAGACTTACTTTTGTTAAAATGAAAGAATTCTGCAGGCCATAAGGGAAAATAATGGGCCCAGAAACATCAAGACTATTAAGGAAATAGATGCAAATATCTAAAAATGTCTGAAACTCATTAGTTGAATAATAGTTGAAAGTAAGAAAATTAGAAAAGAAACTACTTAAACGTGCTATAGTTAGGGGCTTTGCAGAAGCAGGAGACTATAATGCAATCGTCACATTTTGAAATATACAGGAAGAAAAACGCACGTTTTAAAACCATTCCCCAGTCATGACTAGAATTCCTGTTCTGTGCTTTGGTGTAGCATTAATAATTACTAAGAAAGTCATAACCTGAGAGAGAGTATTTAATAAGCACATTTTTCAGTTACTAGAGTCTGCTGGAAACGAACAAGGAAAAGATCAGTCTTCAGGAAATGGCAAAATACAGGACTCCCTGTGTTTTCTTAAGATGAGCAGTCATCAGAGTTTAGATCTGTAATTGCACGCATGTGACTGTGCGTGAATATACTATATTCTTTGACAGAACTAGAGRATCCAATACCATTGTAACCTCAGGAACAATTGCTAAGACAAAAAAAAAAAAGGAAGTTACTGACTACAAAACTAAAATTTTAAGTACAAACAAAGAAGTCCTAAAAGAAGTCTAGGAAGTATGATTAGAGTGATACCAAAGCATTCAATCCCTTTATTCATATAATTTCCTAGGGTGCTTCCTTCTGCTTCATCTGAACAATTCAGTATTTTATCTGACAGTTTCCTGATGCTTCCCACATGCCTTTAGAGCACTTTGAGAAGGGATAGCTCATCTCTGTATATCAGCATCTGGTCTTCTTGGGCAGTTTATGGCAGCTGGACCAAAGAAGTGACTACCCAGAAACACCAAACAGTCGAGGTTTAAATGGCTTTGCTATTTTTTCCCCAAAACACAAATATATTCCTGGTGGTCCTGGGCAATGACTGATTTCCCCATCCCAATTTGCAGATTCCTACACTGTTCAAATTACTTTTCAGCATCTAGGATTATTATGAAATGCTTGTTTGGTCAGATGTTGCCACAGAGAGAAGCTGAGAAATTAGATCAGTGTGCTCGAGGCATGGAAGAACAGAAAAACAGTTAAGGGGCCAGGCCATGTGTCCTGCAGTCATGAAGTGTAGTATCTCTGTCATGGGTGCAAGCTGACTGGGTTCCAAGGGCATGGTGTGAAAAACTCACTTGACTTGTTCTATCTACCCATGTGTGAGTTTTTTGCCTATTAAAACAATTCTCAAAATGAGTAAAATGTTAACAATCTCATTTTTTGCTTAGCAGGCTGCTCTCTGCACTCTGGTCCTAAATTAAGTTAATCCTCTGAATCTTTCACTGCCTCCTACCTTCTCTGTGCTCTTCCAGTTGTGTTCTGCTCAACAGGAGACCCATATTGGACTGGTCTTAGAGTTGTACTTCAACTAGAAATACCTCAGAGAAGAAAATCTAATAACAATCTCAGATCATCCCCATAACAAAATTCAGAGAAGATTTTATTTTAAAAATATTATAGCCAGTATCATCTGATTTTTACCTCATCTGCATAATTTTGAGGTATTTGCCAGGTTTTTATACAAGCACAGGGAACAGATAGTGCATATGTAGTTATTTTACGTGTATATGTCAAGGTTTTGGCTGTTGGGGGCTGCAGGGCTGGCCTCTGTAAATGAGACCAGGCACTGACCAATGCCAGAAAAACTGGCTCCAAAACGGACCCACCACATGACACTGTTGAGTCCATCAGCCAAGCCTGCTGTCATGATGTATTTAAGAAAGGGCAAAAATGCAGAAGGAGGAGGTGCTGCAGGCACAGGAGCAGAGACTCCCCTGCAGYCCACGAAGGACCCTTGCTGGAGCAGGTATTTCTCTGCAGCCAGTTGAGGACCTCATTCTGGAGCAGGTGGATAGACATTCGGAAAAAAGCTATAGACCATGATGAGAGCCGACAAAAGAACAGAGGAAAAGTGTGATAAGGATGGAGAAGCACCACAACTCCCGCTCACCAACCCTCTGGTTCTTCTGTGGAGGAGGTGGAAGAGTTGGGGGTGCAGTTGAGCTTGGGAAGACAGGGTGGAGGAAAACTCTTGTTTTAATGTTCGTCTTTGTTTCTCRCTCCCTAGTTCTATTCTAATTAGCAATAAATTATTTTTTCCTGAGTGTTCTTTTCTGACAACAGTAATTTGCAAATGTTCTCCCTATCTTTATCTTCGCCCATGAGTTTTCTTGTCCGCTTTTCTTCCACTGCACCACTGAAGAGAGTGAGTAAGGGAGTGTCTGGGTGGGAGTGTAGACCCTAGCCAAGGTCATCCTACCACAGTTGTTCAACATGGTAGGCATGACTCAGGCCTTTCTACCTCAATCTCCATTATGGACAACAGTGAAACTGCAGAGACATTGGTTGTCAGCCAGTCTCTCTGCTGTCTTCTCCACTTTTCCATCTGCCATGTTTGTTTCTAGAGCAGCCTTAGCACTTCTCCTCATTATATYCTCAATGAGGTTTCCACTCTCTACTATTCTCCATAGATGATTGACTCAAGTCAAATGCTAACATTTAACATAATTTTTTTAACAGAGTGATTAGATAAGGTTTCCATTCAAAGATAGATTTTCTCTCTATTGTTTAAAATGGGATAGAGCAGAGCATAATAGTGTAAAGGGAGCATAGATGGATAAGGGTAAATAGTGTTTACTGAGGAAATTTTCCGTTTGGAAGAGGAGATGCATGCATGCTTGCATGACATTAATATATTTTTGTGGTTCATGGAATACAAAATGTTTAGCTCTGATGTCCTAATACATAGTTTACTTAACCATAGAAAAATGTTTAAGAAAGCAAAGGTGATAAAAAGATGATTAAGATAGCAAATATGATAAATAAAGACTATCTTACATAATATTGTATAGAATGTATTTTTGCCACCACAAATGTACCTAAATATTGTGAAAACAATACAACATAATTCCCTTGATTTAGAGTGTCAATAACCTGATTCATTGAGTGCCTCTAATGTATGTCTCCTCCCAACTATTACTGCAATTATTTAAAGATTAAGACTCCCTGAAGGTACACAGTATGATAAACTACAATAAATCCTCTAAAATGTATGGTCTGAGGATATCCCGCTGAACTACAGATAATGATTTATGGTCTGTTGGTAAGAGATGCAATTTAATTGCACTTTGAAATATTCCTAAAGCAGCAATCATCATGTCACAGAGTACCTGCAAAATGTCAAACTCTAATTATTTTCATGACAGTGTTTCTCTAATTTGTCTGCAGCAATCTTTCACTCTGAAGGCTTATCCACGGAAAATGAAATATAAAAAAAATGATGCTCAGCTGTCATCTTTACTGTGTGTCGTTTTGCCTAAATTTTGTCAGTGTGTGAAAACGGAGGGGATCTGAACTGTTATGGAGCTAATGCTAATTTCCTCCATACTTACAAAGCTACAGCAAGTTTAGAAAATTATGATATATAGGTAGACACATAGATAGAAACTATATGTATTTCAGGAAAATAATGAATTCCTAGTTTTTGTCTGTGGTCAAATTTCAGCCTGCTTTCCTGCCTTTTGACACCTATGGAACTGTAACATTTTTAATAGAATAAAAGTATACACCAGCATACATCTGATCAGAATGAAGTCTATCTTTCTCAGTTTCATCAGGGAAAACAAAAACAACCACACACCCACAGAAAACAAACCAACTGAGGAAAC
Organism: Amblyornis subalaris; assembly: GCA_018881555.1. Classification (NCBI taxonomy): domain Eukaryota; kingdom Metazoa; phylum Chordata; class Aves; order Passeriformes; family Ptilonorhynchidae; genus Amblyornis; species Amblyornis subalaris. Next base: position 538,409 of record JACAXG010000211.1, read on the forward strand.
AAAAAATGAAAAACACCCACAGCCAACAGCAAATTAGGTACTCTATGAAATTCCCATCCCTTTATCTCAAACTCTAAATTTGCAAATACATTATTTCAGTCTATCCTCTTCAAGCGGATTCACTGTCTCTCTCCCTGTGCTTCTCTAGCTGTCATTTGTGGTGGAGTCTCTGATGCTTTTTTTACAATTTGGAAGTGCCCTAGAGATTTCTCCTTTATCTCATAGTTGCCCTTTGATCTTTGCCTCACAAGAATACCTCCTCAGCCGCTGCTGAGGTCCATGCTGTGATTATCTCTGGATACACTCCCCTCCGGTATCCACATAGAGAGTGTTCCTGGCTGTCCTAGAGGCATGTTAGTCACACCACTGCAATTCAAACAGGAGCCTAAGGGCAGATCTTAGTTTAAAATCCAGTAATTGTGAGTCTGAATGAAGTTATTACTTATTCCTATATTCATGTCACATGCCTCCAAAAATCTCTACTCATGGGGACACACCATAAAGCTAGAACACAAGAATAACAAACCTGATAGGCCAGCAATCAGAAAGTATGGGGGAAAACAGAAAATCTGATCTGAAGGTCAATAAAAAACTGTGGAAGAAAAATTCTAGGACTTCATCGAAAGCAATGGTATTGTGTGTCTGGGCAATGCAAAGCTGTGCACAGGGCTCTCAGGGGAGACACTGGCCCTGTTTGTCCATGAGTGACTTAATCACAGATCTCAAAGAGAGAGAATTGGTCCCTTTGATTAAAACCAACCAATCATAACTATGTGTGATTTGCTTTTTAAACTATCTAAATAGTACATAAAGAACTGGTGGAAATGCAGAGATCTTTACTATACAGACATATGCTTATGACAGTTTACACAAGCATATTTCCAAGAAATTCCAGAAACAATTTATATTGTATTTCCCATTGTATGCAATACAGCTCAGTTGCAAAGGTTTTAAAGTTATTTTATGTGTAGAGTTTTTGTAATCAAAGATAAGTAAAATGCCCCTTTGCAGACCTTAATTCTTCTGTGCCACCTAAGAATTTTGAGAGAAACTTTTGCATCATTTGTTACCACTCTATCACAGGAAAGCTTCAAGTCATAGAACAGAACCATTGAACTACTGAGGTCGGAAAAGACCTGTAAGATGGTTGAATCCAAGCATTAACCGAGCACTTACAAGTCCGCCACTAAACCATGTCCCTAGGTGGCACATGTACATATCTTTTCGATACCTCCAGGGATTGTGATTCCACCACTTTCCTAGGCAGCCTGTTCCAATGCTTAACAACCCTTTCAGTGAATAAATTTTTCCTAATATCCAAATTAAATCTTCCCTGGAACAACTTGAGGCCATTTCCTCATCCTGTCACTTGTTACCTGGGAGAAAAGGCCAACCCCCACCTTAATACAACCTCCTTTCAGATAATAGTAGAGAGCCATAAGGTCTCCCCTGAACTTCCTTTTCTCCGTTCTAAACAACCCCAGCTCCCTCAGCCGCTCCTCACAGGACTTGTTCTCTAGACCCAAGGAGGAAGTTTCCTTCGCATTTATCTGAGCCATGGGCTGACTCACCTGGGCCTTGCAGGTGAGAAGAGTGGAGAAAGCATCCTGTCTCTGTATTCCACAGTGTTTTGGGCACTGCACTGGCCCATAGTGAGGTGCACAGGAACAGGAATGAATGAGCACAGAGAATTTTGCTGCTGGGTGCATATTCAATACCACTGGGTATTCGAGGTAGTACAGATACTAAATAAGAAGTTTGAGAACATACCTTCTACACATAAATTGCCTAATTTTCTTTGTGAGTCTTCTCCTTATTTCTTACTTGTGGTACTGTTTGAGGACCTGGTCTTACTTTGTGTGTGTTTCCCTACATGGAGAGGGAAAGCAAGTCCATGTTCTCAAATGTATTAACCAAATGGCTTTCTTATTATCCTTTTATGGATGAGCTACCATTGTAACACTTAGAAGAAACAATTAAAAACAGTTTGAGGCAAAGGAGATATGTTGCAAGACAAGAGGATACATCACGGAAAAGTGTCCTGTAATGTAATATTAAGCTCTAGAATTTATGGCTGTTTTCTTCCTTGTGGTGTTTTTCAATACACTTTTATTACAGGCTCTAAATTATACTCTCACAGAAAAGGTCTCTCTTTAAACCTTTAGGTCAGAATTGTTCAGATCCTTTCACACTGAATCAGACAGTTTTAAGCTGGCACAATCCTTGGCAGGCTTGTAAATCTTTCAGAAGATCTTATCCAATTACCCTTCACGGTTCACAGGCTTCTACAGCGTGATTGTTTCCTACTATGTGAAGAATTAAGTGCTTAGGAACCAATGGGGTTGAAAAGAAAGCCAGCATGTTTTTCTGTAGTTCAGATACCATGGTTGTACCTTCAGAGACAGTGTAGAGATCTATAAAGAAATTCAGTCATGGTCAAGAACATGGATGGTCTTTGAGTCCAGAAGAACAGTAAGGCCAGAAATTTTTAGTTTTGTTTTTGCCTCTGGCAAAGGACATCAGGAGAAACCCAAGGTCAACCATTACTGTTTTGGAGCCGGGGTTGTTGAGGATCAGAAGTCCAGTACACTGCAACTGAAAAAGAGATATTAGCAGCCTACGTGGGGGTTCAAGCCACCTCAGAAGTCGTTGGAACAGAAGCGTGYCTCCTCTTGACGCCAAGATTGCCCTTCCTACACTGGATGTTCGAAGGAAACATCCCCTCAACACATCACGTAACCAGTGCTACAGTGGGTAGCATTTATTACATGAGCCCGAATGGGAAAACCCAATTTCCCAGGAATTCGGAAAGAGATTATGGACTAGCCAGAAGGCAGAGATTTTGGAGCATTGCCTGAGAAGTTGATTCATGCCCAAGAAGCCCCACCAAATAATGAGTTACCAGAAAATGAAAGGGGCTATGCTCTATTTACTGATGCATCCTGCCGTGGGATAGGAAACCATCGGAGGTGGAAAACTGCTGTGTGGAGTCACACGTGACAAGTCATTGAGGCTGCTGAAGGGGAAGGCGAGTCAAGCCAATCTGTAAAGGCGAAAGCCATCCAGCTAGCCCGAGAGATTGCTGAACAAGAAAAGTGGCCTGTACTCTGTCTCTATACTGACTCCTGGATGGTGGCTAATGCCCTGTGAGGGTGGCTGCAGCAATGGAAGAAGACCAAGTGGCAGTGCAGGGGTAAACCCATCTTGGCTGCTGTATTGTGGCAGCACATCGCTGCATGGGTAGAAAACATGACCCTGGAAGTACATCACGTAGATGCTCATGTGCCCAAAAGTCATGCCACTGAAGAACAATGCCACATCAGAACAATGACTGGGTAGATAAGGCTACCAAAATTGGAGTAACTCAGGTGGACCTAGACTGGGAGTGGAAGGGTGAGCTCTTTGTACCCCCATGAGCCCATGAGATATCAGGACATCTAGGAAGAGATGCAACGTACAGGTGGACTTGTGATCGAGGGGTAGACCTGACCATGGAGGCTATCAAAGAGGTTATTCATGAATGTGAAACATGTGCTGCAATCAAGTGAGCCACATAAATAAAATCTCGTTGGAATCTCAGATATAAAAGCTAAAGAAAGGAGGAGGAAGAGGGGGGGCATTCATTATTTACGATGCTTGCCTTCCAGAGAAACTGCTATGTGTGCTGAAACCCTGCTTCCTGGGAAATGGCTGAACATTGCTTGATGATAGGAAATACTGAATAAACCTTTTTTTTTCCCTCTGCTTCTGGGGGTGCAAACTTTCACTTTTGCTTTAGTAAACTGCCTTATCTCAACCTGCAAACCATTTTCCATCTTACTTTCTCTCCCTGATCCATTTGGGAAGAGGAGTGATAGAGCAGCTTGGTGGTCACCTGGCATCCACCACAACACCTAAGGTCTTAAATCTTGTCTAGGACCACAAAATATATCTCATTTTATCTTTAACCTATCGTAAGCCTTGGTCTTTGTTATATGTAATATACCTTCTTCAGGAAAAGTGACAAGAGACCATAGACATCCTAGGGTTTTTTAATATGAAAAGGAATACAGTGAAGAGTGATCTCTGAAGAAAGCACTATTTTTATTATCTTATATACTTATTTAACACCTTTATTAACTAAGGGAATATAAAAGACAAATATTTACTAAGATATTTGTTAATATCAGAAAGAATTTTAGATGTCAGAATTTTTAATCTGCACTATTTATTCCTCTGACCTATAAACTGCAATTACCAGGCACTCGCAGAAAGAGAAGAAAATCACTAAATCAGTTTCACATGTAACATAAAAATATTATTTCATCTCACTCTCTTGGCCAGGATTACTAGAAAAATGCTCCTTCAAAAACATTATATGGGTAATAAAATCACAGTTAAGGACAAATGAGAAAATGCATGCTGTCTCTTTGAGGGAGAGCATAAAAAATTCTTTTCTTGGCAATGCAGAAAAAAAGGAAGAAAAGAGAGAAATCCAGTTGCATCTCGAACCTCTGTCAATGACCTGTATCTAAACTTTGATGTGTGATTTCAAATTTATATATGTATACTCATATTAAGATATACATATTCATTTGGTTAGGATACATATATATTTTTATATATAAAATAATATTTTTTCCACTTCACAGTGAAAAGGACTGTCATTTCTTAACTAAAGAACTATATGACAATCAATTGATACTCCAAGACCATTCTTTGATACTCCACAACCTTTCTACRTCTGATTTTCAATTATATCTTTGAATATTATTCATTTATATTGGTGTAAGACAGCAGGATCTTGAAATGGGAAGCTTCACACTATGGAACTAACTCAAAAGCAATCAACACAAGCAGAATTAGCTCCTAGTTAGTTCATTTATTTCAAACATGCTTCCATTCTGAATAGGGAAATTAAGTTAAAAGGAATTTTCCTATGCAGCTTTTAAAAAGCTTTCAATTTAACAGATTGGGTGCTTCATTGTATTGTTACCTCCACAGAACTTGTACTCATTTCAAACAAGAGTGTAAAATGGAGGAAATAAAAGCTTAATACGATCCCAAAGTCTATAATTAGAGGGCTTATGTATATAAGAAAAACGCTGTTAGTCATTTAAAGAAAAATATTGAGGTGGTCCGGGTTTCTGCAGAGGTCAACCTTTCTGGGACTTTCATGTTTATAGATAAAAAAGTATTCCATTTCATGAAACTTTGTCCAGTTCAGATTCTGGAGAGCTTGTCAATGTCATGTTTCCCAAAACTAAATTGCATTTATAAACTCATCTTTCAAATAAATAAAAGGTCATTGCTTGGTTTACAACAAGAAATTGCTTATTATTTAAAAGGAACCTTCCAGATCCAGTGGGAGACTAGTGCTGCATTCTGAAGAGAGGAAAGTTCATTACTAATTCTGTTGCTCGCAGTTATTCCACAAAATTACAAATTACAACGCAGAGCTAGAATGAAGCAGACAAGTTTTTTCCTACATTTTATTTACCAGTGCTGTACTTTACATTTTGAGTAGCCACATAAGTTGCTGACAATTGCACAGAAGGGTTTTTTTTGTATATGGTGTTTAACCATAACCTTGGAGCTTTTCATCTTTATAGATGTACAGGAAAAAAACAGAATAAAGAAAGTTGCATGGGAGCACTGTATACAGATAACAAATTTGGATGCTCCTTAGCTAGATGAGGTATCTAAAACTTCTGTATAGAACTGCACTTCATTGAAATCACTTGCATAAAGATTTCACCTCAACTGGTAACCCATGTCAGAGCAGGATAAATAATTACATGTATCATAAACAATCAAAGTCTGATAAAATTTGGTGTTTGTTAAAGAAAAAGAAAATGAGAAAAATATTTCACTTTATGAATTCAGAAAKGAACATAATTTTAAAGAAGGAACAAAACCAAAAATATTGCTCTAAATAGTATATTGATACTTTTGTTCCTCCTTTATTCCCATTTTTTTTACTAAAAAAAAAAATTAAAAAAGCAAATAAAATCAATACTGAGTTCTGTAAGCATTTCCCAAACATTTGTCATGGTTTTGATTTTTTTAAGATTATATGAATGATGATTTTTATTAGAAAATGTTGAAGACCAATTAAGGGTCCAATAAGGGAAACATCACGCTTATTCTTAAAAAGGTGAGAAAGGAAGATAAAGATAACTACAAACTGGTTAGCCTCACATCTCTCCCTGGGAAGAGAGCAGAATCTCATGGAAGCAGAATCCCATGAGCAGAATCTCATGGAAGCAATGTTGAGACACATACAAGACAAGGAGATGATCTGAGACATGCAGCATGGCTTTTCTAAGGCCAAATGTAACAGTATCACAGGGAAAACTATCAGAATGAAGTGAGTGACCGAATATTCTGGCCTATCATATTGTTTTTGATATTTTCAGGCTCTCATTCAACTGATTCAACTTAATATGGAAGCCTCAAGAGTAAAGAAAACTTTTGTTTACATCTCATATCTGCAGTCATTCCATATTACTTTTCTGGAATGAAAAAGGTCATGCATCTCAAATCACTAAAACTTGATGTAAAATTCTGGCACCATTGCAAAGATTATATTACCATGCCATAGTTATATCAGTCCTAAAGATGGAAAGTGTCTGCCCTTACCATTAACTTTTGCTAACACTCGAACCATTTGGAGTCTGGCTTTTCATTCCATTGTGGGCTGACAATCRTTGTTGATGAAAATGTATAAACTGCCAGCTCAAGCAGTTCAATTCAGATACACAGGTATCTGAATGTCATGAGTAATGCTTCACACCTTGAAGGATTAGTCATTATGAAGAGGGAAGGCACAAAACAAGAGGCATATCTGTTCAAGCAAATGAGAATTATTGCAGTTCCCAGTATAATTCAGAAAGGTTTTTGAGCCTGTCCGACTTGAGAATGGCCACTTACAGCTCTAGAGGCATTCAGTGATGGTTGGGTTTTTGGAAGATCTATTTGCATGATCCCTGGCCCAGGGAAACAGCACACTCAGTCATTTGAGATTTTTTTCTGCAGTGTGAACATTCACTGTGAAAACGAACTGAGACAATGAGGTTATTCCCCAGAGACTGCTTAGGAGGTACAAACCATTTTATTCACACCTTCTACAATTGCAAACTTAGCTTCTATCATTTTTTATTGTCAAGTTTGAATTAAATTTAAGATTAAAAAAGCATTTCATATTTTGCCAAAATTGTGACTGACTTCAGTAATTACTCTTGGTTTTTTTTACTGTCTCATTTCATCTGTCTTTTTGATTTGTTAAGCTATGACTAGTACAAAATAGAATAAAATTTATGAAATGTCAAAAGCTTTTAAATAAGATCACTCAGGAAACTTGAAAATAATTCATTGATTTAATTCTTAGTACTTCAGAGATTCTGAGGTAATTTTTTTTTATTTAAAAGTGTCCAGTTCTTGCAAAATCCTTCTTCTCTTCTTCATGTTTGTCAACACATACCATTTAGATTTCCCAGGGTTCATGTGAGTAAAGACTAATCTTCACTTCTACCTCAGAATCACTCCGTGGTTGMGATTGGACAGGACCTCTGGAGGTCATCCAATCTAGTCGTCCTGCTCAAAGCAGGGAAGCTAGAGCAGGTTGCCCAGGACTATGTCCAGTCGAGTTATTAATATATCCAAGGATGGAGGCTCCACAGACTCTATGAACAACCTGCTCCAGGGTTTCGTGGCCCTCACAGTGAAAAATTTTTCTTATGCTTAAATGGAGTGTGATGCATTTCAGTAATGCCCAATGTGGTGAGTTAACTTTTGTTGTCTCCCAGGTTCTGACCAAGCCCCTCTCACACCTCCTCAGCAGGAGGGAGAGAAAATAATGTTTAAAATCTCATGGGATCGGATAAGGACAGAGAGATCCCTCACGTTTACAATTACCATCACCAGCTACACAACCACCTCAATGTACATGATCCATCCGCCCCTCCACAATCCTTTCCCCTTTGCCAGAAAGATTAAGAATAGCAAACATTGAATTAACAATTAAAGCACTACTAAAATAAAGGTGGCAGAGATCCTAATTTGAGTGGCAAAGCTGCAAATCTCATTTTAAATAGAAATGCTTTTGAAGTCTGCTGTTGTAAATCAGAATCTGCCCCATGAACTATTAAATAAACTAGAATTTCTATTTTCCTCTATCCTCAGTCCTTTGTTCTATTTTTTTTCCTTGGRCTGTAAACTTCTTATTGATTTTTTTACTATCTGCACCACTTATTCAATAAGCTTATCACCAAACATGGCCCTAAAAGATGCTCAAAGCAAAGGAGAAAGTGCAGTATCTATTCTCCTTCAGTAATGACTAAATTCTCCTTCATTACAGAAAAGCCCTTATGGAAAAAATCAGACTCTACCAAAAAGTTAGAAGATGGAGCCAAGCATCATATTTATCAGGATGAGCACATAGGAACATCTAGTCAAAGGAAAAAGGAAACAATTTGCAGAGATGTATCCTTGAAAGCAAGAGTTTGACAGTTATGGTTTACTGGTTCTCCCATATGTTTAAAGTTTGGAAATGCAGGAGTGGGTAGATTCTTTATGTCATGAGATAGACTTGAGTCATCCCCTTATAACCTAAAGCAGAAGAATAAATGACAGGCCAAGATCTTCTTGCAGGAATATTCTAGGATCACATAGTAGGGGAGATGATATACTGTCTTCTATGGAAAATAAAAAACACTCCATAAAACCCCAAAACCAATCCAAGGACAGTCTCATAATCCTGCAAGCATCCGTGGGTCTTTTTGTCTCCACACAGGTAGTCATAATCTCCCTGTGATATTCCCTGTGATTTAGACTTCTTTTGCTCTTTCTAGATAGAGTATTCCCAGTCTCTAGGTTTTCAGTGTATCACTGCATATTTCAAACAACGTTAAAAATATACCCTTGCAAAATCTGTGGTATCTTCAAATATTTTTATATATTTAAAATAGCATTAAAAGTAACAAGATGCTAAAGTCTATCTCTTTGATCACTTTCATATGTTTGACAACATCACAGAGAATGAGTGATCTGTTTTACTTGAAAATTGACTCCATTTATCTATGTGAACAAACGTGATTTGACTGAAAGGAGTTGTACAAAAAAAACCATGCCAGAAATAAATCATATCAGACAGGAAAACCCAGAGGTCCAAGAAACCCTAAGAGATGCAAAGGGCGAAAATTCCTCATTTGTGTTTTACTAGTAGGGCAAACAACTCTGAGAAGTGTACACTGTGGGTATAGTTCCATCTCACTGGCTGTATTCCTTTGGGTGAACAAATGGTACATCCATTTAGAATTAACTAATCTGAATCACTTTTAATCAGATCACAGGAYTGAGGAAAGAGGTGTCTTAAAGATGATAATTATCATTAGTAGGCAGATAAGGCATTATGTGAGAAGATGGAGGAGGGCGATGATATCTGGCATTCTTTCTATGTAACCCTGAGAGAACAGCAAAATTAATGGGTTTGCAGAGATGTGCTCCAGATGCAACTCATCTACAAAATGTACAGGAGAAGTTTTGAACCTTGGAGGTAGAGTTCAGGGGAATTAGGGACAGTTCATACACTAAGTTTTCCTGTAGGTCATTACATGAACTCAAAAAAACCTCTTATTTGTCTCTGTTTCTAAAAAGTGTTAGAACTCTAAGAATTTGTTCTTTAGTATGCTTGAAAAAAAGGTCACTTACAGAAAAGCTTTCTATGCAGTTCTTTTTAGATATCTCTTACTGTTATTGGCTTCTAAGTTCAACAAAGCACTGATTCAGCAGCAAGCCTTCTAGGAGTAAACACTTCGGGATTTGTCTATGTAGGATTTCTTACAAGAATTATTCTGGCTTCTTTTAGTGACCATTCCTTTGGCTTCTTGAAGCTATCTTTAACTACAGATACCATTTTATTAAAAAAATTAATACTCTGAAAAAAAATTTCTCATTTATTTCCAGAAGTTGAAGGAAAACTGACATTTTTAATGTCTATCTCCATGACAGTTAAACTTGAAATTCTTTATTTATTTATTGAAATAAATATACTTGAAATTATTTATTTATTCTGAGATAACTTCCAGTTTTTACTTTTGGATACAAACAGTTTAGACTTACTGATGTATATGTGCAAACTTATATTAAAAAGAAAATACATACATTCTTAAACTGGACAGAAAATTATAGTTGTGAGGAATTCAGGCAGGGTTTTCTACATAATAATCATATTTATCTGATAATATTCTACTGATATGCTTCAATATCAGAGAAAACAATTAATTAAAAATACCAGTGCAATAAGGTCTGCCTTGAGGCTGTAGAGACAACCCCACATTAGGGAAGCTAACAATGCAGAGCTGAGAAATGCCTCTGTTTACATAATCATTACTTATCCCTCCTACTGGCTTTCACAACTTCAAAGGAAAAACTGGTCAATTATTTCCTTATGGGTAGACATGGAAATCTAAAGAGTTATAGATATGTGACCCCTCCATTTCAGTATTGAGCTGAGTTTGACAAGTCTATTGCCAAAGGAAGAGTTATTCAGACAAACAGCTGGAAGCACAGAAGGTTTAGGGCTTGATATCAAGACTTTTTGATGCCAAGAAACTTCAGCTGAATGACATAAGCTTCATTCTTATGAAGGATAATTTTCAATATCTCTGGGAAAAAAAGGGTTTTTTCCTGGCTAGCAAGGTAAATGCTGGCCTATTTCATATTAGAAATTTGCAGCTCTCAAGTGTCCAAGGATGCTCACACATGAATAAGGAATTGTACAGGATCAGTTACACGTTCCAGGAACAAACCCAAAAAACCCCAACTAGCCCCCCATCCCCAACAAACAAACAAACAAACAAACAAACAAACAGGGAAATGCAGCAGAGTAAATATTTTTGTAATCTTACAAACTTTCTAATTATGCTTCTGAGTATATAATAATAATTTGTAATACTGTACTGTCTAAAATCTCTCTAAGGGGTTATGAAAGAATGAGTTCGTTGTGTCAGGTGCAGTCAAATTTAAAACAAAATACAGTCACCACTCCAGAGGACTTTCTGCTACAATGATTGAATCAGTAATCTGATCTACTTCTCTTGCTTTAATAATTGTTGAAAACATATTAAGAGGAACTATGCACTTACCAGAATTAAACCAGCTGAGCTAAATTATTCTGTGGCGTGTCAATGATTTTCTCCCAACAAAGAAATAACCCACTGCTGGAATGTCACCTGTGATCCAGGAAACTACTATCAAAAAATGAGGCACTGAATATAATACATCACAGAGGATAGAAGAAATCATCCAGAGAAGGATACCTAAGGAAACACAGATGAATGTCACCAGAGATCATCACCTCCACCTGTTCTGTTGAACTTTCCTCTTAACCAATTTTAGCCTTGGATGACTTTTTTTATTTCCCACTGGACCTAAAAGAGATCCAGCTGATGTTAAAAGACAAATGTGAATTTTTTGGTTACTTGAAAGTCCTAAAGTGCAACGGTTATAACTGGGTTTAAGGAGGACGAAAACTTTGTTTTCACTGACCATTTCAGTAGGACACATTTTCACATTAAGTATTTTAAAATTCATCAACCAACAAAATGATAATATGATGAGTTACTTCTTTATATGACCTTTTCCAGATTACTTAAAATCTTCCCTAAAAAGTACAAGGAAATAGTCACTAAATAATGCATCCTCTTTCTCAGGACAAACCAGTGTGACATCTCAGATTATTTGATATTAATTATCTCTCCTAATTTTCTATACATAATTAAGATGGTGGCATAGGACACAACAATAAAACATGATAATAACGCTTTACTTCCCCTAGATTTTTTACTTAGGTCTAGGATTTTTCTCAGATAAACTGGAAACCTCTCAGATTCACAGGAGTAGATAAATCTCATGATTTTTAGRGAAGGCTATAAAAGTTATGTGCAGATTTCATTTAGATTGATAGGAGTTTTTTCATTGACCTTAATGAAAAAGAATCTGCAGAGGAGCAGGTTATGCAGATTTGCAAGATGGACCATACCCTTCCAACACACATAAAATAGCATTATTTTGGAGAAATTCTTCAAAACTAGAGTGTATATAGTCTGGGAATGCATTTGACTTTCCAGAGAAAAGCAGTGGCAAAGACAGTTCATACATGGCCATTTATTTAAATCTATGTTTACTCCTTTCAGCATGCTTTTGCTTCCTCATTATTCTTGTGATAATATACTCTAAATTCCATTTATCTGAATATTTCAATGGACTTTAAACAGCTTTGATCTGTCCTTAACTGTAGACCATTAATTCTCATCTACTTACTTCCAATCTTAATAATCTGCCTTCATTATATCACTGCCTTGGAAGTTCATTCTAGTATACCTCTACCCTTGCTATGAAAATCTTCTGCTCATCCTTTTCTTTGGATTTTCCTGGGCACCTTCAACATGAAATCGCATACTATGGGCTATCTTCCTTCATGTGCCTGGGTGAACAGTGCCAAGCACAGTACTTGTGGTCAGCACTGCTGCAAGTCTACTACCACCAGTGATAAAAGGTAAACCCGTGCCKGAGTGTGTGGGCTACTTCCAACGCCAGCTCTGCAGTCTCTCCGAGGGTTAACTGGAGCCGAAGGAGCCTAATTTAGCTCGGTGAAATTGTGGGTGTGCTCATTTCCTGGTGCTGAGCATCCTCACCTGGGCTATTTCACTGAACACAAGGCTACATACAGGGTGTCTTGTGATCAGAGCAGTTCTGGAAAGGTCAAACACCCCGCTGCAGAGTCAGCCTTTGAAATTGAAAAGTGCAAAGGAAGCCGCAGGGAGTCAGGCCTCTCCTGCAGCGAAGGCGGCAAAATGGCCTTTGCTCTGTACACGCTATCATTTGATTATTGTGTCTTTTGTTCTCCTGTTAGTGGGCCTGGTCCTACCCACCTTCCCAGAGAAAACTAGCTTGAAGTCAAAGAATTTTTTGCTTTCCAGGACCAACAGGTTTGGGCATAAGTTTTCTTAGAGGAGTGAGAAAAAGGGATCTTGATCTGTTTTCTGTATCAAAATGTAGTTTCATTTTATTTTCCTTGAGGATGCATTAGGACACTGGTTAAGGAAGAGGTAGAATTATCAAAAATTAATCAAAATTGTTTGGATAATGTGTAAATTAATTCATTCCAGGAAACGTGTATATTTTATAAAATAGAACACGTCTAAAAATCTTAAGTATACTGACATGTTAGGAAAGCTCTTTATGTACCTTAATGACCCATGAATCTATCTGTGTTATGGTATTTGAACTCAGATTTAATTGTCATTAACTGGAGTTAAGTTTTGTGTTACCTTTGTAACAACCCACAATAAACACTCGTGATGTGACAAGCCACTGCACTACCTTTAACCTTATATTTTAGAAAGGGTAGCCCTACAGCAAACTAACAAAGTGAAACATGGTAAACACTACTAGTATGGATTCTTAAATGATAGTGATTTCAAAAGCTTCTTGCAAAATTCCTGTTGATTTGCTGAAAAACTTCAAGAGTTTTACTGCTTATACTGAATTCTAAAAAAGTCTATATTTCTCACAGGGARAAAAAAAAAATAGCAGAGGGAAGGGGAGGTTATCTTAAAGTAGATTTGTAAGTGTTTTATCTAAAAAACGAAAGGCTTGCTTTGTGCCTGGAAATTAAGCACCGGTACAGTAGTTTTTGTATTCCTAAATGTAAAGCAAAGAGATTGATAGTAACATTAATGTAATTCAGAAGAGGCAGCATTAATAAAAATAAGAATTAAAAAATGGAAATATATTCTACCTAAACTCATTAATAATATGGTTTTGCTTTTAGAATTCTCCTTTAGAAAATACTGAGAGCATAATTCACATCTCTAAGTGAGCGGAACTCTAGAGAGAAAACGAGGCAGAAATACAAACAGAAATGTATAGCTCATCTATGGAGGGAGTGCCAGAGGATAAAGAGTATAAAGAGTATATTTAGGGACTCTCTTGGCCCTGGGAACTCTCTAGCATGCAGAAATAAGTAGGGGATGGGACACCCATGGAATTCAGCAACATCCCAGCCTTTTCGTCTTTGCTCCCCCAAACAGAAAATTTTCAAAGCCAGCCACTATCGCAAACCCTGTTTTCAAATCACTGTGACAGGTTCACACTGTAGGGACCCCAAAAGTGAGAGATTTTAATCTGAGTCATATGTAAGCCAAGAGCRATATATATATATATATAAATTCATACTTGCACCATAAAAATACATTTGCTACATTTTTTCAGCTGCCAAACCCTTAAAAAATGACATTTCTTCTGACCTGAAGTAAAGGCATTTTGAAAGAGAACTTGATCTTACAATAGTAGAGAAGACCCAATTAGCAAAGTATAAGCGACCTGTTCTTACATGAAAATCTGAAAGCAAAACTTCTGTGTGTCCATTCATCACATGTGCCCCTTTTACCAAATGAGAGAAGTAAGCATTTTCTGGAGGTGATATAGGTAATTTTAAGACAGATGTGCAAGATAGAGGTACTGCCTTTTAGAGGTGGCATTTTTCTCTCCATTGATCACTAAGGTGACCTAGCATGAACTAGATCAGGTTTTGATGTCCGCTTTGTAGATAAGTTGGGAAGAAATCTTTCTCAAGTTAGATTTTTGCCATTTTTCTCTGAAATAAAATGTTCCGGTCCCTCCAATCACAGAGGAGTCATGAGAAATATTTTTTTCTTTAAGACTTATATTTCCCTTTCCTGGCAGTATTTTTAAATGTCCATTTGCCCTTCAGGAATCAAATCATATAAATTGAAAAAAAAAAAAAAGTTCAACAATAATTTAAAATGGAGAAACAGATTTCCACCAAACAAAATTTTCTCTGCAGTATTAAAAATCTTCTATTCCTCTGCCCATCTTTTTTTGCCATGAACATATTAATAGTTTCAAAAGACCTGCTGTGACAGTCCTAAGATATTGTATTTGTTTCCCTTGTTCATTTGAGAAAACAAAATATTCTTATCATGATGTTGTGTCTTCATTAAAAAAACCCCACTACATAAAAATAGCAAGTCATATTGAATAGGTCATTCATTTATAACTATCATGGATTCACTAAAAAAATCCGTTTTTAAATAAAAGTATGATTTACAACACAAGGAAATGTAAAATATATGTGTTATATATTTTTTTTTTCTCTTAATATATTTCCTAAAGTGGTGGAAGAGACACAAGGGTTTGGGGTTTTTTCCCTGTAATTTCCTGAAAAAGCAACTGTGGAAACTRAGTTAATAACTTCAGGTGAATTTTCCTTGTTAATGTAATGAAGCATAGTGGTTTGGGCTGGAATAGTTACTTTTCTTCACAGTAGCTGGCATGGGGCTCTTTTGGATTCACGCTGAACACAGTGTTGATAACTCAAGGAGGTTTTTCTTATTTCTGAGCAATGCTTGCACAGGTTCAAGGCCTTTTCTGCCTCTCCCCCCACTCCTCCAGGCAGGAGGGGTACAAGGATTTGTGAGGGGACACCGCACATGGCTCAGTGTCTTAAAGCGAGGGGAATAAGCTTTGCTTTGCCTGTGCACGCAGCTTCTGCTTTACCTATGAAACTATCTTTATTTCAACCCACAAGTTTTCTCATTTTTACTTTCTATTCTCCTCTCCATCCCACTGGGGCAGGGGGAGTGAGCAAACAGGTGCATGGGGTTTACTTGCCTGCTGTGGATAAACATGAGGTTGTGTGGCCTTCTGTGGAAAACAGTGATTTTGGCCATGTTTTAGTTTTAGCCCCTCTTGATTCCACCATCTTGTTCCATACTGGAGTGAAAACTGAGACTTTCTTTTGAAATCCTAGGACCAGTGCTASTGCAAGCTACAGCAAGGGAAAGCATCTGTTAAGAAGTTAGAGGGGTTTTAGACTGTCGTTTCCAAAACTACTTTATAGTGACAGTCTCACAGGCGCTTCAAACTCAGATGAACAAAAAAGCCGCTGTTGGTAAACACAGTATAAACACACCACAAAGAGGGATCATGAAGACCTTTTCTGACATAGCTTTACACTTGGGACAAAGGTGTACTATAACAAAGCAAAACAAACAACAAAAAGAAACCAACAAACAAGCAAAAAAAAGCCATTTCCTGGCATTCATTTTCTGAAAAACCTGAGTGTTTCATACGTGAGGCAGTCTACCAGACCTCACTCATTTCCTCTGTGGTGATGAGTTTTGCCATGTTTGATGTCTCCATGTCAAACTGCTGGTGATGACAATGGGAAATCTTTATTAGACAGCATTTGAAATTTATGGTGTAAATGGTCCACCCATGCTAACTGTCACGRTTATAAAGTAAAAAAAAAAAAAAATAGGCATTTATAACAGCAGAAGAGCTGCCTCAGAAAAATATGCTCTCTTTCTTTAAAATGGCTCAATAGCATGGATGAACCCTGTATTTCCTTAAATTTCTGAACAGATAGGCTTTCCTCTCTCTATGAGCAATTTAAACAGTCTTTAAGAAAGAGAACTGGATCTCACCCAGACTCAAATCGACATGGTAGGTCTTCAACACCATTTGGGAGGCTTTAACTACTAAATATATTTTTCTGATAAAATTATTTAGTTAATTTAGAAAATCAAAGAGTGCAGCTAGTTCCTTTTTTTTT
Source organism: Amblyornis subalaris (assembly GCA_018881555.1). NCBI lineage: Eukaryota > Metazoa > Chordata > Aves > Passeriformes > Ptilonorhynchidae > Amblyornis > Amblyornis subalaris. The sequence continues at coordinate 555,030 of JACAXG010000211.1, forward strand.
TCCAGACTTAGAAGGTTCATTTTACTGTACTTAGTGCAGAAGAATATTTCTATTCTGACAAGTAAAATATCCTGAGGAAAAAAAATGTGAAGTGCTTCATTTTCCCTAAGAGAATGCCTATGGCTTTCCCCTAATCAAGATTCAGCTTTTCTTAAAGGAAAAGAAAATATAAGAAAAAAAGAGAAGTCCAAAGTGTAGGGACTTTTTAATAGAATTTTGGTAGATAACATGCAGGAGACCTCTTAGCTTGCCTAAAAGAAGGGAAGAATTTAAAACTATAAAATAGGGGAGTCTGTAGCAGAAAGGAATGATCTTAATACTTACTTTTTTCTTTGACCATACATTATTCTACCTTTTTCTTAGTCATGGGCTAAATAGAGGAATATGATGCAAACCATGAAAGAGATTGTCTTCCTCTTCCTAGAGTAATCAAATAGAATTAAAATGTTAATACTGAATTTTAAATTTTTTAATTTAGATGTGAAAGCAGTGAGTTTTAAAAGTAAAACTACTTTGTAGATTCAACTGATTCTAAATTAGCCATTTTAAATGGGTCACTTAAACAGAACCTGAAAAGTTTCAAGGAATCACAGAACCACAGAATGACTGAGGTTGGAAGGGACATCTGGAGGTCAGCTTGTCAAACCCCCTGCTCAGGCAGGGTCACATAGAGTCTGCTGTCCAGGACCACGTCCAGATGATTTTTTCATGTCTCCAAGGGCAGTGACTCCAAAATCTTCCTGCCTTCCTAGACAACCTGTGGCATTGCTCGGTTACCCTCAAAGGAAAACAAAAAACTACTTCCTTGTGTTCAGAGGGAACCTCCTGTGTTTCAGTTTGTGTACATTGCCTCTGGTCCTGTCACTTGGCAGCACCAAGCCGAGCCTGGCTCTGTTCTCTATGCACCCTCTCTGAAGGTGTTCATAGACAATGACAAGATCCCCCCGAGCCTTCCCTTCTTCAGGGTAAACAGTCCCAACTCTCACTGCCTTTCCTCGTTTCTGAGGTGCTCTAGTCCCTTCTTCATCAGTCTATTTTCTCTCCACCTATTCTTAAAAATTCTAAGTTTATTAACACTGACATACACAGCGGGGACACTACACTTAGACTCATTTCCTGAAATGACCATACTTCTTAAAACAACATTGACTTGATTATGTACTGCAAGTATTAATTTCTGCTATATACTTCAGACCTATTATCATATTTAACAGAGAAAGCTTTGCTGGAATCTTTGGCATACATAATGTACAGCTGTTCTGGCAGTTTATGTTTTGAAATGTACTACCTTTCCCTGGCTCTAGGGGATTTGCTTTCTGAATGTTTCAAAAATGTGATCTTTTCATACAATTCCCTTCTGATCACCACAAAGGATACTCACTTTATTCCGAAATACCAGTTTGTTCTGCATCAGTGGATGACCTGGTCCCTTCTTTGAAACTCACGGGCTGAGCCTTAGACAAAACCCAGCCAAGTAGCTTAACAGGACCACTCAGCTTTCCATAAGTTCCACTGTAATAACCCGGTAGAGAAGACAGTGTGAATCCTGATATCAGCGTTATAACATCTTTGGACTTTACAGCCTGTATAAGGCAGAAAGAAGCAACATAGAAGTCTAATAAAGAACCTTTGTGTTTAAAAATTTAAAATTAAACCTGACAGATTAATAATAATATTAACACATTAGGAGAAAATTAATTGCAGTCAAAGAGCTTCAGAGATACATGGGAATTAGTTTACTAGCAATTTGTTATGACACTTTCACAATATTTTTAAAATCTGAGAATATTAAAGACCAATCACATTGAGATCTAAACATTAAAATTCCAGCTTTTAATTTTTTAATGGCTATTTTGTTTGCATTACAAAAAACAACAGATGAGGTGGTGCTGTGCTTTTGCCTCATGCCTCATTACACAGCTAAGGTGTGCATAAATCTGCACTACTTGATGCTCTGCCTGGCCTTGCCCTGATTACTTAAATGAAGTTTTATTGGGGAAACTATAGTAATAAAGACTAAGCTGCAGCTCTGAAGCAGTCCTGCAGTGTATGACATTACAGGAAGAGAACCTCAGGGGGTCTTTTTATGTGTGGTTTCTTTTAGCCTTGTATTAAAAGGAAAAAGAAAAAAAAAGTAGAAAAGTGATAAAACACTAATGCTTAGAATAAGAAATAAATGAATGTATAGAAATACACAAGGCTTAAAGTTTCCAGCAGTACTGCAAAGGTACTGCCATGTGAACATTGCCATCTAATGKTTTTTTCTGAGATTAGTTGGCGCAACAACTCGCAAAACAGCAGCATTCCCATGTTGTGGCAGAGCAACTATGTAAGCAGTATTAGAAACATTAACAACAGATTTATTGGCAGAATCCAGCATTTACATAATTTAGAGAAATGAATGTTTTTATATTATTTTTATTGGTTTTGACTCTGTCTTATTTTAATATATAACATCTAAAGTTGATTGCAACATGTAACAATCACACAGATATTTGTTTTAAAAGCAAACAGCAGCCATTTCAGTATTAAAATCATAAAAATATCTTTTGAAACTGTAAATTATTTTTCGACCTAGAAATCAAGAAATAAAAGGTCGGAATGGAAAATAACGGTGGCACTGACAAAGCAGAAAAATAGGGAGAAACCTCTGAATTAAGAGTTTTATCCCATTCTTAGCTAAACATAAAAACTGAACCRCAAGAACTGAAGAACTCTTCCTTCTCCTCTACTGCTTTTTATCTCTAGCTTCTTATTCTATCTTCCTTTAATAATAAAATACATATGGAGGTGTATTTACTTCATGATTTTATTTCAAGTTGATTTTGGTTATGCAGCAATATTTTCAGTGTACTGATCTTCATGGAATTTAATGTTGAAAAATAACCTTTGTATACAACAAGAATTCTACAGAAGGAACATGTTTCTCTTGCACTAAGATGGCTTAGAATAAATAGAACAAGAAGCTTCCTGTGGAGCTTTAAACCATCCTGTAGAATCGAGTATTCCTGTCACAGAATTCTGTAACAATCTATAGGGATGACAACATACTCTTAAACCATACAGTATTTTTTTCTGCAGGGGAAAAGAAAAAAAAAAAGAACTGTAGTCACAAAAAAAATCCCACAAGGATGATTGCTGTAATAAAGCTACAGGCCATGTTTTATTAAGCTATAAACACAAGCTTCAGCCACAAAATAAGCTAGCTGTCTTTAGCCTACTTACCAAATAGATATGTTTCCAGACTCTATAAGATATTGCAGAGCTTCTAATTAATAAAATTCCAAGCTATATGGAATGCAGTTCAGGAAATGCAGCAAATGTTTAGTAATGATGTGTACTTGATGCTACTGATACCTATGTTGCAATATCTCAAGGAAGTTTAACAGCATTGTAATTAAGGATGACCTTGCTCTTGAGGGCTTGAGCTGTGCAAGCATTCTAGTGCAAAATTCCATCATAACATTTCCACGGAAGGACCTCCAGTGCTCTGTTCACCTTACAATGGAGAGCTGCCACTAATGTTAGAGAAATAAGACAAATATATACATCTTAAAACAAAATAAAAAATTAGATGTGGTTCATATCTGCCATGCCATAGACATGAAGGTCTGGAAGATATTTCAAGAGACCAGAATTACAGAGGCAGACCATTCTCTAAACTTACTGTACAAAAATTCAGTGAAGCAGACACCACAGTCTCACAGTGTTGCACCATTCTCACACTTAGAATAACATCCTCATACTAAAAATAAAGCTGTTTTTTCCTTCCAATTAAACTAGTGTCATACACTTTTTCTCTGTATAACTGATCATTTCCTAAGAATTATATCTTAACCCTCTTCAAGATCAAACAGTGCAGAGCAGGCTTTCCTCCTGCCTGCTTCATGCTTTCCAAACCTTTTAGTGTTTTTTATTTCTGTCCTGTGAATTCTATCTAAACCATTTATGTCTTCTTTAATACTAGGTGCTGAAAGTGGAACGAGTACTCTGTGTGAGGCCTCTCCCATTCTGGTCAGAGTGTGACAATGAATTCCTCCCCATGGTTCACATGCAGTGCTGCTGCTAATGCACTTCAGGGTGTGAATCGAGTGTTTAGTGGCACACAGCATGGGTGACTGACTTTTGTGTTCAAGCATGATTTCAAAATTACTTTCTCTAGTACTGTTGCCTATCCAGGTTTTCCTTAGGCTGGGGGGTCCCAGGGGCAGGGCAGTGGGGCAGGGGCTGGGCAGCCAGGGGCCATTACAGCCCCCTGCCAGGAGCAGGGCAGTTGGGGGCACTGGGGCAGCCCCAGACCCTGGTAGTGGGCACCTCCCTGGCGATGGGAACTGGACGGGGATGGGGACAGGCTGAGGCCGGGCCGGGACATCAGGTCAGCAAGATGGGGTCAGGATCGGCAGGAATAAGGCCAGTCATGGACATATTAGCTCAGGCCTAATCAGTTCCCAAGGGTAGGAAGGGAGAGTACCCCCACTTCTCCCTAACTTCTCCCAGCTCTTTCCCTTCCCACAGTTCCCCAGCAGCTGGGTTCAAGGCCACAGACCCAAGGCCAGTTCAGGCTGCCAGACCTACTCCTGGGGGACGGGAAGCACAGCCAAGGCCTAGGATACCGTCTCTTTCAATCCCACTGTATTGGGTTTGCACGGCCAAGCTTTGGTAGCAGGGGACTACAGGAGTGGCTTCTGTGAGAAGCTGCCAGAAGCTTGCTCCAAGKCCAGCAGAGTCAATTCCTGGCAGCTCAAAAGACAGATATGCTGCTGGTCAAGGCTGGGCCAATTAGAAATGGTAGTAGTGCCTCTGGGACAACACATTTAAGAAGACGAAGAAGGAAAAAAAAAGGTATTGTGCAAATGTAATTGCAGGCAGAGGAACAACTCTGCAGACACCAAGGTCAGCGAATGAGGGGCAGGAGGTGCTCCAGGTGCTGGAGCTAGGATTCCTCTGCAGCCTGTGGTGGTGCAGACCATGGTGAGGCAGCTGTGCCCCTGCAGTCCATGGAGAATCTCGGGGGTGCAGAGATCCACCCGCAGCCCATGGAGGAGCCCACGCTGGAGCAGACGGATGCCTGAGAGGAGGCTGTGACCCCGTGGGAGGCCTGTGCCAGAGCAGGATCCTGGCAGGGACTTGCAGACCCATGGAGAGAGAAGCTCACACTGGTAGGACTTGTGACCCCATCGGGGATCCATGCTGGAGTAGCCTATCCTTGAAGGACTGCACCTCATGACCCATGCCAGTGACCCATGTTGGAGATGTTCAGGGAGAGCTGTTTCCCATGGGAGGGACCTCATGTGGAGCAGGGGAAGGACTCCTATCCCTGAGCAGCAGGAGAAGAACTGGTGATGAACTGACCATAATCACCATTCCCTGTCTCCCTGCACCTCTGGGAGAGGAGGTAGAACTGGGAAAGAGGGAGGGGTGGGGGAAGGTGGTTTTAAGGTTTTATTTTACTTCTCATTATCCTGCTCTGGTTTTCTTAGTAAGAAATTCAATTAATATCTCTAATTCTAGCTTGTTTTGCCTGAGACAGTAATCAGGGAGTGATCTCTCCCTGTCCTTATCTCAACTCATGAACCCTTCATTGTATTTTCTCCCCCTGTCCAGCTGCAGAGAGCAGTGACAGAGCAGCTTTGGTGGGTGCCTGGCATCCAGCCAGGGTCAACCCACTACATCCACCAAAACTAAGTCCCACTTCGACCCAAAGTAACCAAAATCTCTTTTTTGTCTATGGCTTTGTGGCCATGTTGTGCACTAACTTCATGGTAATTTCATCACTGTAATAAAATTTTRATTCATCACCACTACTCTCTTTTTCTGCTGAGCTGAAAAAACAAGCTAAAGAGCCTTGTTAGGTTGAATAGGGCATTTCTTCTTTGCCCTCCACTGAACAAGGAGGTTATGGTCACAAAGACAGAGGTCACCCTAGTTTGCAGTCAGGAGTTCACAGAGTTTTGACCAGTTTATCAGGCCCCAGCTGCACCGAGGTTGATGTCTTGGCAGGCAGCCCTAGTATCCCGTTGGGAATTTSACTCTGACCAACAGTTCTGTGACAGGTATGCAGGCAGATGGATTTCAAGGTAAAAAGCTCTCCTGAAGCAAGTGTTGCTAAGATTTAGGAGTGACTCAGGTGGGTGAGTCGTTTTGCCATCAGCATCTCATGAGTCAAGCAAATAAACTGTAATGACTCATTTTGAAAAGCCAGGCACTGGGCAACGACTGCATAGCTTATGATTTCATCCTTGTCAATTACAGAGAAAATGTAAAGCTTGAATTCAAAATTTATTTTTAAGCAGTAGTAGGTCACTGAAGGTGAGTCARTTAAATGATCAGTAATTCTGATCCATAAGAAGCAAAATCTGTTGGTTTGATGCCCAGATCCTTTACTCAAAATCTTATGATCCCCCATGCTTTTCCACTAATCTCCACGATTTTTTCCGGCATTCCCTGTGACCTCTCCAACCTTTACTCTTCATTTTAAAATGTGTGCATCCTTTATCTCTTCCACCTATATCAGTTCTATATCAAGACTTTTTTCCCTGCCCTCTCTTTATTCTCATGGGTTTTTAATTAATCTCCATTTTGAAAGCATTATTTGCCCTTTCCTGTACCACTCACACAGACACTATTTTATGAAGTCGTAAGCCCTGGAACCTGCATACGTTTACAATAAATATTTAATCTGAATTCTTGTTCAAAACAGGAAAATAAGACCTATAAATAAAGGTTTCTCGCGATTTTCCGGGGGTCTCTCGCCCTTAGCGTAACACCCTCGAGTGATGCAGTGCCTTGGTTAATGCTGCCATCTAGTGTCCATTGCAGAAATTAAAATCCCTGACCTATTTAAGACCTATTAAGCTCTTTCTTGACTCAATTACTTCAGAGCAGACATCCAGTGAAGTGTGTAAGGAGATAGCTCTGAAACTGTCATTTAACATTATATTCTAGTTTCATGTGATGAATTTAGATTTTGTGCCAAATAGTGCAATTACTAGAAATATTTTTGGGGTTTTCTCCCATTCAGGAATATGTACCGACAAAACAAAAATAAAATTAATTAAAAATTTGTTATTTAACAAGAAGAAGAATGTTTATCCAAATGTTTTGTATGTATTCAATTTTCTCGAATACCTTTCCCACCATCAGTTTATACGACAAAGGATTTTTTCTTACAATCTGTGAACAGAAATAAAGTTACAGACAGATAAGTACCATTGACTTCAGGGGATCAAGACCAGATGTATCTCAAAAGCTCTGAAATTATTGCAAGGATATAGTTTTATTTTAGAATAAATCTAAAGCATGAGTGTTCCAGCATTTTCAGGGTAAGAAATCTGTCTTAACAGTTCATGAATCATATTCTCTTTCTCCCAGGATAACTCCATTTGTGTCTACACTCAGAGTTAGAATACTGAACAAATGTCTCTCAGGAGTCTTTCAGTGGCATCTGCTTTTCTCCATTGATTTTATAGGTGGTTAAATAACTTTAAGAGGACTGAATTCTAAAATTTGAGGTGCCTTCRTCCAACAGAATCCCAGCTAGAATTTTTTCATCACTAAGAGACTACGGCATAGATTAAGGGCATTTGCCTACCAACCAGTCTTGCACTGGCTGCAAGTGTTTTGTGTCAGTGCATGGCAGGCAGATAGTTTGGGAGACTGAAGAGGGACGGAAGTGCTAAACTTCTTGGCCATGAACTGGCTGAAAGATAATAAAAAAATTACATCTCTGAATGAATATGAAAGCCTGAGCAGAATCTATTCATTATCATCCTAAAGAGGTTATAATTTGTTCATTCCAAAATCTACTGATCACTAAGAATATTATTGGTCTTCCTCCTGTATTTCCGTGATGACTTCCCTAGAAATTCGATCTTTACTCCAACTGCTGTATTAGTAAACAACATAGATATTGCCAGTGCAGCTGCTTGTCATCAAAAAGTCATCTTCCCTAATTCATAATCCTGGAATGGAAAGGGGGTCTCTTTTCTAAAAGCCTTGTTTTCATACACTTCTGTAAAGTAAATGGAATGGGTTTGTAGAATTACACTATACTTTAACTTAGCTATAAGCCTAACTATTTTAGATATTTTTATACCTAGTCACAATACTGTGAATCATTATCACTAAGCAGCTCCTACAAAATAACAAGGGTAAAATAGTTCAGTGCATTTAATAACTAAGCTTTCATTCAGATACGATGTTTTATTCCTTCCTTCTTGACAACCATCGAAATAAAACTAGTATTAGGAGCAGTTCACAGAAAAGGGGATGGGGAAATGGCTGTATCTATACTTCACTCTACCATTTACTTCACAGTGATGAGAGTCAGCTACCAAATGAGAAAATTGTTGCAAGCTCAAACAGAGGACTAAATGAAAGGGGTGAAAAAGATCTCAACTATATAAAATCTAGTAAAACATTTGATGTTGTGCCATATTGAGAAGTTTAGTATTTATACAAGGACACTGAGATTAGTAGATGAACTAGTAAATTAGTCAAGCTTAGTAAATTACTTCCTAAATGAACTGAGGGTCCGAACAAAGTGAAGGGGGCAACAAGTTATGCAGAAAGGGAAGTTTCACCATCCAGCTTGAAAAAGGGGGAAAAATAGATTATTCCAGATCATTCTTGAAATACTGAAATATTTAACATTTTGATTGTAGGAGCACCACACTAAAATCTAAATGGATTTTGAATATGATGTAAGGGCTGGGGATGTTCAGTACTGGTATCAGTATTAAAAGCTGGATTAGTGAAATGGGAAGTATAGAAGTAAGAAATGTTTGATCGTGCATTCAGAAACCCATACAAGAAAACTGATACTCTGAACTGAAAATTTAGCAGCCTTAAAATGACAGAGGACGAAAACCAATTTTTTTTCCCCTGATCCTATGAGTTGCCACTATAGTACAGCCAAAGCAAATATAATCCTTTCCAGCTAAGAAACTGTTAGTTCTGCTGTCCTGCTGAGAATTTGAGGAACTGTACATAATTCTGTTGAAGAAAGGGGTTGTTCATAAAACAAAATTTAAAAGAGACATAGAGGACATCACATGGGCCTAAGAGGAAAAGGAAAGAAGCCCCAAACACCAGGCTTCCAGAGTTTAGTGAAACAAAGGCTCAGAAAAGATATAATTCATGGCCCTTTACTTCTCCTACTGGGAAAAAAGTGAACAATGAGAACTTAAGTGAGTGTCATTTCTTGTGATTAAAACCAGATATATACTGTCTATTCTGCTTTGCTATCTTCCACTGAAGAGAGAATTCAAGGGGAGAAGAGGAAGTAAAAGGCTGGTGGTTTTGGCCTGATGGAATGATCCCCAAGTGATGATTCCACCCAGCATCACTTTAAAACTATTTGCAGTTTTCTATAAAGCTATTTTTTACACTGTACCACTAGGATCTTGGGGCTTTCACTCTTCAGCTGCGCCTACCATGAGTTGAATCACAATGTAAATGTCTAATTATATCAACTAATGTCACGCATTCAGATTGCAGATCTCTCACTAGTCACCTAAGGCTCCTTTGAGAGTCAACAGGAAAAAAGTGGGACTTGCAGGCACAGTTTATCTGCCTTATCTTAAATTTGTGCTGCAGCATCAGTCAAATGGCATCCCAGAAGCACATACTGAATGATTAGGTGAGAAATGGACTTCTAAAACAAGTGAGATGAATCTCACTCTATCTTTCTAATATACACATGTTGAAACAGGCTGTACGTGGTGTCCGCACTCCGCAGATACCACGGACTCAGAGGAAAATGAAAGCCACTCTGGCTGTGATAGAGATGAAGAAAGAACTCAGAACAGCTGTGGTCTGAGCCATTTATTTAATGCATATTTTAGTAAGAGCTGCACATGCTAATGGCAATTCTCATAGAATAAAAAAAAACCAAATATAGCTCCAGAATGAATGCAAGGACCGAAATTATTTAGGGAATCCTTTTATCATCATAAACTATCATCATGAGAATACAACTGGAATCAGTTTCTGTGAATCAGCAAATCCAAAGCAATGAATGCAGCTATGCGTGCACTTTGGGACCGTATTATGCCTTTTATAATTTTTGTTTACCACTTGGCATTCCRAAATATCGTAAAAAATCAATGGCCTTCGCCGTACCGGGCTCTGAAATGCTGCAAAACACCATGATGAGCAAGAATGAATACTGCCCAATTAACTTCATTTATAGAAACATTCTGTCCTTGAAAGTCCATTACATACAGACTATGCTTTTGACATTTTCCTTCTTTTGCACACAGATTGCAAAGAGATGAATATTTTTCTGTGTTTGTAGCTGTGCTTACAAATTATCTTCACCTCTTTTTGTTAGCTGTATGTAGACAACAATGCTGATGGCTCTGGGTTGACAGACAAGCACATAAATGACAACTTTCCTCTGCTTTTAACCATTGTTTAATTGATTCTAAGATGAATAATAAAATGATACTGAATAATATGGTCAGCTAATATTCTAAGAACTATGCATAACTAGTAATTGTCAGTTTGTATAGCATATAGTATGTAGGTCACTGGAAAGCTCATTTCTTGTTGGTTTTTTTTTTCTGACTTCAATACAAAACAATATAATCACAATTATCACTCTGAAATCAGCATATACAACTACACAGTCTTGTAGATAAAAGTGATTAAGTGCATATGTCTCCATTATCTGTTTCAGGATTTTTTGGGGGCCAGCAAAGCTAGGTTTTTTGGCACCTTCTTTTCTATTTTGAGTAGCATATGAATTTGCCTTAGGCAGTTTATTTTCCTAAGTTAATTTCTTGCAATGTCCAATGAAGCTCAGAAAGCAAAGTCATGGGTTTGTGAACACAGTGGCTACTCAAGTCACCTATGATACATTTAATTGAATAAAATCTCACAACCTAAAAAATAAGGCAGCTATCCTTAAAATGATACTCCTTGAATTTCAAAGATCTTGTTGCCTTTTATTGAACAAAGTGGATTAAGTTATACTGCTTTATACGGATGCAAAATATGACATGCATGTGAGTGGTATATGACATCTGAAACAAACAAAAAAAATCTTAAGCATCAAGTTTTTTATTATTTCTGATTAAAATGTGTTTCTGATATAGTGACAATATACTTAAGAGTTCAGCCATCAAAATAAAACATATTCTTGTGAGATACTGTTGTACTGTTGTAGAGCAGTATATCTTCATAAGCAAAGTGACCCAGGCATCTAATTCCTCTGAGATCAGTAACAGAGTGCTTCTTAATGTCAGCTGAGGAGTTGATCTAATATATGAAAGTCATAAATGAAAATATTTAATTGTCTTATTTCTCCTAAGTTGTCTAGTTAATAATGGCCTCATATATTTAAAAAAAAAAAAAAAACCAACACAACAATTTTATTCCTTGCATTTCATGAGATGAATGCTGTGAGATTTTTAAAAAGAACACTTGTGGGAGAGCAGAATGCATCATATAGGACTAGTAACGCTCCTTTTAAATTTCCTAAAATCGGCAGCTCCTTAGTTCCAAAGAACCTAAAGACCAACTGTGCTTCTGATACCAATCCAAATGCATTTATATGCACATTTCTCCAGATTTCCTATTGATCTAAGAGGTTGGTAGGTTTTTTGAGATTTTTAAGAAAAAATAACATTCTGAATATGGGCATTTTTTTCACCATAAAGTATTTGCTGATTAATCAGAAGAAATATAGGGAAAAACACCACCAACATTTATCTTGCAATTAAATTATTAAAGAATAAGTTATTTAAGATTATGCATATGTCAAAAAAAATATTAGGAACTTACATTTCAACGTTCTGAACTGACTACTAAAGCTATCGATAACATCTTGAATCCTCTAGTTTTCCCACATCTACTTTACTTTTGGGTGTTATGCTAATTAATAAAACTGTATTTGATGTAAAATGTAATGTGTTATCTAACTTCCATCATTATTCCATTCCTTTTGCATGATTGTCCCAAGTCTTAATGGTAGGTCAAGGTAAAAAGAGAAAAAGAAAAAGAAGAAAAGAAAGAGAAAAAGAAAAACGAGAAAAGAAAGAGAAAAAGAAAGAAAAAGAAAAAGAAAAAAAGAAAAAGAAAAAGAAAAAGAAAAAGAAAAAGAAAAAGAAAAAGAAAAAGAAAAAGAAAAAGAAAAAGAAAAA